>JAPMAH010000026.1:1210076-1482576 GCA_029582155.1 Panopea generosa | reverse complement strand
AAACACTAATCGGTGCGCAAGCCACACCTCTGAACACGCCCCATATGACGCATGCGCAAAAGACTAGTTACAATTCGACTAATTTATCGGGTTAATAATAAATGGTAGGTTAATGCTGATTTACCAAAATAAATTTCCGTTACAATTTGAAAATACTGAAATGTTATTGGACAAAATATAATTCCGACCACTTATAGTCAATAATGTGTTATATTTAGGTTATCAGTAAATAAACGCAGTTGGTGGCTTCCTTAATAGGATACAGCGTGTTTTTTTTTATAATTTTAGTTCAGTTTATATTAAATTCCTAGATGATTGATATATATACATCAGTGTTACGTCTATTGTGGTTTTCTCACCAGGTCCTCGCCTTGGAAGTAGCATTAAACCACCAGACAGGCTGTCTACAGCTCTTTAACAGATATTTGTTTATTTTTGTAAAACTAAATCTTTATCGTTTTTAATCACCTTTCTCTGCTTTGCTTGTCAGAACGAACGCGTATGTTTGATATTAACGATAATTGGTGTTCATGAATCGAGTCAACAGAACAGAGCAGAGCAGAGCAGAAGATTCGTTTAGTTTAGCTTGAGCACTACAAAGTCATAGTGTCGCCAATGAAAACAGGAAATATTTCCTTGGAATAGTCGCATAATGGCGATTATAAATACTCATTGTTTTTCTTCTTTAAAAATGCATTTTTCTTCTTTTCATACTCACTGTTTTGTTTATTTGAATGGCGTTATTGGTTATTTTGAACATTTTGACAGCATTGTCATCTTTGAATTGTGAATTTATAAAAACAATTGTTGCTTAGAAATTGGGATATGAATACATGATTTAGAAAGTCTTCTTTCACTTTGTCAACAGTGCGCACACTGAACAGAAAAGAAATCCCTTGGATGACACATGACCCATTACTTTTTCATCATACTTAAATAGTGCATACTAGGTTGACAAACAGTAGAATGTAAGTTTAACTTCTTTCATTTGTGTCTCACTATCAATGACAGGCCTTCAACATTTTTTTGTTTACTATGAAATAAAGAACAAAAATCAATCGTGGGGCTACACCTACAAAACTTTTCACCATGAACAACATATTTCAAATACACAAGGCGCACGTAAAGTACATAAAAATAGTAAACACATGAATATTTTAAGCAGTTTAGTTTAACTTTGCAGCGAAACAGTACGAAGTATAATAATATTTGCATAGAACGCATAGCAACTACGTTTTTTAGACGTAAAATAAAAATTAAAATCTAATTAAGTTTGCATTGAATGCACCCTTTATTAACAACTACTTTTCGCGTCACGGACATTGGAACGAGTTCATTTATCAGAATAAACACTTTCAATCCTAAACTAAAACCTCTGCTGCGAACTGATGCCATGCATTATATCCATAAAGCCAAAGTATATTTCGGGTCGTTTCGAGACAATTCATAACCGACGAAAATCAAACTGTAACTTTATGTTTTGTCTATACGTATGGCACTAGTATTGCAGCTGTTTTGTCCTCATAAGAGTATTTTGAGGAAAAAAAACACGAATGCATTTTTAAATTAACCATACAGTACGATATCGATATTATGTCATTTCGATAAATATTTGGACCAAACGATATAAGAGTAACAAACACATTACACATATCATACATTGTTTATGTTAATGCCTTCAGCATGTATGTCATCAAAGACATTAAATATACCGTTATAATATGTTATATCGAGCAGTGAACGCAATTTCAAGTATTATTCAAGCAACATTCGTTTGTCATTTGGGAATGGGGTCAGGCCAGGTGAGAAACTACCCAAACGTTGTCATATGTGAGGTCTTTATTGTTGAACACATGCTTGCATCTGTCAGGTCATATATTGAGTAGATATTTACGTCTGAGAATTCATATATATAGCAAATGTTTACGTCTACGAAATCATATATTAAACAAATGTTTGCATCTGCGAGGTCATTCATAGGCCAAATGCTTATATCTACGAGATTATACTTTGAAAAATTGCTTATGTCTACGAGGTTATATATTGAACAAATGCTTATGTATACGAGAAAATAATTTTATATTGAACACATGTTTGCGTCTGCGAGGTCATTCATTAAGCAAATACTTGTGTCTGCAAGATTATAATTAAATTGAACAAATGTTTGCGTCTGCGAGGTCATTCATTGGCCAAATGCTTATAACTACGATATCATACATTGGACAATTGCTTATGTCTACGAGGTCATATATTAAACAAATGCTTATAACTACGAGGTCATTCATTGAACAAATGCTTATGTCTACGAGGTCATATATTAAACAAATGTTTGCGTCTGCGAGTTCATTTATTGAGAAAATGTTTGCGTCTGCTAGGTCATTCATTGAACAAATAATTCTGTCTACGAGGTCATATATTAAGAAATGTTTGCGTCTGCGAGTTCATTTATTGAAAAAATGCTTGCGTCAACGCGATCATTATATTGAACAAATGTTTGCGTCCGCGAGGTCAATCATTGAGAAAATGCTTATGTCTACGAGATCATCATATTGAACAAAAGTTTGCGTCCGCGAGGTCAATCATTGAGCAAATGCTTATGTCTACGAGATCGTCAAATTAAACAAAAGTTTGCGTCCGCTAGGTCATTTATTGAGCAAATGCTTATGTCTACGAGATCATTATATTGAATAAAAGTTTGCGTCCGCTAGGTCATTTATTGAGCAAATGCTTATGTCTAAGAGACCATCATATTGAATAAAAGTTGGTGTCCGCCGCGAGGTCAATCATTGAGCAAATGCCTATATCTACGAGATCATTATATTGAACAGGTTAAGTCCGCGAGGTCAATCATTGAGCAAATGCCTATGTCTACGAGATCATCATATTGAATAAAAGTTTGCGTCCGCGAGGTCAATCATTGAGCAAATGCTTATGGTTACGAGGTATATATTAAACAAATGTTTGCGTCAACGAGCTCATTATATTGAACAAATGTTTACGTCTGCGTGGTCATTCATTGAGTGAATGCTTTTGTCTGTGAGGTTATAAATTGAACGAATGGTTCGTCTGCAAAGTTACATATTAAGCTTATGCTTGCACCTGCGAGATGATATATTGAAAAATGTTGTATGTAGCCTAACGATAAATCTTGTTTTAGGGGCCATTAATAATGTGCTTCTTCATTTGTATAACACACGCGGCTGAGATTCTGTAGGTAAATACAAAACGAGTGTAGACGAATGCTAACCAATCAGTTGAGATTAGACGGTATTTTGACTTTGACTTTTTGTCACAGAATGCTCTCATTCATCGAGAAAACTATCTTTGATGTTTTTATTTATACTATTGCCATGAATGAAATTGCTAAATCCCAGCACACACATGTTCGAAAACCAATATGTCACACAGATTCATTGATAAAGTTAATAAAAAGCTAAAATATATAAGACGTACAACTGCTAGCTTAAAAATAAACAACACGTGATTGTTCACTGTTTAGAAAACATGCATTATTCAATCAGAATATTTTGAAAGCGTGGTTTGTATGTACACCTAGAACTTCATACCAACAAAAGAATGCGGTCCCCTATAGAGTTAATTTAACAGCGGGTGAAATAAACGAAGTTTGATTTTAGCATAGTTTTCTTGGGCTAGCGTTTTTATTATGTAAGCTAACAACCTCATGTAGATAAAAATGATTTTGTTTGTTTATTAAACATCATTATATTGCGTTTAACAGTTGGACAGGGAGAGAAATGGAAAGAGAGAGAGAGAGAGAGAGAGAGAGAGAGAGAGAGAGAGAGTATAAGAAATAGGGAAACATTGAGAGAAAACGGAACGTGTATAATCATTTCTGGAAAGCTACAATCATCAGTTGTATTGAGTCCATACTAGGATAAATAATTTTAACTTAAAACTTCACAATTTGAAACAACAGTAACAGCAGTAACAACGAAAAACAAAGCAAAATAGACAGGAAAGGTACTGAGATTTAAAAATGACTGCATCTGCTATTAGTAAAAATATCACAAGACTATCAATTAGAAGGAGAATGTGGAGTGAAAGTGATATTGTATGTTATAAGTGTTGGATTGTATATATTTATGTGTAACAGTATCTCAATAAATGGGCTATTACAGCTGGAAAAAATGACGAAAATCCGAATGGAATCAAGGATCTGAATTCAGTTTCGTTGATAAAAAAATACCTAAATCTGAAACCAGAATGGAAAGAGGGAACTGTCACACGTAAATTTGTATAGGGAATGAGCTCGGGTCGACATCCGCTAACGGAAATATTCACTACACGTCTAACACATGGGAAACAGTATGAAAGTTAAATTATTCAAACATGCTTCAAACCCACAACAGGGTAAACAAGGGTTAACTTATATCAAGCAAAAATAGTTTTCAATTTCCAATACCAAGCAGAGAAGGCAACATTTATCTTGTCTCAAATTAGAAAAAAAGCCAATGATGTCTAATAAAAAGATTTGTTTGAAATACAGTCCACAACCAAGGGAAAAAACGGACAGAACACCACCAGAAGAATCATAAAAATCATCATATTAAAAAAAGAAATTTCAATAAACAGTAGTAAACAGATTGTGTTGATATCTAATCTATGTCTTGATCCTTTAACAAGCGTGGCCGCGTGCAGATGCTCAGATTACGTATCTGCTGTCGCTGCTGCTTTGTGGTTGCTGCACACATTGAACAAAAACGTTATTTAAAAAACGATAAGTATACACAATCCTACAGGAATGTTACAATGCCGTTCTAAGATTTGTTTCAGCTTTATGAATCAAATTTTTATCATCTATTTGTAACTTTCTGAAAACCAAAAGTTAATTGAATAACATATTGAATTCAAACTCTGTTTTTTGATTGATATATATGTCCATAACAAGGCACTAACGAATGGTCAGTAGTTAAACTGTCATTTGGTTGGAATGGTCAGTAGTAAAACTGTCAGTGGGTTGGAATGGTCAGTAGTAAAACTGTCAGCGGGTTGAAATGGACGGGTTGAAATGTTCATTAGTAAAACTGTCATCGGGTTGGAATGGTCAGTAGTAAAACTGTCATCGGGTTGGAATGGTCAATAGTAAAAATGGTCAGTAAGAAAACTGTCATCGGGTTGGAATGGTCAGTAGTAAAACTGTCAGTGGGTTGAAATGGTCAGTATTTAAACTGTCATCGGGTTGGAATGGTCAGTAGTAAGACTGTCAACGGGTTGGAATGGTCAGGAGTAAGACTGTCAGTGGGTTGGAATGGTCAGTTGTAAGACTGTGAGCGGGTTGGAATGGTCAGTAGTAAACTGTCAGCGGGTTGGAATGATCAGTAGTAAGACTGTCAGCAGGTTGGAATGGTCAGTAGTAAAACTGTCATCGGGTTTGAATGGTCAGTAGTAAAAATGGTCAGTAGTAAAACTGTCATCGGGTTGGAATGGTCAGTAGTAAAACTGTCAGCGGGTTGAAATGGACGGGTTGAAATGGTCAGTAGTAAAACTGTCATCGGGTTGGAATGGTCAGTAGTAAAAATGATCAGTAGTAAAACTGTCATCGGGTTGGAATGGTCAGTAGTAAAACTGTCAGCGGGTTGAAATGGACGGGTTGAAATGGTCAGTAGTAAAACTGTCATCTGGTTGGAATTGTCAGTAGCAAAACTGTCATCGGGTTGGAATGGTCAGTAGTAAAATTGGTCAGGAGTAAAACTGTCATCGGGTTGGAATGGTCAGTAGTAAAACTGTCAGTGGGTTTGAATGGTTAGTAGTTGAACTGTCATCGGGTTGGAATGGTCAATGGTAAAACTGTCAGCGGGTTGGAATGGTCAGTAGTAGTAAGACTGTCATCGGGTTGGAATGGTCAGTAGTAAACTGTCAGCGGGTTGGAATGGTCAGTAGTAAGACTGTCAGCAGGTTAGAATGGTCAGTAGTAAGACTGCCATCGGGTTGGAATGGTCAGTAGTAAGACTGTCAGTGGGTTGGGATGGTCAGTAGTAAACTGTCAGCGGGTTGGAAAGGTCAGTAGTAAAACTGTCATTGGGTTGGAATGGTCAGTAGAACAACTGTCATCGGGTTGGGATGGTCAGAAGTAAACTGTCATTGGGTTGGAATGGTCAGTAGTAAAACTGTCATCGGGTTGGAATGGTCAGTAGTAAAACTGTCAGTGGGTTGGAATGGTCAGTAGTAAAACTGTCAGCGGGTTGGGATGGTCAGAAGTAAACTGCCATTGTGTTGGAATGGTCAGTAGTAAAACTGTCATCGGGTTGGAATGGTTAGTAGTAAAACTGGCATCGGGTTGGGATGGTCAGAAGAAAACTGTCATTGGGTTGGAATGGTCAGTAGTTAAACTGTCATTGGGTTGGAATGTTCAGTAGTAAAACTGTCAGTGGGTTGGAATGGTCAGTAGTAAACTGTCAGCGGTTTAGAATGGTCAGTAGTAAAATTGTTATCGGGTTGGAATGGTCAGTAGTAAAACTGTCATTGGGTTGCAATGGTCAGTAGAAAAACTGTCATCGGGTTGTGATGGTCAGAAGTAAACTGCCATTGGGTTGGAATGGTCAGTAGCAAAACTGTCATCGGGTTGGAATGGTCAATAGTAAAAATGGTCAGTAAGAAAACTGTCATCGGGTTGGAATGGTCAGTAGTTAAACTGTCATTTGGTTGGAATGGTCAGTAGTAAAACTGTCAATGGGTTGGAATGGTCAGTAGTAAAACTGTCAGCGGGTTGAAATGGACGGGTTGAAATGTTCATTAGTAAAACTGTCATCGGGTTGGAATGGTCAGTAGTAAAACTGTCATCGGGTTGGAATGGTCAATAGTAAAAATGGTCAGTAAGAAAACTGTCATCGGGTTGGAATGGTCAGTAGTAAAACTGTCAGTGGGTTGAAATGGTCAGTATTAAACTGTCATCGGGTTGGAATGGTCAGTAGTAAGACTGTCAACGGGTTGGAATGGTCAGGAGTAAGACTGTCAGTGGGTTGGAATGGTCAGTTGTAAGACTGTGAGCGGGTTGGAATGGTCAGTAGTAAACTGTCAGCGGGTTGGAATGATCAGTAGTAAGACTGTCAGCAGGTTGGAATGGTCAGTAGTAAAACTGTCATCGGGTTTGAATGGTCAGTAGTAAAAATGGTCAGTAGTAAAACTGTCATCGGGTTGGAATGGTCAGTAGTAAAACTGTCATCGGGTTGAAATGGACGGGTTGAAATGGTCAGTAGTAAAACTGTCATCGGGTTGGAATGGTCAGTAGTAAAAATGATCAGTAGTAAAACTGTCATCGGGTTTGAATGGTCAGTAGTAAAACTGTCAGCGGGTTGAAATGGACGGGTTGAAATGGTCAGTAGTAAAACTGTCATCTGGTTGGAATTGTCAGTAGCAAAACTGTCATCGGGTTGGAATGGTCAGTAGTAAAATTGGTCAGGAGTAAAACTGTCATCGGGTTGGAATGGTCAGTAGTAAAACTGTCAGTGGGTTGGAATGGTTAGTAGTTGAACTGTCATCGGGTTGGAATGGTCAATGGTAAAACTGTCAGCGGGTTGGAATGGTCAGTAGTAGTAAGACTGTCAGCGGGTTGGAATGGTCAGTAGTAAACTGTCAGCGGGTTGGAATGGTCAGTAGTAAGACTGTCAGCAGGTTAGAATGGTCAGTAGTAAGACTGCCATCGGGTTGGAATGGTCAGTAGTAAGACTGTCAGTGGGTTGGGATGGTCAGTAGTAAACTGTCAGCGGGTTGGAATGGTCAGTAGTAAAACTGTCATTGGGTTGGAATGGTCAGTAGAACAACTGTCATCGGGTTGGGATGGTCAGAAGTAAACTGTCATTGGGTTGGAATGGTCAGTAGTAAAACTGTCATCGGGTTGGAATGGTCAGTAGTAAAACTGTCAGTGGGTTGGAATGGTCAGTAGTAAAACTGTCAGCGGGTTGGGATGGTCAGAAGTAAACTGCCATTGTGTTGGAATGGTCAGTAGTAAAACTGTCATCGGGTTGGAATGGTTAGTATTAAAACTGTCATCGGGTTGGGATGGTCAGAAGAAAACTGTCATTGGGTTGGAATGGTCAGTAGTTAAACTGTCATCGGGTTGGAATGTTCAGTAGTAAAACTGTCATCGGGTTGGAATGGTCAGTAGTAAAACTGTCAGTGGGTTGGAATGGTCAGTAGTAAACTGTCATTGGGTTGGAATGGTCAGAAGTAAACTGTCATCGGGTTGGAATGGTCAGTAGTAAAACTGTCATCGGGTTGGAATGGTCAGTAGTAAAACTGTCAGTGGGTTGGAATGGTCATTTGTAAACTGTCATCGGGTTGGAATGGTCAGTAGTAAACTGTCAGTGGGCTGGAATAGTCAGTAGTAAACTGTCATTGGGTTGGAGTGGTCAGAAGTAAACTGTCATTGGGTTGGAATGGTCAGTAGTAAAACTGTCATCGGGTTGGAATGATCAGTAGTAAAACTGTCAGTGGGTTGGAATGGTCAGTAGTAAAACTGTCATCGGGTTTGAATGGTCAGTAGTAAAACTGTCAGTGGGTTGGAATGGTCAGTAGTAAAATTGTTATCGGGTTGGAATGATCAGTAGTAAACTGTCAGCGGGTTGGAATTGTCAGTTGTAAAACTGTCATCAGGTTGGAATAGTCAGTAGTAAGACTGTCAGTGGGTTGAAATGGTCAGTAGTAAGACTGTCAGCGGGTTGAAATGGTCAGTAGTAAAATTGTCATCGGGATGGAATGGTCAGTAGTAAAACTGTCATTGGGTTGGAATAGTCAGTAGTAAAATTGCCATCGGGTTGGAATGGTGAGTAGTAAAACTGTCAGTGGGTTGGAATGGTCAGTAGTAACACTTCAGCGGTTTGGAATGGTCAATAGTAAAATTGTTATCGGGTTGGAATGGTCAGTAGTAAACTGTCAGCGGGTTGGAATGGTCAGTAGTAAAACTGTCATTGGGTTGGAATGGTCAGTAGTAAAACTGTCATCGGGTTGGGATGGTCAGTAGTAAAACTGTCAGTGGGTTGGAATGGTCAGTAGTAAACTGTCAGCGGGTTGGAATGGTCAGTAGTAAAACTGTCAGTGGGTTGGAATGGTCAGTAGTAAAATTGTTATCGGGTTGGAATGATCTGTAGTAAACTGTCAGCGGGTTGGAATTGCCAGTTGTAAAACTGTCAGTGGGTTAGAATAGTCAGTAGTAAGAATGTCAGTGGGTTGAAATGGTCAGTAGTAAGACTGTCAGCGGGTTGAAATGGTCAGTAGTAAAATTGTCATCGGGATGGAATGGTCAGTAGTAAAACTGTCATTGGGTTGGAATAGTCAGTAGTAAAATTGCTATCGGGTTGGAATGGTCAGTAGTAAAACTGTCAGTGGGTTGGAATGGTCAGTAGTAACACTTCAGCGGTTTGGAATGGTCAGTAGTAAAATTGTTATCGGGTTGGAATGGTCAGTAGTAAACTGTCAGCGGGTTGGAATGGTCAGTAGTAAAACTGTCATTGGGTTGGAATAGTCAGTAGTAAAACTGTCATCGGGTTGGGATGGTCAGTAGTAAAACTGTCAGTGGGTTGGAATGGTCAGTAGTAAACTGTCGGCGGGTTGGAATGGTCAGTAGTAAAACTGTCAGTGGGTTGGAATGGTCAGTAGTAAAATTGTTATCGGGTTGGAATGATCAGTAGTAAACTGTCAGCGGGTTGGAATTGCCAGTTGTAAAACTGTCAGTGGGTTAGAATAGTCAGTAGTAAGACTGTCAGTGGGTTGAAATGGTCAGTAGTAAGACTGTCAGCGGGTTGAAATGGTCAGTAGTAAAATTGTCATCGGGATGGAATGGTCAGTAGTAAAACTGTCATTGGGTTGGAATAGTCAGTAGTAAAACTGCCATCGGGTTGGAATGGTCAGTAGTAAAACTGTCAGTGGGTTGGAATGGTCAGTAGTAACACTTCAGCGGTTTGGAATGGTCAGTAGTAAAATTGTTATCGGGTTGGAATGGTCAGTAGTAAACTGTCAGCGGGTTGGAATGGTCAGTAGTAAAACTGTCATTGGGTTGGAATGGTCAGTAGTAAAACTGTCATCGGGTTGGGATGGTCAGTAGTAAAACTGTCAGTGGGTTGGAATGGTCAGTAGTAAACTGTCATCGGGTTGGATTGGTCAGTAGTAAACTGTCATCGGGTTGGAATGGTCAGTAGCTAACTGTCATCGGGTTGGAATGGTCAGTAGTAAACTGTCAGCGGGTTGGAATGGTCAGTAGTAAACTGTCAGCGGGTTGGAATGGTCAGTAGTAAAACTGTCAGTGGGTTGGATTAGTCAGTAGTAAGACTGTCAGCGGGTTGAAATGGTCAGTAGTAAGACTGTCAGCGGGTTGAAATGGTCAGTAGTAAAATTGTCATCGGGTCGGAATGGTCAGTAGTAAAACTGTCAGCAGGGAACTTAAACCTGGCACCCTCCTTCGCTCTTCAACCCATATCGTAACACGAGTATAAATAATAGTAGCCAAACCACACACGAGAAAAAGAAAAGAAGTGACACATTTAATGATTTTATATCTTTGTTTATAGTTTATGTTTAAGGATCGAATACATAACTTAAAATATTTAAAATGATATAATGGTACACATAATGACAAGTACAAGTTACACTCGGACGTTTAACAGTTTTGAGTTAAAAACAATTTAATCTACAAGTTATATGCATATCATAAGTGGAACAAATTTAATTTTTTTGGCATAGAATATATGGAGAAAATGCTGTGATATTTTTTAAATAGTTTTTCCTTCTTTAATATTACGGCTGCATTGCTACATTAGCAAAAATATCAAGGATTATGAAAAAAAGACAAAAAAAAAAACAACAACAACAAAACAATTAAGAAACCCCGGTCGTTCCCTTCAATCCCTCCATTTTGGTTTATTGTTATTCTTTTACTTAATGAATATTAACTCTTATATAGAATATCAAACTGTTTGATAGTCGTTGTTCTTGTCTATTTACATGCCGAGTACTGAGAGACTGGTTTTCTGTCACAAATCATGTGTATCAAACGTTCATTAACTTCATAAAAGGTTTCTTTCTGATAGATTTTTGTTCGTAGTCGAGTAGTCTAAGGCTCCGTTTCAAGATCACTTACCTCTCATCGCTAATGTCGCAGGTTCGAGTCCCGCTCGCTCCAAAAACATTATGTGAGAAAGTTTCCAGTTACTTGTGGAAGGACGGTGGTTCTACTCAGTCTGATTCAGTCTGAGGTCTTCCACCACCAGTAAAACTGGATATGCCACATAGAACCTGAAATGTGTTCAAAATGGCGTTAAATCCCATTAAAAAAAGAAGAATATAATTGTTTTTTAGTCGGCGGCTCTATTTTTATCTGTATTGACAGATATTGCCCGTATTTGATGACAATTACTATTTTGTGGAGACTGTCGTAAAACAAATTTTAATTACAGGTTACTGAACACATAATTGTACCATAATACACACCGGAACAAACATTGAAAGTCAATACAATTACCGAAACAGTTCATCTTGCAACCTTCTAGTTGGCTGATGTTTTAATTGAATGTACTGTTGGTTGGGTATCCGTTGTTGGTTTGGAACCTGGTTAGTTTAACAAGTATCATACACGATATTTAGATAGTATTAAAAGGCAAAATAGGAGTTGATATTTATTTTAAAAAAAACATACATTATTGATGTATATGTTATTCAACTTTTCGGGATTGGTGATCAGTCTGATATTGAATGACATATACGATAAAAACGACAAAAATTTGAACACCATTTCAAACATTTTGTTTATTGATAAACTATTCTTTATTGTTCGTTGTATTTCTACAAAATAAAGTATTTACTCTGGTTGCTTCCATACATAATAAACGAAGTATTTGGCAGATTCCTGCACAAAGGTACCAAATATAAAAAACAAACTAGTGTCTGGACAATCAGCTGAAGATATCTATAATGTTACTTAATTATTTGGCGTTTAAACTGTTTTCTCATTATTCTATTTCCTGACAGGAGACAATGCCATCTGTACCTTATAATTTCATCATTATTCCTACCTACTGATAAAATCAATCGTACAGATTAGTTTCTCCCAATATATTTTTCAATTATTATATTTTAATATTATGTGATGAAAATAAAAATGTTAAAAGTTTAAAGATGAAAACAAAATAAGTTCCACACTTTATCCAGGCACATGGTTATATCAGTCATATTAAATAATACATGTATTTACACACTTTTCAAGTATTTTTATATTAAATCTGAAGTAATTTAAAACACTGAAATGGAATAATTTGAAGTCAATGCCCACACTGAATACATTTCTGGAGCGAACTTTAATGTTGCCCAACTGTGCACGTTTTGTTAACCTACATTTTAAACTGGATTAATGCTCAAAATTTTGCATATAAATTATACGTTCAATTTAGATTCCTAGATAAGAAAGGCAACTTAATCATTTTGCTAATCGATAGAGGCAATGATAAACATGAATATCATATCGTCCTACTCAAATTCAGGTCATATTATTTAACAGCCTTTTGGTTGTTGCCTGATTAATATTTAACGAAGTATTTTTGTTCTCTGTGTAACATTGCCACGGCGGCGAGCCCGCGTGATCTAATGATGAATTGGAGGAAATTTCCCGCTTTAGATAACATAAAATTCTTAATATTTCACAAAATTGAACGCGGTCTCTGTATGGAGATAATTATTAGATAGTTCTAGGTTTGGTACCCGGTGTCAGTATAAAGTGGCTGGATGGGTACCAGACAATGCGACTTTGGCGTGCTACTCAAGAAGACACCGTCGCGATATGACTAAAAATGTGTTGAAAGCGACAACAAAAACATTTAAAATGCATCGCACTGCGTAGATTTATCCGCTTTCAGAATAATATCAACTGTTAGTTTTACCTCAATTTTCAATTAAATATCTCAACATTTCACTCACTCACATTTTTGAAATATTTACTCACATTTAATCATGTAATTAGGAGGCAATCTATTGTTTGTTGATGCTGAGACGATGATGTCCCCTACAGAGAGGAGAGACGTACACATAGTCCCGTAAATAACAATGAGGGAGGAGGCAGTGTCAATCTGTCACAGTTAGTATTTAGAATCTTCTGTCATACTTAGTTTTATTGAGTGCACGCGATAGAAGTATAACGTCTGCAACGCTGCGCTGTTTATTTGACACATTTTGACATGTGAAAGATAGCATTAAGCTGTACTACATATATCCATTTCGGCGTACCTGTTTTCAGATAATACTTGTGCGCGTGGTCCAGTGGTAGACCATCCTACCCAGGATCAGGGGTGGGGTGGATGCGTGGATTTGATCCTTCGCCACGTATATATGTGGTGGGCAGGGTTGGGGGCGGAGACGTGGATATGACCCTTCGCCACGTATATATGGGTGGGCAGGGTTGGGGGTTTGGGGGCGTGGATTTGATCCTTCGCCACGTATATATTTGGTGGGCAGGGGTGGGAGTGGGGGCGTGGATTTGATCCTTCACCACGTATAATCATATATGTGGTGGTTTTGACCAAGACACCTCATCTGCACATGCTTAATACTGGTTCTACACTGGAAGACCTCGAGCGTGGCGCGTCTGTGTTTCACAATCGAGGTAAAATAGTTCTAAAGTAATACTGGTAAATATGTCCTAAGAATGTTTTTAAAGACAAAACCAGTGGGTGCTGTAAGGCTGTTGTATTTGTCATAACCCCTTACAAACATCTCCGGTATAAAACCCGAGTCTGCTATGTATCCTTATGTTGACTCCGGTCCCATATTATGTCGGTGACGTTCTGTGCGTACAAAATTCCACTTAAACAGGTCTTGTGCGACAGATACGATTAATATCAAAATAACACGTTTACTTATAAATGACTGTACAACTCTTTATTCTATTTGTGTTTTCATTTTGGTGTTCGAAGTTTTGTACTATGTTTTTAATTAATGCATGACATTTACTTAACTGTAATATATTGAATTTTTTTAATGACAAATTGGTGTGTTTTTTTGTTTATTTCTTTGTAAAGCTGGTAACAGGGACAATTGTATGTTTTTTTTAGTTATTTGATACATATTTTAGTATTTTAATTAGCTCATCTGAGCAAAGCTCAGGATGTATCTTCGCCCGTTGTCTGTCGTCCGTCAGTCGTCCGTCATCTGTCGTTAAATTTTGCTTCAAACGACTTCTCTTTTTGTGTGAAGCATTCTTACACGTCGCTGTCTCAAGTTTGTTCAAACGATGATCCTGGAATCAAATTTGGCCCCGTCCCATGGGCTTATCAGTATTTATTTTCAAAATTAAAAAAAAAATATTCTTCTCTTAAAGTGCAAGGCTTGAATCATTGATATTTTGCATGAAGTATGATCTAATGAGTTTCTATCAAGTTTGTTCAAACCATGACCCTAGAGTAAAAATAAGCCACGCCCCGGGGATGTCTGTTTGATATTGGGAAATTTGCATTTAAAATATTTTTCTGATGAACCGTCCAATCAAATTCGTTCTTATTAAATGATCACTAGGAGTTTTAAATTTGTTCAACTAAAGGGGCTATGATTGATTGGGGCCCGATAAGGGGACTTTGATTTTTTCATAGGAATATCTAAATAGGATATTTATTTTATTTATTTGTTGATAAATTAGTTTTTAGAACTTTATTATTATTTATTTCTTTCGAAATATTTTGGTAGTACTTCATTTTCTGTATTTATTTCTAAATAATATTAATTACTTTATCATTATTTATTTATTTTGAAATATTTTGGTGGAACTTCATTTTTTGTATTTATTTCAAAATAAGTTTTAGTACATTATCATTATTTATTTATTTTGGAAACAAGTTTACAACTTTATTATTATTGATTTAATTCTAATTATGTTTGGAACTTTATTTTTATTTATTTATTTTGAAATATTTTGTTTTAACTTAATTCTTATTGATGTATTCCAAATATTTTGGTAGTGCTTTATTTTTAGTTATTTATATCAAAATATTTTTGGTAGAACTTTACTATTATTTATTGATTGATAAATAGTGTTAGAACATTATTTTTCTCGTGTATTTCGACATATTTTGGAAGAAATTTAATTGTCATTTATTTTTTTTGAAATAGTTTGGTAGAACTTTATTATTATAGATTGATTTCTAAATAAGTTTTGAACTTTATTATTATTTATTGATTGAAAAAATATTTTGGTTGAAATTTACTTTTATTTATTTATTTCAAAATATGTTTTAGAACTGTATAATTATTAATTTATTGAGAAATATTTGAGAAGAAATTCATCTTTTTTTTTTCTAAATAAGTTTTAGAACTTTATAATTATTTAGTGATTTAAAATATTTTCGCAGAACTTTATTTATATTTATTTATTGATAAATAAGTTGAGAATTTTATTATTTTTGAATCAATTCTAAATACGTTTTGAACTTTATAATTATTAATTGATTGAAAAATATTTTGGTAGAAATTTATTTTCATTTATTTATTTCTAAATAATATTTTTATTTTTATTTTTATTTATTTATAGAGAAATATTTGGGAAGAAATTAATTTTTTTTTTCTAAATATGTTTTAGAACTTCAGTATTATTTATTTATTGAGAAATATTTCGGTAGAATTGTATTATTATTTATTGATATCGAAATATTTTGGCAGACATTTATTATTATTGATTTATTTTTAAATATTTTGACAGAACGTTATTATTATTTATTTCTAAATATTTTGGTGGAACTTTATATTCTTATTTATTTATTCGAAATATTTGGTAGAACTTTATTATTATTTATTTATTTCTAAATGAGATTTAGAACTTTATTATTATTTATTTATTTCTAAAATATTTTGGTAGAACTTTATTATTATCTATTTATTTCGAAATAAATTTTAGAACTTTATTATTATTTATTTATTCTGAAATATTTTGGTACAAATTTATCATTATTCATTTATTTCGAAGTATTTAGGTACAACTTTATTATTATTTATAATAATAATAATAATAATAATAATAATAATAATAATAATAATAATAATAATAATAGTAATAATAATAATAATAATAATAATAATAATGATTATAATAATGATAATAATAATGAAATAGAAATAATAATCAAAATAATAATAAAAACAAACACTAAAAAATAATTAGAATTATTATTATTATT
This sequence comes from Panopea generosa, assembly GCA_029582155.1. NCBI lineage: Eukaryota > Metazoa > Mollusca > Bivalvia > Adapedonta > Hiatellidae > Panopea > Panopea generosa. The sequence goes on along the minus strand of JAPMAH010000026.1, from coordinate 1,466,413 downwards.
ATTAACGTTATTATTATTATTATTATTATCAATATTATTATTGTTGTTATAATCAATATCATTATCACAATTATTATCATTATTTTTATTATAATTATTATCATTATTTTTATTATAATTATTATTATTATTTTTATTATTATTATTATTATTATTATTATTATTATTATTATTATTATTATTATTATTATTATTATTATTATTATTGTTGTTATTATCATCATTATTAATATTATTATTTTTGTTTCACTCAGATAGTGCTGAGGATTATGATGATGATGATGAGGATGACGATGACGATAATAATGATGATAATGATAATTATAATAATAATAATATAAGTAATAATAATAATAATAATAATCATAATAGTATTACAAACACTAAAAAATTATAACAATAATAATAAAAGAATCAATAAAAATGATCACAATAATAGAAATAATAACACTCATAATAAAATTAATAATAGAAATTGAAATAGATATAATTGTTAGAATTAATTTTAGCATTATTAGCATTAATATTACTATAAGCATTATTACTACTATTATTGTTATTTTGATGGTCACCGTTATCGTTATTATTATAATTATTATTATTATTATTATTATTTGCATTATTTGCATAATTGCTAATAGTATTATTTTTATTTCACTCAGATAGTACCTATTCTAGTGACAATCACAATAGAAAATAAACTTTACCGCGTAATATGAATAAACATAGCTCTTAAAGTATGCAATCGTTAAATAAATTGCAGCTGCAAAAATAACGTTTTTACACTAAATGAGCAGAACAGTATCAATATTAAATTTTCTATTATAATTTATATTCAGGTTAAATTGATATTATTTTTTTTCGAGAGTGATTGGTATCAGTTGTAATAACTTGTTTCTCAATCGAAATAGAATGAATGATGATAATAATAATAATAATAATAATAACGATGATGATGATGAAGATAATGATGAGGATGAAGATGATGATAATTATAGAAATAATAATAATAAAATAAAAATAATAATAATAATAATAAAATATATATAATAATAATAATATAACTACTAAATATCATAACAATAATAATAATGAAATAAATGAAAATAATAGAAATAATAACAATCATAATAAAATTAATAGTAAAAATTGTAATAGATATAATAGTTATAATATTTATTTATTTCGAAATAAGTTTAGAACTTTATTATTATTTATTTATTCAAACTATTTTGGCAGAACTTTATTCTTATTGTTTTATTTTCAAAGAATTTTATAGTTTCTAAATAAGTTTTAGAACTTTATTATTATTTAATATTATTTATTTATTTCTAAATAATTTTAAAACTTTAATATTATTAATTTATTCAGAAATATTTTTGTACAACTTTATTATCATTATTTATTTCGAAATATTTTGGTACAACCTGATTATTACTTATTTATTTATTGAGAAATATTTCGGTAGAAATTAATTATTATTGATTTATTTAGAAATATTTTAGAGGAACTTGATTATTATTTATTTATTTCTAAATAAGTTTTAGAACTTTAATATTATTTATTTATTGAGAAATATTTTGGTAGAATTGTATTATTATTGATTTATTTAGAAATATTTTAGTAGAACTTTATTATTATTTATTTATTTTTAATTCATTTTAAAAATATTTTGAACTTTATTATTATTTATTTATTGAAAAATATTTTGGTAGAAATTCACTATTATTTATTTATTTATTTCTAAATAGTTATAGAACTTAATTAGTATTCATTTATTGAGAAATAGTTTTATTATTATTTTTTTGTTTCTAAATATGTTTTAGAACTTTATTATTATTTATTTAGTTAGAAATATTTTGGTAGAATTTTATTATTATCTATTTATTTCGAAATATTTTGGTAGAACTTTATTATCATTGATGTATTTTTCTAATCATTACTAATTAATTTATAAACAAATTTACAACTTTATTATTATTGATTTATATAGAAATATTTTGTTTTAATTTAATTTCGAAATATTTTGGTAGACATTTATTTTTAGTTATTTATTTCGAATTATTTAGGTAAAACTTTATTATTATATATTGATTGATAAATAGTGTTAGAACATTATTTTTCTCGTGTTATTATTATTTAGTGATTTCAAAATATTTTGGTAGAACTTTATTATTATTTATCAATTTCTTAAGAAGTTTAGAACTTTATTATTATTGATTGATTGTTTTTTAAATAAGTTTTGAACTTTATTATTATTTATCTATTTCTAAATAGGTTTAAGAATTTTATTATTATTTAGTGATTGAGAAATATTTTCGCAGTACTTTATTAATATTTATTTATTTCTGAATAAGTTGAAAACTTTATTATTTTGAATCATTTCTAAATACGTTTTGAACTTTATTATTATTATTTTATTGAAAAATATTTTGATAGAAATTTACTTTATTCATTATTTTTTTGTATAAATATGTTTTAAAACTTTATAATTATTTATTTATTTATTTATATATGTATTTATTTATTTATTTATTTATTTATTTATTTATTTATTTATTTATTTATTTATTTATCTATTTTATTTATTTATTTATTTATTTATTTATTTATTTATTTATTTATCTATTTATTTATTGATTTTGAATATAATTATTATTCACTCATTCTTCACTATAATTTATTTATTTAGACATATTTTGGAAAATCTTTATCATTTTTTTAATTATTTCTAAATAAAGACATATTAAAGACATATTTTGGTAGAACTTTTTTTATTATTTATTTATATCTAAATAGGATATTTTGGTATAACTTACTTTTTATTTATTTGTTGATAAATTAGTTTTAGAACTTAATTATTATTTATTTATTTCAAATATTTTGGTAGATCGTTATTTTTAGTTATTTATGGATAAATAAGTTTTAGATATTTAATTTATTTCTAAATAAGTTTAGAACCTACTTATCATTGATTTATTTCTAAATAGGTTTTGAACTTCATTATTTTTTATTTAAATTGAAATATTTTGGTAGAAATATATTAGTATTTGTTAAATAATTTAATATAACAAAGTTATAAACCTATTTAGATATAGATAAATAATAATAAAGTTCTACCAAAATAGTTTTAATAAAATAAATAATAATTAAGTTGTACCAAAATATTTCGAAATAAATGAATAATAATGATTTTCTTAACTTATTTAGAAATAAATCAAGAATAGTAATGTTCTCTATCTATCTAGATAAAAACAAATAATAAAAACTTCTGCCAAAATATTTCAAGATAAATAAACAATAATTAAGTTCTTAATTTATTTAGAAAAAAAAAAATAAATTTCTACTAAAACATTTCGATTTAAATAAATAATACTTATGTACTTAAACTGATTCCGAAATAAATAAATAATAATAAAGTACTAAGCCTATTGAAAAATAAATAAAAAAATAAAGTTCTGCCAAAATATTTCGAAATAAATAAATAATAAATAATAATAAAATTCTGCCAAAATATTTGAACATAAATAAATAATTATAAATTTCTAAAAAATATTTATCAATAAATAACTAATAATAATATTCTACCGAAATATTTCGAAATTAATAAATGATAATAAAGATCTTAAACTTGAAACAGATTAATAATAATAAAGTTCTAAACTTATTTAGAAACAAATAAATAATAATATAATTCTGCCAAAAATATTCTCAATAAATAAATAATAATAATAAAATTCTAAAACTTATTTAGAAATAAATCAATAATAATAAAGTTCTAAACCTTTTTAAATATAAATAAATAATAATCAAGTTCTACCAAAATATTTATCAGCAATAAATAATGATCAAGTTCTAAAAAAGTATTTAGAAATAGAAAAATAATAATAAAGTTCTTCCAAAATATTTCTAATAAATAAATAATAATGAAGTTCTAAAAGTTATTAAGAAATAAATCAATGATAATAAAGTTCTACCAAAATATTTTGAAAAAAAAAATCAATAATAATAAAGTTCAAAACTTATTTAGAAATAAATCAATGATAAAAAAGTTATAAAATTTATTTAGAAATAAATAAATAATAATGAAGTTCTTCCAAAAAAATTCTAATCAATAAATAATAATAAAGTTTTAAAAGTTATTTAGAAATAAATCAATGATAATAAAGTTCTACCAAAATATTTTGAAAAAAAAAATCAATAATAATAAAGTTCAAAACTTATTTAGAAATAAATCAATGATAAAAAAGTTATAAAATTTATTTAGAAATAAATAAATAATAATGAAGTTCTTCCAAAAAAATTCTAATCAATAAATAATAATAAAGTTCTAAAAGTTATTTAGAAATTAATCAATGATAAAAAAGTTATAAAATTTATTTAGAAATAAATAAATAATAATGAAGTTCTTCCAAAAAAATTCTAATCAATAAATAATAATGAAGTTCTAAAAGTTATTAAGAAATAAATCAATGATAATAAAGTTCTACCAAAATATTTTGAAAAAAAAAATCAATAATAATAAAGTTCAAAACTTATTTAGAAATAAATCAATGATAAAAAAGTTATAAAATTTATTTAGAAATAAATAAATAATAATGAAGTTCTTCCAAAAAAATTCTAATCAATAAATAATAATAAAGTTCTAAAAGTTATTTAGAAATAAATCAATGATAATAAAGTTCTACCAAAATATTTCGAAATAAAATATTTCGAAATAAATAATTAATAATAATTTTTTAAACTTATTTAGAAATAAATTAATAATAATTGAGATCATGAAGCGAACACGAAATACTGCATCTATTTCTGACTTTAAACCGCTGTGTGTGACCTTGACCTTTGACTTACAGAACTGGGCCTAACGCAAGACACAAAGTCTGGTTATGGTGAACAGTTGTCATGTTATTTCAAAATGTGTCGAGTATTTTACAAGATATAGAGCGGACGCGAACTTTTGTATATATTTCGAACCTTTAACCGCTAAGTCTGACTTTCACATTTGAGCTATGGACCTACTTATGTTTGTAGGTGAACAAACCTCTTAGTGTAAAATCTAAACTCAAGAAAATATCGTCATGTTTGCATTATTAGATATGAACTTTTATAATCCTTGTTAAAAGTGTTATTTTTAACATTTTCAAAAATATTACGCAAATGAAACTTTCATATGTGTCACAATTTCTTAATACTTACGGAGATTAATGTCCCCACACCACCCCTATCCCCACCCCCTGGGTCTTACGGGCGATACATCGTCTTTTTATAGTGAACATTTGTGTCATGTAGCCCGGACAAGATAGGACGGACTGACAGACGCATTGGCATAAACCAAACAGCCATTGTGACGATTATTCTCGAGATCACCGCAAGCGGGCTTGACAGCAAAAAGATCTAAAAAACTAGTAATTGCTTTCGGTGTCACCAGTTATACAGTTAAATATGTGAAACTTGTGAAAACTGAAATTGTCATTAAGGCTTTATCACGCATGATGATAGATCTATCACTTCTTAGTTCTCGTTCGGTAACATATACAGGATATGTACTGAAATCATCTACTATTCCTATTAAAACAACAATATTCATACAAGTACATAATCAAATCAAAGATTAACTATCTCCAAAAGAGTATCTTAATTTCATTAATAAGCATTTTCGACATGATTTTATATAAATAAAATAAATTGCAATAATTTAGATAATAATAAATACCCTGTCTGCTTTATGAGCCCGAATGTTTGTGAATAAGTGTAGATATTAAATTATTAATATCGGATGCTGATATACTCCACTGTAACACGCTTTATCATTTCGGGGCTAACTGCACAAGATTATGATGTTTATTTTTTACAAATGTTTACAAATGAATAGAAATATAAATAAACTGATATGAGACAATGCAACACTGACTACGAAAATGAGATGCAAATTACATTTCACACACTGTTTGTATCATTATAAATGTATGCACTCTGAGACAGGCTATATGCAAGAAAGCGGGATAGCAGTATAAGTATTTCAAAATGTATTATATATGTGGAAACATTTTTAAATCGATCATTAAGAATTTTTAAATATTACGCGAATACATTTTATTCATCAACAGAATGTATACACAAATCCTGGATGAGTATTGAATACCGTATCAATCAATGACGAAAACCGTACCGGCCATTTTTAAACAACGTCCAACATCGAATCATAGGAAATGTATTTTTGAATGTATTGTTATTCAATTGTTTTATGCAAAATACAAAACAAACATTCTATCAAACATTTAATTTCTGATTTTGTAGAAAGGCAATAACTGTTTACATTTACTTGATAAAAACGCAGTTTTTGCAATTCTACTAGTGTTCGGTGTTAAAATACAATAACAACGCAGACAACATAAAATCTGTACCTATTATATTTATGTTTATCAAATTTTTGCGACGTATATCGTGTATTTTCACATTTATTTCATGAAAAATAATACCTTCAAAGTTACTTACCCTTTAAAATTCCGTCTGTCGAAGACAGTATCTCTCGGACGAATACCGTATTACTCGGTCGAAAACATAAATCACAGTTCGGGTATATCAGCGTTCGGAAGTGACTGGAGTGGAATAATTAACTATGACTGGAGACAATTGTCATACCAGTGACTTTAAAAATTGTACTAGAAGCTTCCTCAATTGGCGCTCAACATTTAGAATATAGTTTCAGGTCTGGTCGGCCCTGGTCAGTATACAGTTGGGTACGATACCATGTGACTGTGGATCTCTAAATACTCAGCGTGACAGCGTTTAGAATACTGCCTCATGTAGACACCGTCGCGATATTACTCAACATTTGTTGAAAGCTACGCTAAACACCGTACAGTACTAATTGGCACGTATAAAATGAAGTTACGTAAACTAGCACATAATCGTTTCAGATGCCGTGTGAAAGACGTTTTGGACCATAAGACAGAGTCGCTATAAGTGAATATGTGTTTAGAAACAAAAGTAAAACATCAAGACAATTACAATTCGTAGACATAACTATATATACAGTTAAACCTGTCTGAAGCAGTCAGTCAAGAGAAGGAGCATTAGTATCCTTTTAAGACAGGTTTTTGTTTAATGCATGTTAATTTGTTCATAAAGCATATCAATGAGAATTAACAAATGTGGCTGCTTAAGACAATGGGCTGCTTAATAGAGATGACCGCTAACACAGGTTTGACTGTATATGACATATCACTGAACTAATGATGGATATGTTTCAATATATTTAATTGCCTATAAGACTGTATACAAGAACAAACTATGGCCAAAATGTCTCATTGCCATTTAAACTAACAAATAGTTAAGCCAGTTTGCCACCCGTACGCTACTCGATGTATCCAGTATTAAACGTTATTTTCTATCCAACCAGACGGCCAATGTTTTGTAAGCTTCCTATAAAACCAACAAGGTGAGAAATGATAAAATGAGAATTACGGTAGTAGACTATGTGGTTTGTTAAAATGAGTAATCTCATAATCTCAATAAGCAGATAACATTAATTATTATTTACAACATATTGATTGATTGATTGATTGATTGATCGATTGATTGATTAATTGATTAATCGATTGAATTAATATCTAGCGTCATTTTATGCCAGCAAAGACTAACAGACGATCAGATAACCTAACCACTTATTCTTGGGATTCTGGAAGGTTAACCATTACTTAAGCACACCCATCTCAACAGGTAACTGATCACTTTCCCACTTGAATTAGTGGTGAGAGCCTGACAAATACAAATGAGACGCAACGCCGTATATCAATTATCACGGAGATTTCGCTAGTGAATACCCCTGCATTCACAACAGAGATACTAAACAGGCCATTATGTAGACATACGCACATACGCCAATGCGCACAATTCGTCAGTCTGGCTCTGTTTTTTTAAGATTCCTAACCTTGCTTATATGCAGTTAGTAGATCAATGAAAGTGACAAAGAAACTGAAATGAAGCACGAAAACGCAACATTAAATTTTGCTTTCTATATTTCGAAATTGTTTTGGTGGAAGCCTAACCCCCACCGACGGGAGTGGGAGATTCGCTGCTCGATTCGAAGCTACGCTACTCAGATCTGATGAACAGTTAAAATTTGTCCAGGTACGCCTCAGCCAAAGCTGTAACAGCTGTAAAGCGAATAAGTTGATAACTGATTAAAACTCCGGTTCAAACGTCTTATTCACAACGATTAGTTTTTGTATTATATTGTGTTCACTTCAAATAGCTTAAATATGGGATCTTACATGAGTCCTTGTTTATTATTGAATTTATTAAACGAGTTGAAAATATATATTATGCGAGGCTCTTGTCAAGCATTATATCATTTTCAACAACGAATTTGATACAATAATATATGAGTACAAATGTAAGATTTTTTTATCACATACCTCAGGAAAGTTTACATTTTCCATTTCATCTAACAGATCACCTCTATAAGGAACGAGAACAAATCGGGCATATTAGTTGACGCGAGTCATCTTATGATGTAATGTCTCAAAATAACGTCATTTATAGAACCATGACAAATCGACGTCATTTATATATTCGGGCCGAAAACGAGCAATGAATCGGAAGTGATATTATACCAAATTAATATACAAAACTGACATGAGTTTATTACACAATCGGAAGTGATGTTATACAAGGTTAATATACAAAACTGACATGAGTTTATTACACAATCGGAAGTGATGTTATACAAGGTTAATATACAAAACTGACATGAGTTTATCACACAATCGGAAGTGATGTTATACAAGGTTAATATACAAAACTGACATGAGTTTATTACACAATCGGAAGTGATGTTATACAAGGTTAATATACAAAACTGACATGAGTTTATTACACAATCGGAAGTGATATTATACAAGGTTAATATACAAAACTGACATGAGTTTATTACACAATCGGAAGTGATGTTATACAAGGTTAATATACAAAACTGACATGAGTTTATTACACAATCGGAAGTGATATTATACAAGGTTAATATAAAAAAACGGACATGAGTTTATTACACTCCAGCATCGTCAATTATGTGATAAATTCAACAAACTCAAGACAGTATTGGAATGGTATCAATATTCTTGTAAAACGTAGCAGCAATAAATGTGCCAGCATACTACCATAGAGAATAATAGATGTACACAATAACTCAATGACAAAATTGCCTCCATTTCAAAGGTCGGCAATTCGAAATCAAATCTTCCCAACATTGAGAGAAATTCTCATAATAAAATGTGTTCAGTGTAAAACTGCGGCACACTTCCGTAGTAAACAATACATTATGGGTTATCTATCTCATGTTTCAATTGCATATATTTATAGTGTAAAACTATAGTTCGATTGTTTTCTCAAAGAATGAATAAATACATTTTGCATGCTTTGAATACGAAGAAAGACCCAAATCAAAACAACGAAACTTCCATTGTATTGTGTGTTGACATCTGCTCTGCCAATATAACAATAGAAAAGTTTGCAATAAAATCGGATCAAATTGTCTCAGTTCATCTTCTCATGCTTTCTGATTAAAACAGTTAATATATTGATAAAAACGACGTTATTTTATTTTTGTAGAAATAACACACACACACACACACACACACACACACACACACACACACACACACACATGTTCAATCGTTTCTTTTTAGATATGATTTTGGTTTCGCCTGAATTATTATTATTATTATTATTATTATTATTATTATTATTATTTTTATTATTATTATTATAAAACATAATAAACATCAACTCGTTTGAATACATTAGCTCGAACAAGATGTGCTCAACGTACATAAAAGCTTTTAACGTGATAGGACGATTTGGCAGTGGATAGATTGCTACACGCTTAAGACAGAGTTTGCGGGTTGCTCCCCTGCTCAACGCAATGACCTCTGAAAAAAACAGTCACTTCTGGTTCTACCTAGGAAGCCGACCCGAGAGAGACTGAAATAAGCCTAATCGTAATCCAGCCTATCTAAATAAGTTTTTAACAAATTTAAACATTTTGACATTCACTTAAAATTATGTATTACAAAAGGGTAAGGAAACAAAGCAGGCCTCTGTCTCATCAAGAGTTTACTTGAATACTTAAAAATACAGTTTTTACTGGTTATTTATCTATTATGTAATCAGTATCAATGAAGCAATATGCATTCTACTGTAAACAGTCTAAATCGTGATCACTTAGTTGCTTTTCTTAGATTTAATATTTTTAGTATTTAAGTATATGTTGGTGAAATAGGAACAAGGAAACATTTCCGAAGAGTGCACAAATCATGCTTTATTATTCAGTAAACGTGGAGAGTTGCATCAATAGTAAGCTCAAAAACAAAATGTTTTAAAGTTGTTATAAACTTACTCTCAGAGTTGTATCAGAAGTTTTTATTTTTCAGAGCGATTGTTTCAGTACGCTGTACTTTTTATTTTAACAATAATTAAAGTTCAGCTTCCCACGAACCCTTCCGAAAACCAAGGTTGTTCTTTCCAAACTTCAGTGTTTTATATTCATTTCAACATGCATGTTATCATATGAGATCAGACACAGATATAAATAACCTGGGATCTTAAAGTTACATCGATATTCGTATTTCGTTATTCGACATGCAACATGAAACTGACTCTTAACTCCAGTCTTCTCGGACACCAATATTGAAATGTTAAGCAAAGAAATATCGAAAGACAAAAAAAACAAGAATGTAAAAAAATAGTTATTAACAGTTACTTTTAATGAACAAACAACTTAGTTTTTCGGACTCTTTTCCTGACCTCATTCCACTTCTGGCCACTTACATAAATGCTATACACCATGTGTCCATTATACGTTTTGTTGGACTCCTATTTACAGGTAAACCTGTCTTTAGCAGCCAGTCAAGGGAAGGAGCAAAATTGGCCTTTTTAAGACAGGTTGGTGCTTAATACAATCAGGTTAATTTACTCTGCAAGCATATGAATGGGAAATAGAAAACATGGTTGCTTAAGACATGTGGCTGGTTAACAGAGGTGGTCACTTACACAGGTTTGAGTGTATTTTACACACCCGGTACAGAACCATTGTAATCGATAAACTCTGTACTATTATAAAGTCATACATGTGTATGTGTTCAATTGATTTTAAAACATATAATCTGAGTTGACGTTTGTCACGCGACACGTTTGACATCAAAATATTCACATAAAAAATCATATAACATGCAAAAACGTGAACATGTTTAATATCTATTAATTAATATTGCTTGCCGAACAACCATTATATTTATATTCTGTATCTACTTCATTGTATTTTTTTCAAAACCATAAAAAAACACTCTCACCAACATATGGGTGAATAACTATATATATTTGTACATGTATATTGAAAATATCACATTACAAGCATTATATAGTCAAATCTGTCTTAAGCAGCCAGTCAAGGGAAGGAGCAAAAGTGGCTTTTAAAACAGGTTATTGCTTAATACAGGTTAATTTGTTTTATAACATTAGAAATGGAAAATAACAAATGTGGCTGCTTAAGACAAGTGGGTGCTTAATACAGGTGACCGCTTACACAGGTTTGACTGTATATGCTTGCAAGTATCGATGAGTTATGATGCTTACGTCTAAAAAAGTAGTTCTGCTACTATATTTCAGGTACGTAACATTTTCACGATATGCGCACATGGATACTATAGCTTAAACCATTTGTCCGTTTTGAGCAAATGCTGTTCAAGATTGTTTTCAGAAGAACCAGGAATACCAGACAGAGGCTGATAAGCAAATTCCCATTTTCTGTGTAACAGACAGGGGTGGTCTTATCGTTACAAACTCCAAAAACACCGAGTGAGTTCAAGTTGTAATGAAAGAAATACTCAAATCGGTTTATCATCTAGACTGAGCTAACATTTAACAATACAACGAAGTATAATATGGCAACGGACGACTGCATAAATATGCATAAACTAGAAGTGTAGTCGTTTAAGATGTAAAAGTAGTTGTACGGTGTTCTGTTAGGGTCATCGCGATACCGTTTTGTCGACAGGAACACGCGATGGCTCTAACTTTATTGACATATCCCGCTTATATGGTGTCCAAATAGGGTCATCGTTAGCTCATTATGTCGACAGAGCCACGCGGTGCCACCGAAACACGGTGGCATGATAACGAAAACGCGATGTTACGACATCACGATGAAGTTGAAGCGTAGGTACGATCGTTATGGAGCGATGCCACGACAGCAAATAATATCTTGCCATCGATATATCGCCGCCATCTTGCCTTCTGTCCATCCCCATAGTCTTAGCATCGCGTCCTCGCCATCGTGCCAAAATATTGTCGTGGCATCGCGTGCCCTTGTCGACATAACGCTATCACGATGGCCCTACCTGGACACCATATAAGAGGGAAATGTCTAATTGTTGTGCCAACACATTTTAAAGATATCACTGTACACCGGATTATGCTATCCACGTCCAGGTGAATGTACACAGCTTTCTGAATCTCAGGGTGATTTATGTCAGTTTTATAATAGACTATATCTTGCGCCTTAAACCACCTTTAAACGCTACCGCTCAGACCACCATTGTCTTGCCTCGACCATTTCAGTGGCTGCTGTGTGGAAAAGGGGGCAACTATCGTCTGTTTACAAAATTGTAAAAAATGAATGCGAGGTAAGTTATTTGATGATGATGACAATAATGATGATGATGACGACGACGAAGCCGATGATGAAGATGGTGATGATTATGATAACTATGATGCTGACGATACTGATAATGATAGTGATGATTATGATAAGGATATTGATGATGGCAGTGATAATTGATTGATGAAGATGATAATTATGCTGCTGCTACTGCTGCTGCTGCTGATGATGATAATGGTGATGATGATGATGTTTCTCTGATGATGATGTTACTCTTATGATAATGATGATGATGTTACTCTGATGATGATGATGATAATGCTGCTACTGCTGCTGTTGATGATGCTGTTGATGATGATGAAGAGGAGGAGAGGAGGATCATAACCGTACACTAATGATTAATGTTTTATTGAAAAAAAAAAAAAAATTATAAATTCAATAATAAATATCTTGTAATATTGGAGAGGGCGTGGCTTTATATAGCAACACATTTGTTTATAGTGACCAGTCTGAACATGACTGTGAAACCCTCAGCAACCATGACGTTCTACAAGTTCGTGTCAAATGAAGAGGTCAGCGGGACAGAGGTCAGACTTACAAACACGTTTATTATGTTGTATCATTTATTCAATTTCTCTCAGATTTGTTCAAACCATGAACCTTGGGTCAAAACTTGGCCTGCCCCGGGGACTTATCAGTTTAACATAGGGAAATTTTCATTTAAAATCTTTTCTCAAGAACCAACCAGCCAAATTTGTTTATACATGTTTTTGGTATAAATGATCCCTATGACTTTGGGGTTCAGGTTTGTTCAAATAAAGGGACTTGGGTCCATTGAAGCCCAGTAACGGGACTTTTACATAGGAATAGTATGAGTAAGCATGATATTATGTTTATCTCGTTCATATTCGGTATTATTCATGTCATATTAATGTCTGAATCATTGTTTAGTCATAACAGTTGAGACTGGGTTCATATTTGGCTAATGTATCAAATGTTTTGAAGTGCATTTCTTTATGTGTAGAACAGTGCAAAATAAATGGTTGTGTGAGACAATATGGGCCTGATAAAAGGATTGATATTTTTACATAGAACTTTTTTTTTCATTTTCGCATATATGTATATATAAAAAAATAAATCAAATTCAAACCTTATATATTGTCTGATCATGTTGTTGTATGGTGTTTAGCGACGGTGTCTACTTGAGACAGTATTCTGAACGCTGTCACACTGGATTATCAAGCCGCAGACACGTGGTATGATACCCCACCCAGTCACATTATACTGACACCGGGCCGACAAGACCTATAACTGTCCTCTAAATGCTGAGCGCGAAGCGAGGAAGCTTCTAGTACCATTTTTAAAGTCTTTGATATGACCTGGGATCGAACCCACGACCTTCCGCATGCGAGGCGGACGCTCTACCATTAGACCACGCTGTGGTCTTTGTCTGATCATAGCAAATCCCTAGCAGTTGGGTATTGAAGTTTAAGGATCCTGGATGTATATAGATCCAGTCAGAGGTCTCTAATCATTTTTTTAACAAATGAATACTATGGGAAACTATAAATTCCAATTTAAAGTATTTGTTTTTTATTGTTTATAACTTTTTGTTTTGTAAGTTTAAATATTAATACAGCAAATGATCAGTTAACCACTTTTCCCTAGGATCCTAGTAGGTAAATCAGTACTCGAGCATACCAACTTCGAAAGTAACTGTATAACTTTCCCATTTGAATCAGTGACGAGAGATAAATGACAAATAGACGAAATGTTGATATCAATTACCATGGAAACCGGGGTTGACCGGGATTCAAACTTGTGACCAATGGAATCATACACGCGCTACTTAATGAGCTAAACGGGACAGGCAATATCCAGTTATAGTGATGCGGGAAGTTGTTTCCATTTTAGATAGAGAAAGGCTCATATTGTGAATTTCATGTATGATAGCCATTTCAAGTCTGTAGTGTTATTGGGGCCTCTTGATATTAAGTATATTATTATAAGTAGCCTGTTTATCATCATATGTTTGTAATAAAGTACATGTCAATGTTAATTATATAGATTGTGTTTAACATGATAAATAAAACAATTATTAAATATCAAATTGATCAATAACCTTGTTGTATTTTTTTATAATTTTTCAATTGCTTCAGTTATGTATTCAGATATGCAAAGGTACGATGTCTGTTGTCCACTAACAGCACTTTCTCTGAACCCACTAGGGCAGTTACACACGAACTTTGGATGGATACTTCCCATGTTGTGAGAATACACACACTTTACTTGCTTCTCATGTATGTGAGACTACACACGTTTTTTCTTGCTTCTCATGTATTTGAGACTACATACTTCTTTTTTTTGCTACTCATGTATGTAAGACTACACACGTTTTTTCTTGCTTCTCATGTATTTGAGACTACACACGTTTTTTTTCTTGCTTCTCATGTATTTGAGACTACATACTTCGTTTTTTTGCTTCTCATGTATGTAAGACTACATACTTCTTTTTCTTGTGACTCATGTATGTGAGACTACAAACTTCTTTTTCTTGCTACTCATGTATGTGAGACTACACACTTTATTTCCTTGCTTCTCATGTTTGTAACACTACATACTTCTTTTTCTTGCTTCTCATGTATGTGATGTTGTTGTTGTATGGTGTTTAGCGTCGCTTTCAACAATTTTTCAGTCATATCGCGACGGTGTCTACTTGAGACAGTATTCTGAGCGCTGTCACACTGGAGTATCATGCCGCAGACACATGGTATGATACCCCACCCAGTCACACTATACTGACACCGGGCCGACCAGACCTAGAACCCTCCTCTAAATGCTGATCGTCAATCGAGGAAGCTTCTAGTACCATTTTTCAAAGTCTTTGGTATGACCCGGCCGGGGATTGAACCCACGACCTTCCGTATGCGAGGCGGACGCTCTACCACTAAACCACGCCGCGGTCTCTCATGTATTTGAGACTACACACTTTATTTCCTTGCTTATCATGTATGTGAGACTACACACACTTTTCTTGCTTCTCATGTATGTCAAACTACACACACTTTTCTTGCTTACCATGGATGTGAGACTACACATTTTTTCCTTGCTTCTCATGAATGTGGGAATACACACTTTTTTCTCACTTATCATGTTTGTGAGATTGCATACACTTTTTCTTCATTCTCATGTATGTATGTGAGATTACACACATTTGTTCTCACTTCTCATGTATATGAGACTACAAACTTCCTTTTCTTGCTTCTCATGTTTGTGAGATTACACACATTTTTTCTCACTTCTCATGTATGTGAGACTACATATTTTTTCTCACTTCGCATGTATGTGAGACTAGAAATGCTTGTTCTCACTTCTCATGTATGTGAGACTACATACTTTTTCTCACTTCTCATGTATGCCCTATCAATAGATACCGTTTGAAAAGTTTTGAGTTTTTATCTTATTTTAAAAAAAAAGGTGGTCAGCTTAGATTACGGTTAACAGCAAAGTACATACACATCTGAAAGGAAATGGCCAAGGAGTAATGTGACCAAGTTTCAATACAAATCTGTTTGGCCGTTTCATAGAAGACATTGTGGACGACGAACTGATGATGACGGAAACTTTACTATGTTTCTCGGAAAGAAAAAATCAATTTAACCTTAATCAATTACTTTCCACAAACTTTGAATTTTCTTTTTAAACATTTCAATGCATTCAGCAAAATCGTTAGAAAATGGTAGTAAAAATAGATTTTCGGTTTATTCAACATTTGGTCATGCAGTTTCAAATAAATTGTACGCCTTTCGTTAAATGGATTTGTTCAAGTTTAAAATAAAAGTCCATAAGTAACTGATATTTGTTTTACATAGAAAACATACACATGCAACCTGATATTGCATCATTGGTAATCTACATTTTTAAAATATATGGCGGAGTACCCCAGACCGCCCATCAAAATGTCGAGGCCTGCAGGTTTACTTTAACCAAGCTCCTGCCACACACACACCACCTACTCACATACGCAGTAGACGAGAAGTGCTTAAAATGGTCATATTTCATGTACATATAAGAGCACTGGATCATTTTCATTAGTTTTGCCAAGTTTAAATGACATCAGGTAGTGTTAGATCAAGATACAACAGTTTACAGATGCGTAATGACACAGCAACAAATTGGCAAAATTGCCAAAATGATAGGGTGTCATCAAACCATCGAAAATTGTGAAAAAGCACCTGGTCAAGCCCATGTTTTTACCTGCATTTTTGGTCTAACAGATGACAGTCTATGGAAACAAAACACTTTTAGAACCATTAGCAATGTGTTCAGTGTTCAAGAAGTGCACGTCTTTATATGTAGAACAGTACACAATTAGTTAGTGTGTGAGACGTAATGTGCATATCAATGTGAACTTACTTTAAAAAAATCGGTGTTCCGCAAATGAAAAATTAATATCTGAATGTTAAAATACATGTTACAATACGGTGTCTGAAATCAAATTATAAACTGTACCATAGAAAAAGTATATCATCTTTCTTAATTTAAAAATACTGATATATTGAACTTTCACATTTTAAAACTTGAAAACAATTGAATATTGTACGCTTACCCTCTTTCGGCTTTCTGCCAATTTTGACAGTTTCAAAGGGTTTCATGTGACGATTACTTAGCCTTTTATCAAACCTGATATCGAACCTGATATCAAATACTAGGTAGATCTACAGCAGATCAAGCAAATATAAATTATATAGACTTTCTTTAAAAAAAACTAATTTTGGGTTTACATCCGCCAATGTGTGTCTGCCATGTGTCAGTATTGTGTCCATTCACATTCAAAGAACCACCGATTTTTTCATTTATTTCATTTCCCCAACAATATTTTAATGTCACTGGAAAGAGACATACAGCAACATTTACGCGTAGTAAGACTGGAATCGGGAAAGTGAACGATTCTCCAACCACACTGAGCTGTCTACATTTTAACCCAGATTACGGTTATCTTTATTCTTTAACAACATCGACAGTGATCAATTACTTCATGCAACCATAAAACATTCAGATTAGGACGATTTATTCGTGAAATGTCACGAAAATCACGATCGTGTGCAGAAAATCATTTTCGACGCTTGCTTTTTCCTAAGAAAAGCCAATCTGATCACCTCGGCCTTTATGCAACACAATAAAAGTGTATTATACGGAGGATACCCGATGTTTCACGATTGAAGAAAAGTCTAAGAAAACCAAGCGTCCCAGATGATCAAGACTAAAAAAATCAGGGGAAATCCCAAGTTACGGACTTATCCAAAGTTACCTGATTTTTTTCCGATTTCGTTATGGATGGAATACTTTAATGCAAGAGTTATTTAACTTATTTATTTAATAGGTTTGATGACTGGCAAGTCTTGTATGAAGTTTGAATCAAATACGTTGAGTTGTTGGTTGATACGAACTTTGTGGTAATTGCACGCACAATTTTAACAACATATCTTGGTCAAACAAGGGCCTTAATGTGCATAAATTTCATACAAGAGTTATCCAACTTAATTAATTGAGTATATTTGATGACTGGGAAGGCTGGTATGAATTGTCAGTCAAATATATTGAGTTGTTTGTGAGATATGAACTTGTCATGGTAATTGCAAGCAAATCTATAACCATAATTTCTAAGTAAAAAAGGGCCATAATTTACCTGATGATCATGCAAGATTTATCTAACTTATTTATTTAGAAGGTTTGATGACTGAAGTTTCAATACATGCAGTGGCTTCTGAGATAGAGACTTTAATCAGAATTTCTAAATCAAATAAGAGCCAAAATTTGTAAAAATATCTGGCAAGAGTTATTGCACTTGATTTATTAAGCTGGTGAGATAACTGGGAAATATTGTGTTGAGTTTCAGTCAGATACATTGAGTGGTTGTTAAGATATGGACTTTATGGTAATAACACGCTATGTTTTAGTCAAGTCAAACACTGTCCGCAATTTGCATTATATTAATGCAAGAGTTATCTTACTTAATTAATTTAGTACGTTTAATGACTGACAAGTCTTGTGTGAATTTCAAATTGAGTACATTGAGTGGTTAGTGAGATATGGACATGATGGTAATTTTTAACATGTTTTGTATCTTTGCTACTGTCGGCAAATAGCTAGTGTTCTACATTTGTATATCCGACACAAAATAAAGTTTCTTGTATCTTGTATCTTGTACGCAAAGCTTTAACCAGAATTTCTAAGTAAAAAAGGACCACAATTTGCATTATAGCCATGCATGCTTTCTCTGACTTAGTTATTTTAGTACGTTTGGTGACTGGGAAGTCGTGTGAGAAGTTTCAGTCAAATACATTAAGTGGATTGTGATATATGGACTTGATGGTACTTGCACGTAAAGCTTTAACCAGAATTTCTAAGTCAAACAAGGGCCACAATGTGCATTATATTCAAGCAAGAGTTATCTAATTTGGTTGTTTAGAAGGTTTGGTAACTGGAAAGACGTATGTGAAGTTTCAATCCAATACATGAAATGGTTACGGAGATATTAGCTTGCACGCAAAACTTTAACAAAGATGTGAAGCCGACGCCGAAGCCCGGGTGAGAATGTACGCATAGAACAAGTTTAATCACAAAAAGTAATATAGCTTTGAATATATAAGGGGAAATATTTGGACGAGAGAAAGCAGCTATCCGGGATCTATTGACATATACAGTCATACATTGTGGAATTATGGAAACACGGTACCAAGGTTGATCATAACCGGTATAATAGTCTAAGAGATCGATCCTATAAGACAAAATAAGACCGTACACCATACAACTGTATATAGGCCAATTAAATACATGTTAGTTTAAACTACAAATCGCTATTGGGAATTCTAGTATATACTATTATTTAATTATAATCTGTTCTATTATGTCGTGCTGTGTTGTGTTTCGTCTATTTTATTTTGCTAATGCTGTTATAGTTTCGCCGATCTGTATATACATGTGACATTTTCGTAGAAACAATCAATAATTGCATTATTGTCTTACCTTTTTACATGTGAAAATACAACGTTTTTACTCTACTAGGGCTATGCATGCCAAACGTAAATTTCACAAATGTGTGACATATTCGCACGTATTTGTAACAAAAATATCAAGGAATCGCACGAGTTCCTCACAGGTGTGTAGAATTCGTTTCTGTGAAATTTACGGATCAATATAGCTTTGCATGACTGCCGGTGTCTGGTCTGTATTGAGTTAATTGATTTAATTGTGTAAGTTTCTTATAAAGTCCAATAAGTGACCACCTATAAAATACACTCACAATGTTGATATGATGCCACTAATATACAGGATGACAAACCAGCGTCACTTTCTCATATCGTAGAGGACTGCTGTTTTCGCCTCAGAATATCCTGTGAATAATTTTCTTAATATTTGACTAAACACATTTCGGGTTATATATGGCATATCAAGTTTTACAGATGGAAAAAGACCTCAGACTGATTCAGATTGAGTAGAACCACTGTCCTACTGCAAAAAACTTGCAAACTTTCTCACATAAAGTTTTTGGAGCAAGTTGGACTCGAACCTACGACCTTAGCGGTGAGGAGTAAGTGATCTTGACCACTCGGACACTGAGGACTAAATTTTTGAATAATCAAAACGTTATTAAGTTTCTGGCTGAGTTCGATACCAAATTATCACGTGTTAAGCTATTTTGAATACGGGTTTGGGAAATCAAACACACTCTTTACTTTGTGTTAAAATAGGCAGTTTAGTTGCTTTATAAATCAAAATAATTACATAATAAGTCATATTTTACAAAAATATTTACTCATTTACTTCAGTAAAACAAAAAATCACTCGAAGAACATAAAAATCTATTTTTTTAGCGAATGTTTTCCCTTCACTTGCCTTTATAAACAATATCTGCTTTCAGGAAAGTGTATGGATCCACAAATAAACCGCCCAAATCATTCCAATGTACAACTTGACCACATACACTACGACTAAGTAAATATATACAGCACCAGGAGACGTACCATCCACCACAACAGCATTTACATTATCTATGATATACAGATAAATATTACAGTTACAATACAAAAATACAGAATATTTGACAGCTTTATATTGTTCATAATGTTGCAATTATTATTATTATATAACTGTAAGTGTATAGCTAGTCGCCTATACTAGATGGTATCACGTGACCGTACAAATAGGATCAAATAAATTGTATAGTGCACGGTTCAAAATTGAAGATGGCGATTAATAACTATATTTAGTGGAAGTTTCAACGATAAAAACAAACAACCGACAATATGCATCGCATGACGATATACTTGATAAAATTCAAATATCTTCCTTCGTCCGCCTCTTTTAACTAACGGTTTATTTATTTAAAAGAGTCTTGATTTTTCTTTACTGTTTTCATATTTATTTCAGATTGAGGTATAGAATACAATGATTCTTTTACAGTGTTTTGAACAATATTGGAATATATTGTACTCAAACGTATTGTATTGTATTCACATATTCGTACAACATACTCCAATATTGTACATTCTTATTGGGATTTTACGCCATTTTCAACACATTTCGGATTATATATGGCATATCGAGTTTTACTGGTGGAGGAAGACTGAGTAACAGGCAAACCTTATCATATAATCGTTTTGGAACTTACGTGATTCGAACCTACGACCTTGGCGGTAAGTGATCTTGAGACGGCCACGGAGGACCACCGTATTGTCCATAACACTGTAAATAACCTTATAGTATGGTAATGGTTAATGCCCCATTACATATAGCACGTCAACATTTCGTTATATTTTACTAAATGGATAATCTGGAATGTTACAATTTTTACACGGATATAGACAATGGCCGCAAATATATATATTAATTCATGAACACCAACAAACATTGTTCAGCGTGCGGAGGTTAATACACTTAATTTTATTGATATACTGAGAAAAAAAACGTCCTACCCTATTTCAGTAACATTTTCCAGAAAGCCAAAAACGTTATAGTTAAAAATCATAATCAAACATAAAGTGGAGCACGTGGTCCAACGGTAGACCACCGGACCTATGATCGGAGGGTCGTGGGTTCGATCCTCCGCCACGGCTATGTAAGGTGTCCTTGAGCAAGACATTTTTCCGCATATGCTTAGTACTGACATCAGTTATATAAGCCGAACTGACACAGCTACATCAGTTATATAAGCCGAACTGACACAGCTACATCAGTTGTATAAGCCGAACTGACACGGCTACATCAGTTATATAAGCCGAACTGACACAGCTACATCAGTTGTATAAGCCGAACAGACACAGCGACATCAGTTATATAAGACGAACTGACAAAACTACATCAGTTTTATAAGCCGAACTGACACAGCAACATCAGTTAAATAAGCCGAACTGACACGGCTACATCTGTTATATAAGCCGAACTGACACAGCTACATCAGTTAAATAAGCCTAACTGACACGGCTACATCAGTTATATAAGCCGAACTGACACGGCTATATCAGTTATATAAACCGAACTGGCACGGCTACATCAGTTATATAAGCCGAACTGACACGGCGACATCAGTTATATAAGCCGAGCTGACACAGCTACATCAGTTATTTAAGACGAACTAACACAGCTACATCAGTTATATAAGCCGAACTGACACAGCTACATCAGTTATATAATCCGAACTGACACAGCTACATCAGTTATATAAGCGGAACTGACACAACTACATCAGTTATATACGCCGAACTGACACAGCTACATCAGTTATATACGCCGAACTGACACAGCTACATCAGTTATATACGCCGAACTGACACGGCTATATCAGTTATATAAACCGAACTGACACGGCTACATCAGTTATATACGCCGAACTGACACGGCTACATCAGTTATATAAGCCGAACTGACACGGCTATATCAGTTATATAAGCCGAACTGACACAACTACATCAGTTATATAAGCCGAACTGACACAGAAACATCAGTTATATACGCCGGACTGACACAGCTACATCAGTTATATACGCCGGACTGACACAGCTACATCAGTTATATACGCCGAACTGACACGGCTATATCAGTTATATAAACCGAACTGACACAGCTACATCAGTTATATACGCCGAACTGACACGGCTATATCAGTTATATAAACCGAACTGACACAGCTACATCAGTTATATACGCCGAACTGACACGGCTATATCAGTTATATACGCCGAACTGACACGGCTATATCAGTTATATAAACCGAACTGACACGGCTACATTAGTTATATACGCCGAACTGACACGGCTATATCAGTTATATACGTCGGACTGACACAGCTACATCAGTTATATAAGCCGAACTGACACGGCTACATCAATTATATAAGCCGAACTGACACGGCTACATCAGTTAAATAAGCCAAACTGACACGGCTACATCAGTTATATAAGCCGAACTGACACGGCTACATCAATTATATAAGCCGAACTGACACGGCTACATCTGTTATATAAGCCGAACTGACACGGCTACATCAGTTATATAAGCCGAACTGACACGGCTACATCAGTTATATAAGCCGAACTGACACGGCTACATCAATTATATAAGCCGAACTGACACGGCTACATCAGTTAAATAAGCCGAACTGACACGGCTACATCAGTTATATAAACCGAACTGACAAAACTACATCAGTTATATAAGCTGAACTGACACAGGAACATCAGTTATATACGCCGGACTGACACAGCTACATCAGTTATATACGCCGAACTGACACGGCTATATCAGTTATATAAACCGAACTGACACAGCTACATCAATTATATAAGCCGAACTGACACGGCTATATCAGTTATATACGCCGAACTGACACGGCTATATCAGTTATATAAACCGAACTGGCACGGCTACATCAGTTAAATAAGCCGAACTGACACGGCTACATCAGTTAAATAAGCCGAACTGACACAGCTACATCAGTTATATAAGCCGAACTGACACAACTACATCAGTTATATAAGCCGAACTGACACAGCAACATCAGTTATATACGCCGGACTGACACAGCTACATCAGTTATATACGCCGAACTGACACGGCTATATCAGTTATATAAACCGAACTGACACGGCTACATCAATTATATACGCCGAACTGACACGGCTACATCAGTTATATAAACCAAACTGACACGGCTACATCAGTTATATACGCCGAACTGACACGGCTACATCAGTTATATAATCCAAACTGACACGGCTACATCAATTATATACGCCGAACTGACACGGCTACATCAGTTATATAAACCAAACTGACACGGCTACATCAATTATATACGCCGAACTGACACAGCTACATCAGTTTAATAAGCCGAACTGACACGGCTACATCAGTTATATAAACCAAACTGACACGGCTACATCAATTATATACGCCGAACTGACACAGCTACATCAGTTTAATAAGCCGAACTGACACGGCTACATCAGTTATATAAACCAAACTGACACAGCTACATCAATTATATACGCCGAACTGACACGGCTACATCAGTTATATAAGCCGAACTGACACAGTTACATCAGTTATATACGCCGAACTGATACGGCTACATCAGTTATATAAACCGAACTGACACGGCTACATCAGTTATATAAGCTAAACTGACACAGCTACATCAGTTTAATAAGCCGAACTGACACAGCTACATCAGTTATATAAGCCTAACTGACACAGCAACATCAGTTATATAAGCCGAACTGACACGGCTACATCAGTTATATAAGCTAAACTGACACAGCTACATCAGTTTAATAAGCCGAACTGACACAGCAACATCAGTTATATACGCCGGACTGACACAGCAACATCAGCTATATGCGCCGAACTGACACGGCTACATCAGTTATATACGCCGAACTGACACGGCTACATCAGTTTTTTTAGCTGAACTGACACGGCTACATCAGTTATATAAGCCGAATTGACACAGCTACATCAGTTATATAAGCCGAACTGTCACAGCTACATCTGTTATATAAGCCGAACTGACACGGCTACATCAGTTATATAAGCCGAACTGACACGGCTACATCAGTTATATAAGCCGAACTGACACGGCTACATCAGTTATATAAGCCGAACTGACACGGCTACATCAGTTATATAAGCCGAACTGACACGGCTACATCAGTTAAATAAGCCGAACTGACACGGTTACATCAGTTATATAAGCCGAACTGACACGGCTACATCAGTTAAATAAGCCAAATTGACACGGCTACAGCAGTTATATAAGCCGAACTGACACGGCTACATCAGTTATATAAGCCGAACTGACACAACTACATCAGTTATATAAGCTGAACTGACACGGCTACATCAGTTATATAAGCCGAACTGACACGGCTACATTAGTTATATAAGCCGAACTGACACAGCTACATCAGTTATATAAGCCGAACTGACACGGCTACACCAGTTATATAAGCCGAACTGACACGGCTACATCAGTTAAATAAGCCGAACTGACACGGTTACATCAGTTATATAAGCCGAACTGACACGGCTACATCAGTTAAATAAGCCAAATTGACACGGCTACAGCAGTTATATAAGCCGAACTGACACGGCTACATCAGTTATATAAGCCGAACTGACACAACTACATCAGTTATATAAGCTGAACTGACACGGCTACATCAGTTATATAAGCCGAACTGACACGGCTACATTAGTTATATAAGCCGAACTGACACAGCTACATCAGTTATATAAGCCGAACTGACACGGCTACACCAGTTATATAAGCCGAACTGACACGGCTACACCAGTTATATAAGCCGAACTGACACGGCTACATCAGTCATATAAGCCAAACTGACACGGCTACATCAGTTATATAAGCCGAACTGACACGGCTACATCAGTTATATAAGCCGAATTGACACAACTATATCAGTTATATAAGCCGAACTGACACGGCTACATCAGTTATATAAGCCGAACTGACACAACTACATCAGTTATATAAGCTGAACTGACACAGCTACATCAGTTATATAAGCCGAACTGACACAGCTACATCAGTTATATAAGCCGAACTGACACAGCTACATCAGTTATATAAGCGGAACTGACACGGCTACATCAGTTATATAAGCCGAACTGACACGGCTACACCAGTTATATAAGCCGAACTGACACAGCTACATCAGTCATATAAGCCAAACTGACACGGCTACATCAGTTATATAAGCCGAACTGACACAGCTACATCAGTTATATAAGCGGAACTGACACGGCTACATCAGTTATATAAGCCGAACTGACACGGCTACACCAGTTATATAAGCCGAACTGACACAGCTACATCAGTTATATAAGCGGAACTGACACGGCTACATCAGTTATATAAGCCGAACTGACACGGCTACACCAGTTATATAAGCCGAACTGACACAGCTACATCAGTCATATAAGCCAAACTGACACGGCTACATCAGTTATATAAGCCGAACTGACACAGCTACATCAGTTATATAAGCCGAATTGACACAACTATATCAGTTATATAAGCCGAACTGACACAGCTCCAACAGTTACATAGGACGGACGTTTCCTTTTTTGCTTAATGGGAAGTAACCGAACTCCTGTAGATAACTCATAGCAAATGGACATAAAAAAAGAAGGTATAAACCCAATATGCTATTTTGAAACTACGACATTCTATATGTAGCTGGAACCTTCCGTATTAGGGTGCTTTGGCACATGGCAAAAGATAACAAAGTTAATATCAATTTAGATGAACTTTATTTACATGTGGGATTTTAAAAAAAGCATACTTTTTTGTTGAACTCTATTCCGTCTTATATAAAAAATGCAAATTATATTAATCAGTTCACAGCTTTGTAGTTACGATGGAGTAAAATGTCTTTGCAATTCTAATGAATCGGGTAGCTCTCTTTAAAATTGATATACATTCACACGCACGCACGCACGTACGCACGCACGCACGCACGCACGCACGCACGCACGCATATACTTGTTTCCATCTTTTGTTTATATGTTAAATTAATGTTGTAATTTGTAAATATGTTGAGGGCCTCATGGAAGATTGAATTTATTCAAATGAGTTCTCTCGTTAATAAAAGCCTTTATTATTATTATTATCATTATACATCAGCAAATAAAGCTGTTGCTATACTAATGCTGCTTAAAAGCAAATAAATTTATAATTCGATATTTCAGTGTTATCTTTAACTAGGAAGTATTAACCTTTTGTATAATTGTGTCAAATATATCAAGTTAGGAGCTGTAGTCCCTGTCTGTGTGACGCCAGTTTATGTCATGTTTTCTGTAACTGTGTGTTGTTTTAACGATATGTACGATATATACTAATCTGTATGCGTTATGACATTCATATCCTAGTAGAATAGTCACTTTGTATACGCATCACGTTGGAGCTTAGTTGTATATATTCTGTTATGAAACACATTCTATAAAATATATTAAATTAAGAAATAGCTTCCTGTTCTTTTTTATTCCCATTCCGTCTCCTTATTTTCTGTTATTACTCTCTGTTGTAACAAATATAGCAGAATTTTACGACATTCGTACTTTGTTAGACTATTCACCTAGATGACATTGGTGCTGACTAGTTAAGTACGTACCAAATATGTTCACAATTAATACATGCAATGTCTATTCATATGTATACTTAAACTGATTTATATGTATGTAAATTTTAATAAATACATATGTTTAAACCAAATATAGTTAATTCTGAAATATTTTCCTTTTTCTTTAATTCTCAATAACGACATCTGATTTTCCTTCATTATTCACTGCTGTAAAATGTATGTGATACGGCATTCGTAGTTTGTTAGAATATTCGCTCGGATGTAAATACGTGATTTATATTCCGTTGTTAACTACAAACATACAATATAACACTGATGGATAATCTGGACTTTACCTTTATACTCCGATAAATAGGGAAATCTAAACGTGACAATTAGACGGCAGTGGCAGAAAAATACTTCACTAAACGATTAAACAAATATTTGAGTAAAAAAACATATAAAACCTATCTTAAATATGTCATTATGGTAAAACATCAGCAGAAATAATTATATACATTTCACAGAATCCTTTGTATATCCACATATAAGGATGAGATAACTGAAGATGGATATTTCTGTCAGACGATTTACTGTTTTATCAGAATAGTGGTCCCGATGTTAGAAGTCTTATAATCTCAATTGCTTATTATAAACAAGTACTCACAGATTCAAAATACATGCTTCCTTGTGCTGGCTCCTTATTTTGTGAATGTAGCTTATAGCGATTTTTAATACATAACTAGTTATACATGTCACTTCCAAATGTCATGATGGAGGAAGACCTCAGAATGAAACCGAATAGACCACAATCCTTCCGCAAGTAACTAGTAACTTCTGACGTAAAGTTTTTGGACCAAGCTGGGCTCAAATTGAGCGGTCACACGCAAGTGGTCGTTAAACCACAGCTCAAAATATCACTTGGTCACGGAGGACCGTTGGTGCCGGTTCTTTACCGGAAACAAATTCAGTACGATTAAAATGTTGGCAAGAGAATGAATCGTTCAATACATAAACTATTTCACTGTCGATGTTTAATTTAGATTCAAAATGTTTGTACATGTTATAGTCATTACAGAACTGTATTATTAATTGTGTATTGATTGTAGCATTAAATGCACTGTATGTATTGTTAAACACTTTAGCTATACACTACGTTGGTATCTCATGTACACTGGACTGAGTCTGAACGTTGGTAACCTCGGAGGGAGCATTACGTCAACTTTGTAAGTTCATCCACGATATAAGTAACATCTTACACTAACTGTATTCCGGCAATTTCTAAACTTGGAAGAAAGACATGTCATTGCAGCTGCATGGTTGCCGGAGGAGTTCTGCTTCTGCTGACTGTAATCCCGAAGTTATTAAACTGTAATTAGGCTGAAATAATATCAGTCTATGATGTCAAGAGTGAAAATAATTCAGCTCCATGTATACAAGTGTGAAAATCTATTAAAGAGATATGCTTACAAGTTGCACGAGATTGACGACTGTATCTATAGTAATTTGCTTTTATCTAACTTTTACGTGATTAGCATTTCAGATTAACTGATTAAAGTGTAATGTACATGTTATATATAATAACTACTACAAACTGCTTCATTCATACATATCAACTTTTGTGAATCACACCTGAGTCCGTTACTTCGGTTGAACGAGTGCTGGGTGTTGATGGGCGGTCACATGAACATTATATAATTATCAGATGCAATTATTTCATTATCATTATTAAAATATGCCTAATTTAAAATAAAATACGTATAAAACTATTCGGTTGTATTTCCACATTGAAATTGTGACAACGACATGTAAATGATGCTCGAATTACCGGCCCCAAAGCAGGATACCCTAAACACTGAGTAACTCCGTAGAAAGAGGTTCCTTTATGATAAAATGATAATTGATATACATTTATTTAACAGTCTTTCTCTCCCTCGGACTTAGTATGCTTTTAATCAAGGACGAATATTGATAAAGAAAAGCAACTGATATTCGGAAAGCTCGCGTATTCACACGAACTCTCACGATTTTTTCGTTTTTAATTATCCAAACTTCCATTAATCTCAGGAATACAAGTCAAAACTCTTTCTTTGCAAAATGAAATAGATCATCGCCTACATGAAGACGCAAACGAGTAGACAGACAGCCAGAAGCATTTTACCACTTATCCTTACCAAATAACTGTCACCAAAGTTTATCTTTTTTATAACATCATAATTATTATGCTGTACGACAACTGTTTCACCATCACACATCATTAACACATAACGCACGATTTTCTATATACATTTATTTCTTATATTGTCCCAACTGTCATTTTTAACTTTAATGAATTATGTTTAACGCATGTGCAGTTTCTAAAATATAGTTCAAAATACGATTCAAAGTATGTTCCCATTTTTAGTTTCAGTTCCTACTTGAACACCAACCATTATCATAATCAACCATGCAACCCAACTTGCACTTCTACAACATCTATCCATTTAAAACCAATCTTAACAGCCGGTTTCCCTTATGTTAACTGACTGAAATTCTACATGACCGTCCACCTGGCCTTCTCAAAGTAAACTCTAAATTCCTACATGACCATATACCCTGCTTTCCCAAGTATAACTCATTAACTCCTTAAAAACTTGTATCTTGAGAATTACTTCCGCTAATCGTCATTATTTATCAGTATACTTCCTGCATAGATGTCGCTAAATGTCCATAAATATGTTTACAATTCTATGTTAAGCGTGCTGTATGCGAATATTTGACAGTGTCATCTATCAAAAGTTCAAAACTAATTAGTATCTTCAATCTCAATCTAAATGCTTGCATCTATAGCGTGCCCTACATGTCAGTGTTATTTTGGGTCCAAGTTCTACATTATCAAACAAAATAGAATATAATAATTAATAATTGAAGTGACTGACAATAACACATATGCCCTTATCAAATTAAAAGAATGTATCAATATACTTTCTTTTTAAAAATTATAAAATAAAGTCACGATATTATTATTACATCTGAACAATTTCAGGTTTTCTGAATATATCTCATCTCTAAAGTCCATGTTAAATTTCCTCGTACTGTTTCTTATCACTCTTTATTAAAGTTCAAGTTCAATGTCATTTCAGAATATACTAACTAAAATACATTTGATTTATATACATAATATCTACAAAATTTCACTTTAATGTCTAAACTGAATTTTCTGCACGCGGTCGTATCTTTCAGCGTTGTACAATCTTCTTGGGAATGTCGTCGTACCATGGATTCCATGTACCATCACTAAATCGTCGCCGTGCCATGTATCATCAGTAGTCGTACCATTAAACGTCGCTACGTCATATGTATCATTAGCCGTCGTAGCCTCGCCATATGTCACCGCACCATATGCTTAGTGGAGCAAGTATGACAACCCATACCGTTGTCATCTTCGTGCCGTTTGTTCGTGCCGTTTGTATCACTTTATATAGAGCCCATAATATCATTTATCATATTGGTTTCAATCAAGTCCGTTGCGTTGATATCATTCACCGTCTATATCAGATACATCGTTGATATCTGATTCACAATTTATATCGAATTTCACTGCCGATATCATAATCACCGTTGATATCGAATTCCATCGTCGATATCGAATTTCACCGCTGATATCATAATCACCGTTGATATCGAATTCCACTGTCGATATCCAATTTCATCGCCGATATCATAATCACAGTTGATATCGAATTTCACCGCCGATATCATAATCACTGTTGATATCAAATTTCACCGCCGATATCATAATCACCGTTGATATCGAATTCTACTATCGATATCGGATTCCACCGCTGGTATCATAATCACCGTTGATATCAAATTCCACCGCCGATATTGAATTCCATCGTCGATATTGAATTTCATCGTCAGTATTGTCGTAGCCTCCTGTAACAGCACCGACAAAGTTGCTGAATCGTCGTGTTCCCTAACTCGGGTTTTGACTTGTGGTCGTGCTGCCATTTCTTCTGCTTCTGAACCGTTTCTGCCATTCTCCATTACCGTTCACACGCTTCGTGGAATCATGCGTTAATAAACATTCTCAATTTACGAGCTCCAACATAATACTTATTTTTTTCTTAATATAAACGTTCTATAAATAATAACGCCCCCTGTGTCTATAAAAAAACACATGACTTAATTTGTGACTTATGATAAAAATCATTTTCAATCCCGCTAAGTTTGTCAAAACTTATTACTATTAATCATCCAAAATGCTTATTTCTTTTTTTGAATCAGTATTTAATGATTAATTTCTCAATCTTGCAAGGTTATTTCTAAAACCTTCAGCTTCTTTTGAGACATCGATTCCTTACTGCTATTGCTATTATTACCACTGCTACTACTGAAACTTTCTTTCTTCGTAGACTTAATTTTCTTAGGTTTTTGAACATGATTAATGTCCATTTCTACTTCTGATTCAAACTCACTACCTACTTCCGTTTCTCTACATTCAGAGTTATTTACTTTTGATACCTCAGCTTTACTAGTACTACTCTCTTCTGAATCAGACATATTTATTTGTTCCCGCCCTTTAGACGTTTTGAATGAACCTTCTGATTTCAGAGATACGTTAGTATCTGATTTTCTTCTACTGCTATCGTCACTGTCACTGTCACTACTTCTACTTTCCTGCTTAAAACGGTTATTCCGTTCTTTAAGCCTTCTGGAAAGTTCCATAAGAGGAATGTTTTCTTCATCGGAAGAACCGTCTCGAACCCTTCTATATTTATCAGTCAACCTTGTTAATATTTATTTTACGGAAAAGATATATTACTTAAATTATGATCATAGCCAAAATTATCAAAACAATACCCCAATTTAGAAATTCACTTTCATCTGGCAACATTTTCAATAGAGCTGAAATAACCACACCTCTGGTAACAATGATTTCTCATCTGTCCCTGAGTAAAAAGTCATATTTTCAAACAATATGATAAACAACAGTTATATTCGGTTCTTTTTGGGGTTTTCACAATTCTAATGCCACAATGCCAATCATTCAATAATTTTAAAACAATTGTCTGTGTTTTTTTTTATAAACATGATTCTTGTTAGTTATCTTAGCTGAATGAATATCCAGTCAATCTTATTCATTTCCCAAACCTGTTTTAATGTTTTTTTACATGGTAAATAACGTCTCCCCAATCTTTTATTATTTTATAACACCGTCAACCTAGAGTAGCATCGTACATTTCAGACCATTGTCAATTGCTAAATCAGATATTGTATGTACTTGCGGTGACAATGTTCTAACTTATACTGATAAATATGTATATCTTGGATTAACATTGACAGAGCATCTAGATTTTAATGTAACTGCAAAAATAGTGGCTCAAAGCGCTGGTCGTGCTCTAGGTTTACTTATTGCCAGGTATAAAAGCTTAGGTGGAATGCCCCATAAAGTATTTACAAAGTTGTTTAATTCACTTGTTTGGTCTGTTATATCGTATGGAGCTACAATATGGGGCTTTAAATCTTATTCGTGCATAAATTCAATACAAAATAGGGCGATGCGATTTTTTCTGGGAACTGGCAAATATACACCTACTGCAACCATTTCAGGCGATATGGGTTGGGTCCCTCCAATAGTCAAACAATGGAAATGTATAGCCAGACATTGGGTTCGCAACATCTATACAATTGATACAAGATTAAATAAAAGAATATTTATTTGGGCACGAAATAAAGCTAATAACTCTTGTAAAAATTGGGTTTTCACAGTTATAAATCAATTTGATAGTTTACAGCTTCATATTCATACATACTCAAACATTAACAAAATTAAATTTGTTGATACTGTATTTGAAAAGATGATGTCTATATATATTACGGAGTGGAAAGCAAGTGTAAATCAAACAACTAGTATACGTGGTAATGGACGTAACAAATTAAGAACTTATAGGCTTTTTAAAAATGATTATGAAGTAGAAACTTACTGTAAAATTGTGCTACCAATGAAGTATAGATCAGCGTTTGCAAAATTCAGATGTGGTGTTGCGCCATTAAAACTAGAAACTGGTCGATATGAGGGTATTAATGAGAATGACCGGTTATGTCCTTTCTGTAATGATGCTATAGAAGATGAGTGTCATGTTATTTTAAAATGTGCCTCTTATAAAGATATTAGGACAGATCTGATGCTTAAAGCAGTAAGCATAGATGCAAACTTTAATAATTTTGATGACTGTAATAAAATGAAGTTTCTCTTTTCCAATAAAGATATGATAAGAATATGTGCCAAAACCTGTTTTACAATACTACAAAAACGTAGAAATATTTTATATAAATAATGTATTATATCTTAAATGTAAAACAAATTAATTTTATATTATGTTGAGAAATCGGTGCTAATCAGGTCATTCCAGATCTGATCTGGGGTGATAACTGATCTTTTAAAATATTTTTTAAAAAGCTTTTGACTATATAGCGATGCATTTGCATTTATTTTTCCTTTCACGATTTAACAAAAGTTATTTTAATAATCTTTTAGGTCTCGAGCCAAGATTAGCGCCGGTGTCTCAATTCTTAGTGTATAATGCTTTATAGTATACATCTTTTTCAAAAATAATGCATGAATAATCTGTGATAGTTGTATATATTTTATGTCAATATTATAGCGATAGTCTCTTGTAATTCTAATATTGAATGGCTATGTACGTTGTATGTGTTACTGTATGTTTTATTTATATGTTTGTACATAGATGAGACTTAAATAAAGATATATATATACCTAAACATTGCCTCTCTTTAACTCTATAACAGTTATTTAATGGCCTCTCTAACTGTCTGTCCTATATGCTTAATTACAAAATATGATACATTTACTACATTAGTACATGTCAAGTCTCTGTACATGCTTAGTGCACACAACATTAATACGGCAACGCTATTATTTTTACATAATATAACTCTACCACCTTATACCGCTATTCTTTTTACATAATATACCTCTACCACCTTATACCGCTATTCTTTTTACATAATATAACTTCACCACCTTATACCGCTATTCTTTTTACATAATATACCTCTACCACCTTATACCGCTATTATTTTTACATAATATAACTCTACCACCTTATACCGCTATTATTTTTACATAATATAACTCTACCACCTTATACCGCTATTCTTTTTACATAATATACCTCTACCACCTTATACCGCTATTCTTTTTACATAATATACATTCGCCGCCTTACACCGCTATTCTTTTTACATATTATACCTTCACTACCTAATACCGCTATTATTTTTACATATTATACCTTCACTACCTAATACCGCTATTATTTTTACATAATATACCTTCACCACCTTATACCGCTATTCTTTTTACATAATATACCTTCGCCGCGTTATACCGCTATTCTTTTTACATATTATACCTTCACGACCTAATACCGCTATTATTTTTTACATATTATACCTTCACTACCTAATACCGCTATTATTTTTACATATTATACCTTCACTACCTAATACCGCTATTATTTTTACATAATATACCTTTACCACCTACTACTCTATCATACATATACAAAAATGAAATTATTTTCTCTTTTTCTTTCTTTTTCTCTTTTTCTTTTTCTTTTTCTTTCGTTTACATACCCTGACATTTCTATACAAAATACGTTTGTGTCACTATATCAATGTAAGCTATTCAAACAACCTTACGAATATATATATTCTCTCATTTAACTATATGCTCCAGTTAGTTATATTTGCACGTTCCATATGGCGCATTGCCATAGTTAAACGTTTCAGCAGACTCTTTATGACATATGTCAGAGGTAATCTTTTTTTCAGTAATTCACCAGCGATAAAAGTAAGGTAATGTCTTCTAAGTCTTCATTAAAGAACAACCTTAATAAGAGAGCGGATTTTTCGTTGCCGAGTGGTCTAAGGCGCTGTTGTCTTACGATGTATTATGACCACTTACTTCGTAGGTTCGAGCCTAAATATTTAGATATGTGAGAGACTTTGCCAGTTTCTTGCAGAATGACGGTGATTCTACTCAGATTCACTCCGAGGTATTGTCTCTCTCATTACAAATGTATATATATGCCTTTATATCCTGTAATGTCTAGTGACGTTAAACACCATTCAAACAACAGTAAGAGAGACTGAGAGTTTCTTCCGAGGCACCAGTGGAATAATCTCTCCATGTCAGCCTGGATTTAACGCAAGGCGGAGTATAAAGCTGATGTTGGTAGCGTAAGTGGTAGTGTATACGTCTAACTTGTTTGACGGTTTTTAATAATAATATTAAACCTTATTGCAGCCCGGCTGGAGAGTGACCGCGGTGTTGATGT
This sequence comes from Panopea generosa, assembly GCA_029582155.1. Classification (NCBI taxonomy): domain Eukaryota; kingdom Metazoa; phylum Mollusca; class Bivalvia; order Adapedonta; family Hiatellidae; genus Panopea; species Panopea generosa. The sequence goes on along the minus strand of JAPMAH010000026.1, from coordinate 1,430,764 downwards.
TAGGTAAACTGGTATCATCAGCCGCTTACGCTACTCCCGATTTGTACTATATACGAATTTACCTAGCTACAGACGACTCTTACCTAGCTATATACGAGTTTACCTAGCTACAGACAACTCTTACCTAGCTACAGACAACTCTTACCTAGTTACAGACGACTCTTACCTAGCCACAGACGACTATTACCTTCCTGCAGACGATTCTTACCTAACTACAGACGACTCTTACTAACTACAGACGATTATTACCGAGCTACAGACGACTATTACCTAGATACAGACGACTATTACCTAACTACAGACGACAATTAGATAGCTACAGACGACTCTTACCTAACTACAGACGACTATTACCTTCCGAAGACGACTTTTACCTTACTATAGACGACTCTTACCTAACTACAGACGACTATTACCTTACCTAACTACAGACGACTATTACCTAACTACAGACGACTATTACTTTCCTGCAGACGAATATTACCTAACTACAGACGACTATTCCTAACAACAGACGACTATTTCCTTCCTGCAGACGATTATCACCTAACAACAGAAGACTCTTACCTAACTACAGATGGCTATTACCTAACTACAGACGACTCTTACCTTACTACAGACGACTCTTACCTAACTACAGACGGCTATACGGCTATTACCTAACTACAGACGACTCTTACCTAACTACAGACGACTCTTACCTAATTACAGACGGCTATTACCTAGCTACAGACGATTCTTAATTAGCTAACTACAGACGACTGTTACCTAATTACAGACAGCTATTACCTAGCTACAGACGACTCTTAATTAGCTACACACGACTCTTACCTAGTTACAGACGACTTACCTAGCTACAGACGAATATTACCTTACTGCAGACGACTATTACCTAACTACAGACGATTCCTACTTAGCTACAGACGATTCTTACCTAACTACAGACGACTATTACCTAGATACAGACGACTGTTACCTAGACAACTCTTACCTAGATACAGACGAATATTACCTAGCTACCAGACGACTCTTACCTAGATACAGACGACTCTTACCTTGATACAGACGACTGTTACCTAGACAACTCTTACCTAGATACAGACAAATATTACCTAGCTACCAGACGACTCTTACCTAGATACAGACGACTATTACCTAGTTACAGACGACTATTACCTAGATACAGACGACTCTTACCTAGCTACAGATGACTCTTACTTAACTACAGACGAATATTACCTAACTACGGACGAGTCTTACCTAACTACAGACGACTATTAGCTAGCTACAGACGACTCTTACCTAACTACAGACGAATATTACCTAGCTACAGACGACTCTTACTAAACCACAGACGAATATTACCTAACTACAGACGACTCTTACATAACTACAGACGACTATTACCTTCCAGTAGACGACTCTTACCTAGCTACAGAAGACTCTTACCTAACTACAGACGACTCTTACCTTCCAGTAGACGACTCTTACCTAGCTACAGAAGACTCTTACCTAACTACAGACGACTGTTACCTAACTACAGACGACTCTTACTTAACTACAGATGACTATTACCTTCCTGTAGACGACTCTTACCTAGCTACAGAAGGCACTTACTTAGCTACAGACGACTCTTACCTAGAAACAGACGATTCTTACCTAGCTACAGACGACTATCACCGAAGTGAAACATAAGAATCAAACAACAAATATATAGCAACTTTTAATTTGTTGGCGCGCACAAAATGTCCTATAATGTATAGTTCAACGTGCCGTAAAACACAATTCATTCGTTAATGCATGGTTTGGTAAATTACTAGTTCAGCGGTCGTTCAAATTTGTACATGCGTAATGCATGTATGCACACATTTCATAATCGTGATTGTTTGAGATACTGTCTAGCACGTGAAGAATTTTAGTGAATCAGGTTGTAGACTTTGGGATCTATATCAACTTTAGATTTTCTCATTCATTCCGTTGTCGTATGGTTGAAAATAGTTTGATATGTTTGATTTCTTCTCACCATAACAATAATATAGTTTTTGTTGAGAGTGTGGTCTTGTGAGAGGGTCAGAACCCGCACCAGAGAGTCGTGGATTCGATCCTCTACCAGAAACACAAGTTTGTTTTTTTTTACAGTTTATGTAAAATATTTACGCATAAAGAAAAGAAAATGTAAGGTAGGTTGTGATGCTTTAAAAATGTTACAATCATTTTCCAGAACATCTGGAATGTATGTCGGTATGTTTCAGATACGCGGCGCACTGTTATCTCTACTGACAGATAGGAATCCTAAAACTATGTGTCGTGTCCATTTAATCATCTTTTGTCATACTCATTATTGTGGTTTTAACATCAACCCATGTGTGGTTCCAGGATGCTACATGAGTGATGGTTAGATATGGCCACTTTAACCATACATGAGGCGATATATGGCATAACTGATAGAATGTGCCAAGTCTGCAGGGGCCCGTGTCACTAACGTTCGTTAATCTTAACAATTACGTACGAGCAAATTGTGACATTCAGGAACGTTTCAATTTTTGCAGTATTTTTTTGCAAATTTTAGAAAGAATATTTTTTTTAGGCTTACAAAAAGTCGTAAAAATGTAAGCGGCACACGAAATGAATTTCCCGACTTTTTATCATAATTTCAAATTTTACACTAAGAAGTTGGTAAACTTACGAACGTTGTGTAACGGGCCCCAGTTCTACAAGTTTCAAAGATTAAGGGTTTACTTATATGTCTTTTCCACCCGGTGAGCTCAGACGGTAGCGCGTCTTACTTTCATTCGATGGGTCGTGTGTTCGAATCGTCGCCCGACAACAGTCCCCGTAATTACTGATATACGACATAACATCTCATTGTCATTCGTCTCTCACCGCTGATTTAAGTGGAAAGGTTATTAGTTGCGTGTGGAGTTTGGTTTGCTTAAGTACAAGTTAACCTTCAATGATCCCAGACAAAGTGGTTAGGTTACTTATCGTCTATTTGCCCTCGATGACATAAACTGACGCTAAAAATGCAACTAATCAGTTAGACAGTGTATGTTAAAGCGGAATAACCAGTGTCTGAAGATATATATTTTATTTATGAATGATAAACATTTTCTTGAACGTTCATGGTCTACAATGAATTTATAACGAACGTATCTTTTAAGATGAGAAATGGTCGTGTTTTTACATCTTTATTTACTGATCAGTAATTTCAATATGCAAATTATTTAATATTTGTACGAATCTCTGTCTGGTGATGTAATTAAGGTGCTAAAATTGGGCTGTAAATACCAAATGGTTATTTAATCTGTATAGGATGTCCTATGTCTGCAGCAATCCTATGACTACAAATTTACAAAACGTTCATTTTGTGTACAGACAATGAAGGAATAGGGTTTTACGGCGTACCAACACATTATAGGTTATTCGACGCCAACAGGAAGGAAGGTTCCAGGTTCACATGTACAAAAAACAACAAATTAACATAGAGATTAAAAAAATACAACAACAAATGAATATGCAGAATGCACCTAGAACCTTGATATGTGAAGAACAGCAGTGTTTCAGCAAATTCTATTGTATTATCGAAACTGTCGCTTCCTACAACATGCATGAGCCACAGTGATCCTATTCTTGCCATCACTCATATGGCTCCCAGAAACCACTCAGGGTTGATAATTTAACCATAATAGAGAACAGGACAAAAAATGATAAAATGAACATGACACCCATTCGGAGGATTCCTACCCCTCTGCAGAGATCGGCAGTAATTCTGTTCTTAGCCAGAACCACACGGGCTGTGTTCAGACAAAGAGTTTATGGCGTATTTATGCAAACATGGTACACTAATATGTCCAGAGCTTTAGAACACTGTTTACATAATAGTCACTTTAAACTTTATTTTGAATTAGACGCCAGGAAATGATTTGTCCAGTCTTGATCAGTTTCAACGCTTGTTTTTTTTTCTAAAAGAGAAACGTCTTTACAATTATATTTTTAAAAATGTAACGGGAATCTGATAAAGTTTTGTATTGGTTGATTCAAACAGTCGATTTACTTCGTCGATTTCCGTAGTATTATTATGGAGTGATTTTTATGAAAATATCTTTAGCAACTTTTTAGTTTATTTATAAATATTTTATTACATTTTATCTTCAAATGCAACTTGTCAATGCTGGTTAAACCTGCTTCACATATGCTCAATGCCAACATCTTGATATCTTAATTACTACTGTAAACATTTATTAGCTTAAACTGATTATTAATCCAGTATTATGTGAAATTATTCCAAACTTTCGTTTTATGTATATACTGTTGAAGCCTAATTGATTATAGACATTGAAGGTGTGAAAACATTTTGATTTTGGTGTACATAACATTTTTACCATGTATTGTCCAGTATATCTTGTTTGCCTTTATGTTTTCTTTTAATGATTAAGTATCTAAACCATACCAAAGCCATGTATGTGCAAACAAAACAATTTTAGTATTTTAGGAAGAAGTTAATAGAGTATGAGGGGAGAACAACTTTTAGGACATAGTAACCGTCTGGATAGTTTACCAGACAGATTGGAAAGCCGTCAGTACTTTGTAAAATTTAATTTAACTTTGTGAACTTAATATATATTTGGATGTTATCCGATATTTGGACAGCGTTTTTTTATCTTAGTTATTCGCAAATAGTCTATGTTATGGACACCGCTTTTATAGTGAGATTTTAGTGAATGGTATAACAACTTAGATACAATACTGTGATTTTGTTTATATCTATATCTTTGGAACTATTTTATTATAAACTGTGTGACTTTAAATTATATTAAAACTGATAGAAAATTGATAAGTGTCGTCGTGTTTGCTGTCTGTGACATTCAACGTAATAAATTTATTTTAGTATATTCAACTTCATCAACACTTCTCTAACATTTGCTCATTCATCAATAAACAACGCTCAACGCACCGGCACGTCCGACAACGCACGTTACGTTGACGACGAACTGTCCATTATACGTTCATAATCGTTACGTAATAGTATTTCAACAGACTGTCGTGTAAATGTTCCTTTCTGTATTCACACTGTGCTTATTACTAGATGTTTTATGTTATAGATATCTTGTACAAGATACTTGCAATGCCTTTCGTAGGAATAAACTATTTCGTATTTTTATTTAAACATCAGCCGGCATGGGAGTGTGTTTATTTCGGCCAATCAATCGTCCTGAACTTTTTTCTGTGTTTGTCTCGTAAAAACTAAGCGTCAAAGATGATCAAGTCTTATTATTTTTTTCTCATGTATGTTAAAATGGCCGATATCTGGTTACAGAAATTTGCAACTTGCAGGTATCTTTAACTATAAGCGTTTTCCACGTCAGGAATGAATATTAAACACAGTGAACCATACATGTGTCACAGTGTGTTCGTAACCTCTATGAAAAGGACTTTATGTCAGCAGTCCGGCTAGTTCAGCCGGTACAGTAATCATCCTGTCAACGTAAGTCCCTGGTTCGAGTCCCAGACAGGTAGCATGTTTTACTCGTGCTGTTACATTGACGCCAAACAATGGAATGTGACTCATGTGTATTTGAAGAAACAATGGTCTCTAATGAAATAATGTAAATAGTGGGTGACTGACAGTGTTAGTTCCTTCCAACACAGAGCATTGTGATATCAAAATCATTAAAACTCGAAACCTAATCATAATAACGTATATGTCTTCTGTCTATAATGATTACTTTGCATAAATGCTCTTCACTGCAATGATTAATGGATCCGTTAAAGGGAGTGTATCATGATAACGCTGTAGATGTCTTGAAAGATAAAATTATTTTTAAAATAGTTAAAATGCATCTCATTATCATTTATAAAAAGAATCCGAATGGCTTAATATGTCAAATCTAACAAATGTGACAAAATCGTTACTTAAAACAGAGTGTTAACGAAATCCCCATTTTAAAAATAGACAGCACTTAAATACTGGTAGACGACCATCGCATCGTCATTCGGACTCTTTCTAAGATGAAACCATTTATTACAATGTGTAAACCTGTATAGCAGATCAAATAGAAATCAGAATGAAATCACGTGACTAATTTAATACGTAACAAAACATATTGCAATTTTATGCGGGAAATCTATTTTAGTCCAACCTAGGCGCGTGGCCTAAGTTAGGAAATCCCTTTTCAATATATTAATTTGGCATGTTTAAACAACATTTACTTTTATTAATATCAGGCTACACAACGTTAACAACATGATTAATTTTGTTTAACATATATGTGGGTATTTATTCGGGGAACAGAAATATACGAATAAATTTATGTAGATTGCACATCAGTCAACATTTACATAATAAAACAATATTTAATAAAGATGCATTATGGTGTTTTATTTTTGTCCATCTATTTTTTTAAAGTTCGTGCCATTTGCCAAGTCACAGGTAAACGCAAAGTTTATATTAAGTACATATAAGTGGCATTGCTGAATTAAGTTACAACATATATGTATATGAATAAAGGTGTGCATATTCACATTCAAATTCAGTTCTGTTCTGCACAAAGAAGTACATGTGGCGGTTGTGCCTTTAATGAAATGTTGAGGAGACGAGGAGATAATAAAATGGAGGAAATACGGGAAATCCGAACATTCTTTCAACGACCTTTTTTGTAAACAAACCTTACCTTATAATGTTTATATCAACAAAACAAAACAACTATAATTGTATTGTGAAAAACAACACGATTGGCCGATCAAAGTTCCATTCATAGCTTGAAAGATGGTCGTGTTTAAATTTATTGTCTGTCTACTCGAGGCTGGGAGAGTTTATACATTTGCACGTGCTTACATTCATGGAAATTGTATAGTCGCATTGGAATGTCATTGGCTGAGATTTAATAGTAAACACATGGTTGTACATAGAAACTATTAGATTAGTTGAGGGAATATAACTGTTTTGGATATAAGCATAGCTTAAATTAAAAGTTTGAGGACATAAGTTTACGACATTTTATGATATCTAACCGACGGTAATAGTATAGGGGAATTTATCTCACTCTCTCAGTAAGAAATACTGGACACTTTAGGACAAAGTGTAGCTCATCATCGATATCGTTTAAAAGGCAGTGTCGGCATTTTCGTTCGTGATACGGTAAATATGACTGTTGAAATCTGCCTAGTTCCACTGGTATTACGGTAAATATGACTGTTGAAATCTGCCCAGTTCCACTGGTAATCTATGGTTAGTGGTACGGAAATGAAATAGATGCCCTTTGGTCAATACGGGTCAGTGAGTATATCTAGGCATGACACATAGAATAAAAATGTTTATTGCCAATTATTTTTTTTAAAAAACTCTTGACCATAGTACATTCCCTTTAAAGAGGCCTCGCCAATATCGCAGATATTTTTTCGATCTTATCAAAATTTAACTTTGGTTAAATACTAATTTACAAACAAGCGTACTTTAATTGTAAGTAATATGATGTAGTATAGGGTATTTTTGGTAGTGAAACAAGGAAGTGAATCGCGTGACAAAATGTTTTGTTATATACTATTTATTACGTGCATGGCAACTTGAATCTGATTAGTGTTCTTTTTAATAATCGAACCCACAACCTCCAAGTCAAACATATTTAAAAAATATATATAACACGTTATGAAATGATACGAATAAAAAAGCAAAGAAGGAAAACTCAACCCGAAACAGATGTAGTCGTATAAGTAAAAGTGTCAACTCTACACACCAATATGCCACGCATCGGTATTATATACACCAGCTATTTTATCATTTAAGATTTTGTCTGTTGGTCAACTTTTTGTGAATATGTCGAAATTACTATAATTATAATGTGTACCTTCTCAATGATTTGTCATTCACGTAATAACATATTTGCACGCGTGAATAGCTCATTTTCAGTGATAATAATATAAAAAGAAAAACACATGATTGCTTATCTGATATAAATTCCCTTTTTAGTGCTCAGCAGCATTTTGTATCTCCAGGTATGTTTAAACGAACACATATTAACCCCGAATACTTGAATCCATGATGTATTCCATTATTTACTTTTTTGCGCATGTCTTACAGGAAGGCGATGCCACGATAACACAATGACACGATGGTGATGGCACGATAGTACGATAGCACGATGGTGATGGTACGATGACACGATGACGATGACGCGATGTAATCACCATCGTGATATCGTACTATCGTGTCATCCCCATCGTGTCATCGTGCTATCGTGGCATCGCGTATGCTTGTTGACAAAGCGATTGCACGATGGCCGTAACGGAACACCGTAGTACATGTATATCAATCATCTCAGAGACTGAGGCTGGACGTGGATTCCAATTCGTGACCCCTGGATTGATAGCCAGACGTGCTACCGACTAAACTAACCGGGCCCCACCAATTCAAATAAAAATTGGATGTACTGTTTTCTTTAAAGAATTAATATCAGACCGTAAGAATTCTGGGCTCGGCGATGATGTTCAAGTAAAAACAATATCATTTATGGAATTATTTCCAACATACTAATTACAAGAGCTACAGAAGATGCTCTACTTGCTTATAGGTGCCAAAGTAATTTTCAATGCTTTTTGGGGCAGTTCATAAGCTGTTTTAAGTGTTTACTTTTATAATTGTATTAATTGCGACCGGATTGACTTTCTGATCGAAAAAAATCTTGTGTGTAATCTCGCATTGTTTCAGAAACATACACTCGTCAATAAGCACTTCTGACAATAGACCAGTAGAGCTAAAACTCATAATATGAAAATGCGTTACATATGGGCTGTAAACACGTAAGTGCCGTTTTATGTCGAATAAATTTATGTGTTGTTGTTGTTATATGAAATATGTCTCTTAACCATAAAAATGGAAAATATGTTTGTGCCCCACATTCTGCGATATTATAACTGGGGTTATAATACATATCGATATGTACTGTTTTGAAGAAGACAAGTAAACCAGAGACACAAGAGGATCTGTATCACTTTACTGTTCAGTCTCGTCAAATTTAACCGGTTTTGATAATTGACAACGTCCTTAACCTTTTGGAGTAAATAAGTCAGAACATACCTTTATTCCGTCCTTGACTTGACTTACCTTTAAACCAATCCCAAAATTGCTTTCGATTTCACACACACAAACATTATTTCACACACACAAACATTATTTCTGACAGGAAACAACAATGAGCCATTTCGTCCATTTTGGTTCGTACTGGCCGGTTAAAAAAAACACATCAAAGATTTTTTGGCAGTAAGTCGGACCAAGTTTAATCACAATCTGTTGAAAACTAAATGTGATTAAGTGGTTTACCAGGCAAAAATCAGTATTTCTTAAGGACAATACCTGTCTTGTTTGGCTCGATATTATAACCAATTTAAGAACTCAAATTTTTTGTTCCAAGTTTGTTCATAATCTGATTAAAGTTGAAGATGTATAGTGTTTAGAGTCACATTCAACAAATTTATTTTCAGTAATATGGTGACGGTGTCTACGTGAAGCCGTATTGTGAGCGCTGTCACACTGAAGTATCATGCCGCAGATACACTGTACGATACCCCTCCCAGTCACATTATACTGACACTGTCACACTGGAGTATCATGCCGCAGACACACTGTACGATACCCCTCCCAGTCACATGATACAGATCATGGGCCGACGAGACCTAGAACTATCTTTTTAATGCTGACAAAGCCAAATCAAGGCGAAAGTTTATTTTGTGTTTTTTAAAATCACTACACATTACCTCGACATTATCCCTCCCAAGGCCAAACTATCATGTGCCCCTTTAACAGTAGTATTTACTCCAATAATAGCAAATTATAAATATTTAAGTTTGGTCCAAGTTTGGTTAAAGTTAAAGATATCTATGCAACCACTCATGGTGAGTTTTACTCCATCGGCGAGCTTTGTTGTCATCTAATAACTCTTGTTTGTAACTTTCTTCAACATTTCCAATATTAAACAGTTGAATGGTGAACTGATATTACAGTAAACCAAAAGTTCTAGTATTGTCTACAAGTTTTATGAAATCAAATGTGGGAATAAAGAAAAATGAAATACAATATGACCATATACAATGTATATATTTATTTTTACCACCTTGTTTTGCATATCAAAACTTAATTAAAAAGCAAAATATAATCATAAAGCAATACTATCAACCTCAATAGAGGTTATGAATCGAAAGATCAGTCGTTAAATCATGTGAATAACAAGACCTGTTGGAGAACTCCAGTATTCTTGGCATGTGATAAATACGAACAGTGTTTTTTTTAAATACAAAACATAATTTAAAAGGGAAAAAAAAGTGTGTTTCTGGGCTGTTTATGTTTTTTTTAAAAACGGTATTCCCTACAACTCCTGTTTTAATATTTTTGACACAACTCCCCCCACAATATTTAATTAAAATCAGAGAAATTTTCAAAACTTTCACACACGTTTTATTCAACCAAAATAATGAGCATGACAAAATAAGTAAAATAAATTTGAGATGAAGACGGTAAAATGTTATCATACAAGAAAGGCAGGCCAACCACACATAGTATTACAGTAAAAATATATCAATAATAATACACATAAAACATCATTCCAATATATCACAATAACCAAACTGCAATAAAATTATCAAACAAACCGATTAACATTAAACGTATTGTGCATCTCTGGTTACCAAACCGTAAACACATGTAATAATCTGAGGGACTCAATGAAGATTAATTTTATTCAAATGTTAATAAAAATCTTCAACAAATTTAAATCAATAAAACAACACTAAATCAAATCAATTGATATTTTTTTTATTATCCACCCAAAATAGCTATTCCAATGAGTTTCAGGCATTTGTACCATGTGACTGTATATAAGCAATCGTTATTGTACGCATCAAATCGGAAACGTCCCGAAAATCGAGATATATATTTTTCATATTGGACCGTTCGGAAAATCGATGATAATTTCGTATTGGACGGAAAGGAACGGCAACTACAACGATATTTTATTAAATACTCTGCATATCTTAAGTTATATAGCATATAGGAGGAATCTCTGAGGCACTCCTAATGGACATTATGTTGTTTAAAACAACAATCAGTTTCTATATATTGAGAAACTGAAGTATACATTATTATAAATATATAATGAATGAATGAATGAATGAATGAATAGGGTTTTACTGCGTACCAACACATTATAGGTTATTCCACGCCAACAGGAAGGAAGATATAATGAACGAATGAATTGGGTTTCACAGCATACCAACACATTATAGGTTATTCCACGCCAACAGGAAGGAAGATATAATGAACGAATGAACAGGGTTTTACAGCGTACCAGCAAATTATAGGTTATTCCACGCCAACAGGAAGGAAGATATAATGAACGAATGAATAGTGTTTTACTGCGTACCAGCACATTATAGGTTATTCCACGCCAACAGGAAGGAAGATATAATGAATGAATGAATAGGGTTTTACTGCGTACCAACAAATTATAGGTTATTCCAAGCCAACAGGAAGGAAGATATAATGAACGAATGAATAGGTTTTTACAGCGTACCAGCACATTATAGGTTATTCCACGCCAACAGGAAGGAAGATATAATGAACGAATGAACAGGGTTTTACTGCGTACCAACACATTATAGGTTATTCCACGCCAACCGGAAGGAAGATATAATGAACGAATGAATAGGGTTTTACAGCGTACCAACACATTATAGGTTATTCCACGCCAACAGGAAGGAAGATATAATGAACGAATGAATAGGGCTTTACTGCGTACCAACAAATTATAGGTTATTCCAAGCCAACAGGAAGGAAGATATAATGAACGAATGAATAGGGTTTTACTGGGTACCAGCACATTATAGGTTATTCCACGCCAACAGGAAGGAAGATATAATGAACGAATGAATAGGATTTTACAGCGTACCAACACATTATAGGTTATTCCAAGCCAACAGGAAGGAAGATATAATGAACGAATGAATAGGGTTTTACAGCGTACCAACACATTATAGGTTATTCCACGCCAAGAGGAAGCAAGATATATTGAACGAATGAATAGGGTTTTACAGCGTACCAACACATTATAGGTTATTCCACGCCAACATTTTAATCAAAAGCTGGGTCTCTGTTAATGGGAGTTTGCCGGTAGCGCCTGGTCGCCTTTCGGTGGAGGAATCTATACACCATAGAGCGGCCTAAACATACCAACATTTATTGAATAGTATAGATTATGATTGTTTATTATCTCGCATTTTGTTACTGCACAAACGTAACTATATATATTCAATAAACATAGAGAATGCTGCACGTTTTTCCTTTTATTTCGAGTAATATTAAATAATAAAATTGTACCAAAATATTTCGAAATAAATAAATAATAATAAAATTGTACCAAAATATTTCTAAATAAATCAATAATAATAAAATGCTGTGATAGACAATGGCGATAAAACTGTTCTAATGGGTGACTTTAATGCTAAATTTCTTGGAAATAAAACGTCCATAATATCGAAAACACGAGATAAATATATTCGATCACTCTCCGAAATGAATAACCTAATAGTGTTAACAGGAACTGATATGTGCAATGGCCCAAATTACTCATTTATCCCAGGGGTAAATATGTCACCAAGTCTGATCGATCATGTACTGGTTGATGAATCTCTGATCTCTTGTGTACGTGAGTGTTATATTGAAGAAGAAGCTCCACTAAATGTTTCTCATCACCTGCCTATATTTATGCAAATACAGGTTGATTTAGATACTGACAATGCTTTTGTTACATCTGAACAATTTACAAAACACTGTTTCAACTGGTCATCGAATGTGCAAAGGGAAATGTACAGATCACAGGTTAAAAAAAGCTTGGAAAACACATCCTTTAACTTTGAAAATGTTAATGATTCGTATGAGAAAATTATCGCTTGTTTACAAAATAGCGCAGAAATCAGTATCAAAAAGAGAAAATTTAAGAAATATCTTAAACCATACTGGTCACCAGTGGTAGAAAACTTACATAAATCCATGGTTACGTCACGTATCGAATGGTTAAAAAATGACCGGCTGAGAATTGGAGAAATTTACAAAAAATATAAAAATCAAAAACGTATATTCAGACATGAACTGAGACTTGCAGGAAGGCTGTTTGATCGAGAAGAATACGAAAGAATTGATAAGTTGGCAGAACTAGATCATAAGGGTTTCTGGAAAGTGATCAAAGCGAAACGAAAAAACAAAGGAAATGCAAAAAATGGCAGTAAAATAATATTTAAAGATAAACTTGAAAAAAATCCAGAAAGAATACTAGACGGCTTGCGAGATTATTTTAACGATCTTTATGCATTTTCTTGCGATTCACATTTTGATGAAACTTTTAAAACAAAAGTGGAAAAGGAACTCGAGTCTAAAATCGACTTAAACGAAAACAACTATCTATCAAGTTGCTTAATAAAACCATTAAACCCGAAAGAGTTGTTAAAAATAGTACAAAACTTACCAAATGGGAAAAGTGCCTCCAGCGATAACATTACATATGAACACATAAAACACGGAGGTGAAATACTGGTGAACTACATAACAAGTTTATTTAACAGCATTTTAAGGCATGAAAAAGTACCATTATCATTTAAAAACGGTATAACCATAACTTTACATAAAGGTAGTGGAAAATCAAAAACAGACCCAAACAATTATAGGGCTATATCCTTACTTCCAGTGATCTCAAAAATCTTTGAAAAATTAATTTTGACAAGAATCGAAGGTAACACGAATCTACAAACCAAATTACACTCACTACAACATGGATTTCAAAAGGGAAAAAGCAGTAAAATGGTCTCTTTTCTCTACCAAGAGGCAATCAATTACATTTACGAACGTAATCAAGTTATGTATTCATGCTTTATGGACGCTATGAAAGCGTTCGACCGTACATGGATCTCCGGGGTTCTCTACAAACTGTATCACCTCGGAATATGTGGTAAAGCATTGCGCATATTTAACGACATGTTACGTGGAGGGTCAAGTCGTGTGTATGCCTGTGGGCATTTGTCATCTCGATTCAAAAATCCACCAGGGAACCAGACAAGGAAGCATGTGGTCCCCGTTCTTATATACCGTTCTCATTGACGAACTTCTACATGCTCTCGAGGCTTCAAACCACGGACTGAAAATAAACTCCGTGTCTCTCTGCGCGCCTACACAAGCAGATGATATTGTTCTGATGTCATTGTCGAAAAACGGACTTAATGAACTAATAAAAATTTGCAGCACTTACGCAAACAAATGGCGTTATTCGTATAATGCCTCAAAATGTGCTGTACTTATACATAATCAGAAACAACGTCATCGGCCGGAAGACAATACTCTGTGTTATGCAAATCAACCACTTCCAATACGTCAAAGAATACAAACATCTTGGAATAATCCAGAATAACAGACGGAACTCCCCTGCAAATGTAGATATGGTGCGTCAAACTACGCGGGGATCGCTGTTCTCGTTAATAAACTGCGGTATCCATAGTAATGTCGTCAACCCTATAACGGCAGCAAAACTTTACACGTCCATTGTCCTACCACGAGCTCTATTTGGTTGTGAACTATGGAATGATATAACAAAAACTGACATGTCTCACTTAGAAGCTACTCACCATTTCTGTCTAAAACGCATCCAGAACCTACCCCATCTTACCCGCTCAGACATGGTCACCGGTTTACTTGGGTTCACGTCATTAGAAGCATACATAGACTTACAAAAGTTATCGTTCCTTGGTACGATTTGTAGACTTAAAGCAACAGACATTACGCTCCAGCTATTTCTCAATAGACTTTACCAATGCAAAAACATGTGTACAAAACGAAACAATGGCTTTATAAACGATATCCTACAAATACTCAGAAAATACAAACTGGAACAATATATCGAGCAATTCATGTTATCAACAACATTTCCTGCAAAAGAACCATGAAAAAGTGTTTGTAAAAAAACAATAATAAACTTCGAAGAACAGCATTGGTTATTACGAATTAACGCAAACGATGATTGCTTTCGGTTTCGAAGGGTCCACAATAAACTATCTCCTGGAACAGTCTGGCTAACTGCATTAGAGAATCCGTCTTCCATCGAGTCCATGACATTCTTAGCCAAATTATGCTGTGCACCAAAACCAAACCAAATAAAGAACTGTTTAACATGCAAGGCACAATATACAGATGAACTGTTTCATAAAGTTTTTGATTGTAGCAGTAATAAACATCAATCCACGAGGATGGCGTACTGGAACTCTCTCAATATTCAGTTTCCAAGTGATATATGCTCATTTCTACGGAACAGTACCAAAGACATTCAATTACTATTCTTGATTGGATATGTAGATATACTTTTATCTTCACTGTGAACATTAAAGCAAATCTCAGAATTTATGAACTTTAATGCTGCTTTCCTGAGATCAATATACGCTTGTTAATAAATGCACGTCTATATGATCTACATGTTGAGACTGATATTAAAGTGAATTAAGACCTGAAACAAGATATACACACTTTAAACATTTTCATGTTTCGTTTCGGTGAAATAACCTAAATGTGCATATAAATCATTCAAACTAGAGTCCTACAACAAGACAACAGATTTAAATAATTTACTTTAATTCACGAATAAAGACAGTTACTTATATCTACATCGATAATAAAACCATAGACTTTGTAAATATTAACTATTATTTTGTAATTCACAATGTGATCATAGTATTTATATTGTAATATTATATGTATAAAATCCAAATGTTTGTAAAATCTCCAGAAATGGGGGAATAAAAGTTGATAATAATACCAAAATATTTCAGAATAAATAAGTAATAATAAAGTTCTAAAACTTATTTATAAATAAATAAATATTAATAAAGTTCTACTAAAATATTTCTTAATAAATCAATAATAATAAAATTCTACCGAAATAGTTCTCAATAAATAAATAATAATCAAGTTCTAAAACTTATTTAGAAACTATAAAATTCTTTGAAAATAATACAATAAGAGTAAAGTTCTGCCAAATAGTTTAAATAAATAAATAAATAATAATAAAGTTCTAAATTTATTTCGAAATAAATAAATAATATAACTATTATATCTATTACAATTTTTACTATTAATCTATTATGATAGTTATTATTTCTATTTTTATTTATTCCATTATTGTTATTGTTATGAAATTTAGTAGTTATATTATTATTATTTCTATTCTATTATTATTATTATTATTATTTCTATTATATTTTTATTATTATTTTGATTATAATTATCATCATCATCCTCATCTTCATACTCATCATCATCATTATCATCATCATCATCAATATCATCATCATTATTATTATAATCATTCGTTCTATTTCGATTGAGAAACAAGTAATTACAACTTATACCAATCACTCTAAAAAAAAATGATATCAATTTAACCTGAATATAAATTATAATAGAAATTTATTATTGATACAGTTCTGCTCATTTAGTGTAAAAACCTTAATTTTGCAGCTGCAATTTATTTAACGATGGCAAACTTAAGAGCTATGTTTTCTCATATATGGCGGTAAAGTGTATTTTCTATTTTGATTGTCATTAGAATAGGTACTATCTGAGTGAAATAAAAATAATAATATAAGCAATAATGCTAATAATAATAATAATAATAATAATAATAATTATTATTAAAATAATAATTATAATAATTATAATAATAATAATAACGATAACGATGACGATCAAAATAATAATGATAATGCTTATAGTGATATTAATGATTACAATAATAATAATCAGAATAAGTACAAAGACTATCATGACAAAAACAATAAAAAATATAATAATATTAATGATTACAATAATAATAATAATAATAATAATAATAATGATAATAATCATAATAATAATAATAATAATAATAATAATTATTCAAACAATTATATCAATTACAATTTCTATTATTAATTTTATTATGATTGCTATTATTTCTATTATTTTGATCATTTTTATTGATTCTTTTATCATTTACTGTGACTGATTTAAGAATCTAGTATGTAAAAGTGAACCATCAATGAAAGAAATCTGCTTTTCTCATCATGATTGATATAAATGTGCTTAGATTTATTTCATTTTTCATTATTATTCGCTCTCATGAGCCAAAAGCTCTCGAGTTATTATGTGATCAGCTTGTGTCAGTCATATCATTATATTTGTCTTTCAATCTTTCACCTTTGCTATCTATGGTAGTTTTTGTCTAGAGCATGCATTCATTTTGCTTTGTTTCTGAAAACGATCAGATATTATTCGTTAATTACTAAGTAGTCAACCCGTACTTCAACTTAGTAATAGATAACAATTACTTTTGTTTCCTTGTAATGGCGCATATTCTGTGTTGCTGCTGAAATAGAATACCACATAAGAACGTTATAGAAGGCGTAATTTATGGAACACTTTCCTGTACAATAATAAGTGATCCTTTCATCAGAAATTTGTTTGTTTATTTTACTAATTATTTAAATTTGTTTAAAGTGTTTAAACCGCCACGGTGTTAATGTTTTAGATGATTAGTATTCCTCATTAAACAAGTGTTATAACGAATCATTTCTTTTATCATTCTTTAATTAACCTTTATCAATGTGCAAGAAGTAATTATGTAGACATTAACATTCCGTTGCACGACAAGTTAGTTAGAGACTAACACTCTTTCCATTGATTGATTCGTCAATAAGCGTAAGCATGTGCTTATACCGGTAGATGCTTCTCTTTAAAATCCCTTTAAAATAATCCCTTATACAATAACAATATTTTCTAGAATTAACCAAATCAAATTTTTACAGTTATCATTATTAAATATTTGTACTCTTCATTTATATACTACTAAACCACACCGGGACTAATATTAATAGTTTTGTTTGTTAACGAGTCAAGAAATTGATATTTTTTTTAATTAAAACAAAATTTACTGTTTTAAAAGTAATTAATCATTATATTAGAACATCATATAACTACTTTTGTTTCAATTAAATAATTTTAATTTCACAAAAATACGATGCAGTTAGTTTTATCTAATCGGAATATATCAGGATTTTTAAAAAAAGAGTAAAATTGGTATAAACATTTTTTTGCAATACAACATTCCTATATATATATAGTCGCTGACCCTGTCTTGCCAAAATGATATCTATTTAAACATGACAAAATAATATATCAAAAAGGGATGTCCTAACTTGTGCTACGCGCCAAGGACAGACTGAAATAGATTTCTCGCTTAAATGCAACATCTTTTATTCCTTCTTCCGGCATTAAAACTGGATATGTCATAGATAACCTGTAATGTGTTGAAAATGGCGTTTAAACCTATGCATCCATAATATATATATTTAACGTACGTGCCAAAACATACGTTTACATATAAATAGTACCACGCGCGTTTAACATACGTTTCTGGTTTAAGGTTCATTTAACATATGTTACAATACGTACGTTATTCATATAAATAGTACCACGCATGTCAAACATATGTTTCACATACGTTTAACATATGTTCCAATACGTACGTTTTTCATGAAAATAGTACCACGCATGTTTAACATACGTTTGAGTACATATGTTTGTCTTGGAAATAGTACCACGCACGTTTAACATACTTTTAAATATGTATGTTTTTCATGAAAATATTACTATGTTTGTTTGACATAGGTTCTAATGTATGCTTAATAAATATGTTAAACATATGAAAACTCATGTTTAACATTAGATCAGTCGGCAACTTTAACAAACTTGAGAAGCTTGATGTAAGAATGCTTTAAGCGTTCATATTTATTTTGGTGAAAATCAGAGATGTCGTTAATAGAGTTGTTGAGAGACAGATGGACAAAAAGTGATTAGAATTATAGCTCATTTAAAGCCTTTGGCAAGGTGAGCTTATAAGGCATAAAATGCGATACAAACAAATAATGAAAAAGGTATGACAGTAACTGTTAATATTTCAAAAATATTACAAATCTATACAATCTATGTGTACATCTATCTGATGTATTTATTTTTTACTTCCCTCCATGAATCCTTTTAAAATTTGTTTAAAAGTTAAAAACTATCAAATAAATCTGTTTATCATTGTACTCAATGGGACAGACATCATAATTCATTATTGTGTAAACACTGTGTCTTTCATTGCACTTACTTTTCAATTCATATCAATTCAATACATATAGACAAACGTATCACCATCAGTCACTGTTATAGGTTGCTAACTGTCAATATATGTTTAAGATTTCAAATTAATTTTGAAATCTTACATAAACAAAATTGTTTTGCTAAATATTAATTATACTCAAATCGTTTTGTGTTTACACTGGCATGTTTGTATACTTTGGCATTTGCAAAACAAACTGAATGTTGGAGTTGTATATATTTGAGTCCCATTAAGCAAGCACAACTGTAAAAGCTCTTCTATTTTCTGCTCAACTTAAGTTAAAATGTATTACCGTTTTATTTCAGGTTTTCAAAAGATGCCAAAGGAGACGTTTGTCTCTCTGTAGTAATTTTTAGATTAAGATAGATGTGGCTATGTCATATATTGTTGCAGTGCTATTGTACTTCTCATATAAAACTGAAACTGATGTTTCTATAATGTCAATACAACGTCACTTACATGAGGACTATCACCATTTAAAGTTATTTTACAGAAAGAATGACTCGTCAAAACGAATAGAATCTGACTTGCAGTATACGAAACCAGTTCATTACTTAGCTACTGGTTATACGATGTGTCGTATCCGTCATTTATTATGTGTGTGTGTTATTGCCAATACAGAATGTAAGACGAGCTGCTACCTGTTGGCTCCTTTTGTAAACTCCTGCCGCTGAGTCATGTTCAAATGCTGTCGGAATCACTGATGACATTTCATGTCATGTAACTGGCAAAATTGTTGGACATAAATCAGATTAGGCAAAGAAATAACAACTATTAAACACACGAAGCATTGCTCCAGGTTAACTATTTTCCCCGTAATAAAATAGAATATAATAAAAAAAACAACCTGATGTCGGTGTTGCTCTCTTCAATATAGTTGCGTTAGAACATCATCAGATTCGGAGTGTTACATGTAACATCAAGGGAACAGTATGTTGTTATGAAGTGTGTAATAAGTTCTATATTATAAAAACGAAATTATTGCGCCACATGTAACCGTAATTGATGTGTTTTATGTTATTGTATGTTTCAGTCATATCGCGACGGTGTCTTTTAGAGACAGTATTCTAAGCGCTCCAACACTGCGGTATCATCCAAATACACATGGCATGATACCCAATCGAATTACATTATTCTGACACCGGGCAAACCTGGCCTAGAAATATATTTTTCTAAATGATGAGTGCCAAGCAAGGTAGTTTTAAATACCATGCTTAATCAAGACTTTGATATAACATGGTCGAGGATTGATCTAACGACCTTCCGCATGAGAGGTGGACGCTCTGTCATTATATCTTGCTGCGGTTTAGCATAATTTAAGATACAGGTTTGATGACAAGTATAATATCCACATGGTATTAATATATAACAAGCGTTGGTTTTCACTAGATAATTTGGTTCAGCCATCAAATGGACATTGAAGAGGTGTGGTCACGGGGCAGAACATATGAGTTAACAGCGAGTAATTATTATTTCTCTAAATCTTCATTTTTAGATATTTTAGGGTCAAAATTAGTAAAATTATAACTTATATAATAAAAAAGAATATTTTAACAGTTACATCATTTAAAGCATAAGATACGTTTAAAGTTATAGTATACAAAATGACAAAATAATATCATTGAAAATTGTGAAAGTTTGTATGAGATATTTACGCAGGTAAACGGTTTAGTTTTAGTTAAAGTCTAGATAAAATAAACCAATAAATAAGGTTCAAGTTCCGTTCATGTAAAAACCATTAATATCATAAAATTGATGAGTTCCCTGTGTATTGGCAGCGGTCCCTCGTTCCTTCAGAAATTATTTCACTCAGACAAATCCTTTTGAAAAATAGATATGGTTGTGAGGATCTACTTCCTGTTCATTTTACCGTTTAATTATATAGACCACCATCCCTCACATTGTTAGCGACTTGATGTTTGTATTCGTATTAAGGAATAATATAGTTGCCTTATAACTCTAAGATGATAATAATAATAAAAATAATAAAAACAATAATAATAATGAAAAAAATAATAATAATAAAAAAAAAATAGCTTAAAGGCATTTTCCGTTTTCTAGTTCTGTGTACCTGAATCACGTTGGTGTTGATGGGGAAGCGCTAAAGTTAAGTTCGGACATCAGATGTTAAGTTCAGACATCAGAAGTTAAGATCGAACATCAAATGATAGGACATCAAATGTTAAGTTCTGACATCAACTGTTAAGACCGGACATCAAATGTTAGGTAGTTCGGACATTAAATGTTATGTTCGGACATCAGATGTTAAGTTCAGACATCAAATGTTAAGATCGAACATCAAATGATAGGACATAAAATGTTAAGTTCTGACATCAACTGTTAAGACCGGACATCAAATGTTAAGATCGGACATCAAATGTTAAGTTCGGACATCAAATGACAAGATCGGACGTCAGATGTCAAGATCGGACATCAAATGTTAAGATTGGACATCAAATGTTAAGTTAGGACATTAAATGTCAAGATTGGACAGCAAATGTCAAATTCGGACCTAAATTTTCAAGATCGGACATCAAATGTCAAGATCGGACATTAAACGTCAAGTTTGTACATCAATTGTCAAGATCGGACAATAAATGCCAATATCGTACATCAAATGTTAAATTCGGATATCAAATTTTAAGTTCGGATATCAAATGTTAAGTTCAGATATTAAACGTCAAGTTCGTACATCAATTGTCAAGATTGGACATTAAATGCCAAGATCGGATATCAAATGTTAAGTTAAACAATATGTGATTTCTTTGTTGTGAGGAAGCACTAACCGACATTTTAAATCAACGCATATTATTAACATAACAGTGCAAGGTAACAATTGCCAGTAATTAAGGTCGACATATCATTGTCAAGATGTTGGGTGAGAATCTTGAACTTAAAACGGGATCAGTTCCAGCATAAATATACACTTATACATTTGGAGACTGTTCCAAAACAAGTCTTCAAACTAAGATAAAAAAAATCCAGTTCCAGCACAAAACTAACCTGTTATGTTTAAGAACGGTTTCAAACTAAAAGCTTCAGACTAAATTAGTGTGCATGAAACAATCCCTAGTTCAAGCACAATAATTATTCCTTTTAGTTTCAAACACAAGTCTTCCCAAAGCATATCGCTAGAAAGAATCTTTGTCGCAGTGCACTCTCCCTACAACGCAATTAAGCTCCTCCAAGGTTTCAAGTACACTTTGACGCTGAAAATCTCAAACAGACTTCTTGCAACTTGTGTTGAAAGAAACTAGCTAAATGTGGTATTGCTTTATTACGAAGCAGTAAACTGTCTTTCTGAACCATAAAAACTCTGACTTTTATATTCAGTAAAACACCTATTTTAAAATGGTGTCCAATTCATTATTAATAATTAATATTTCAATCATTGATTATAAATGTATCATTCATCTTTTAATGATGAATTATCTTTTAAAACTTATATCTGGTATAATATAATATGATATGATATGATATGATATGATATGATATGATATGATATGATACGATACGATACGATACGATACGATACGATACGATACGATACGATACGATATAATATAATATAATATAATATAATAATAGCGAAAAAAAATAGAGTTTATTACCTATTCTTATAATAATTGCTGTATAGGCATAGTACCACCATTGCAAAAAGGAAGTGCTTCCGTGGCGTAGTCGCATAATGGCGGTTATAAATAATCCTCATCTCTTCTTCTTTAAAAATGCTTTTTCCTTATTTTAATGCTCCTTTTTTTATTTGAATGGCATTATTGGTGTATTTTGAACATTTTGACAGCATTGTCATGTTTGAATTGTGAATTTAGAAAAAAAAATTGATGCTTGGAAATTGGAGTATGAATACATGATTTCGGAAGTCTACATTCACTTTGTCACCAGTGTACACACTGAGCGGAAAAAAATCTCTTATATGACACATGATCCCTACTTTTCTCATCATATATTGATAGTGCAGAGGTTGACAAACAGTAAAATGTAGGTTTCACTTCTTTCATTTGGGTTTCTCTATGAATGACAAGCCTTTAAACTTTTATTATTTAATATAGAATAAAGAATAAAACTCAATTGTGGGTTTACACCTATTATACAGACATTTATGCTATAAAACAACGACATTATTTTAATTGAGTATTCGCACACTTAAAACTATTTTTATTAACCGCGAAATTTCGGCGCTGTCGCATCGGCTTTGTCAAACATAGACACATTATTTTAAATTGATAAGGAGTAATACTATCCCATTGATAAAGAAAATGCTTAAAACGTTTTATATTGTACAAGAGTTCGGTCTGTATGGAACTTAACTAAGAATGGTTTACTTAAAAATTACAAAACTACACATACTGTCGTAAATAAAACTGTGTGATCGGCTGTACAGTTACGACAGAATATAAGTATATATAACTAGTTTGTTTTGACTGTTTTTTTATTTGTTTTGTATTTTTGTTTCAGAAATATTATTCGCTTATACGTTTCTATATCTATATCGTGCGTATTTTTGGTGTAAAAAGTGAGCTGGTGGGCATGATTATTTTCAGAGAAGGCAAGTAAGCGGATTGTATAGGTTTAAATACACAATTGAATTTTGTTCTTTGTTCTATATAAACTAAGGTGTAGTAGGATTTTCATGTTAAAAACAAATTCACTAGGATCTACTTTAAAATGTTTTGTTCATAGCAGGGATGTATCCGCACATAAAACTGCAAAATAACTGGTAGGTTGACACTGCAGTGACACTCTAGGGTTTTTAAAAATAGAGAGTCATGAAATGCTCATATACACATGCATCTGTTAAAATCATATACCTTTTTAACACCAGTGATTTCTTATTGCAGTATATGCTATGCTAGCTTTTGCAATACCCATCTGCAGAACTAAATCGCAGATCCTATCAACCATTCTGAAAATATTTACTAAATTACAAAGTTACATTTTCTTAGTGCAAGAATCATGTTGCCGTGTCATATGCTGAGCACAACTGTGTAGTGAGATCTATAACGAACGGTTTGTCAGGTTTACCAATATAATAGTTTCATAACCTGGTTGTTTATATCGGATATAACATTCATGACTATAAACGTTCGTAGCTCAGTTGTTTTTTACGTGTTTTACAAATTTGCATATAAAAGAGAATATGTTGCTTTAAGGTTTTGCATGATTCGTGCAATCGTCTGAATTATCATGAAATATTTATATGTTAAGAACATCAAACCTCCGTTTTCAGATGTTTGGACAGGTATATGACGGCATACTTGATCATTACAATATATATATTTTTACAGGTTATAACAGTGAATGATTTGCAGACTCAATACCAATAAACAAAGTTACCGGCATATCATTTCAATCATGTATTTGTTTAAACTATGGATTAACTACTTATGTTATGACATGGGAAGATTGATATAACGCAGATGTCAGATTTACCCAAATTATTTTAGCTCAATTGCGAAGTTAACTTAGATTTGGTAAATCACTGGCGAGTCCGTTTGTGAATTTTTATGAGACAACGTTGGATCGAATCCTTTATCAAACTTACAACCTCTGACATGAGCGGTTACCCCTCTATCCGCTACATCATCATCCCGCGTAAATATTGATATTAATATACACATGGTAGCTTTATTTCAGTCTTTTTCCTTTTGCTCAAACACAATTAAGAAATAATCGAAGCAACACATAATTTAACGATCGACAGATAAATTGCTAAGGATAGTATATTTTGCATTGGATAAATATGAGATTCAAAAGTTATTTGTCGAGCAACAAAGTTGCAATCTAATCATATTTTCTATATACTTTATCAGTTTATTATTTATTCAACGTTTTCTGTTTGATCTATTTAAAACTGAGTGTTAAAAATTAGGCAAAAACACATTTTACAAAAACGTCAATAAGTCAATTAGTAACAGTGATACAGGCAAACAATACAATATCCTCCGTAAAGATATTTTTGTTGACAATCAGTTATATTAATGCTGCAACTCGATCGAGAATGTTTTTAAAAGGAAATATTTGTAAAACTTAAAATTAGTTGAACAATAAATTCTGCAAGAATTAATGTTATGATAAATCATGTGCCGCTCAGTACATACTTTTTGTTTGGGGTAATTTCTAAACCTCTTCAATTGTGATCGATACAAAGTACCCTCAATAAGGTTATTAGTGTAATACCTTTTAGAATAAAATCTGTCTCCTGACGACGAAATTGTTTCGTAATCGTTCGGTTGTTATATCCTACTCTATCTAATAGTTATATAAACAAATCTGCAAATGCCAGCTTGGCACTTATGGGTGTATTGCTTGCATTACTTTTGTCTGTGATATCTATTTTGGTAGATGTAATGGGGTGTAATTTACATTTAAGAATGCGTGCGTAAGGGCAACTGGCAGGGTTTTGATAACAAGTAATCAACTATGATTCACCACTAGTTGTTGGCAATGCATATCTGTCTCCCCTTTTGGAAATATATTATTCCTTATATTTCGAACTGTAATGAACATAACGTTGTTCAAAATGCGCCTATAAATACTAGAATGTACGGCAATATATATAAGTTAGTCATTTAAACTGCTGTACAAAATATTTATTTTGGCTTTGTCAAAATTCGCGTTTCGCTAGGGCAAATCTTAGGGAAGTCATGTCATAATACAGTGTTAGTTAAATAAAATATCATGAAGTTTATAGTCACATATAACCAAATGTAAATACATCTATTATTCATTGGAGCAATGATTCAGTCGTTCTAATAGCTTTGTTTACAATGAAATATCTAAATTTTACCTGTGTAGAATCCGTAATTAGTATATTTTATTTTTTGATGTGATGAAGATTTGTATATATGATCGTATGTGAGGCTGACATTAGCTCTAAGGTTTCTGCAGATAAAGTCATGGTCATATATTTAAGTTAAAACGTGTTCTGATTGTATTATCATTTATACTTTTTCAATTTTAATCATGTAATGAAAAAATGTTAATGAATTTAATCTCCAGGAGACACAAACACGTCAACAGCACATATCTAAACAATCCATTGATGCCACATGACAGTAGTCAAATGTCACCACGAAATTTAAACCTGCTTCACGTGTTCACCCAATAGTATGACCACATCATGAGACTAGGCGTTGAAATTAAACACCAATTGGCATCACTCTCATACGTTTTTATTTGATATACGGTCTACAAAATACTGTCTGAATAGGGAACGCATTGCACACGCTAGCCAATTTTAATGATTAATATATTTAGATAAAAAATAATATATAGCCACAAGTCATACGTCATAAATATTTCCATTTCTGCCCACCGTATTGCACTTACTATTGTCATCATTATTATGCCTGTGTTCCTACATTTGCTTTAGACATGCACTATATCTAGGAGACATCATTTCCATTGTGGGCATATGGAAACAAACAATTTAATCGCTGCAAATAGTGATGAATTAATATGGAGAATAACGTTTACTTGTATGTGGCCATTTATTGTTTATATACAAAGATTCAGTTGACATGCTCACGTTATTATGTGATCACCGAAAATATTTTCAACGTACTATCAGTGTAATGCTGACACAGTCAAACATAGATGTCTCATTCACCACACTGTGTCACTTCATTATTAGAATAGTTTCATAAGAATTTCGCATGAGGTAAAGAGTATATAGTACATGTATATTATATAACAATTGATTATAACTAAAACATACAAGCAAACCTATACAATTATATTGATCGAGGTTGTACCATGGAATTCAACTTAGTTAGTTAGAATTACATAGATTTGCTTTATGTAATCGTCTCATTTACCATTTACAAAATCAACAATCATTTATAGTTTAGTAATGTGGTTAATTTTGTTACTGACCCCTACGTAAATATGTTGGCCGGATAGGTGAGGGGCGAGTTGTGAGCTTATTTCCGTAATGAAGGCAGTAGCAAACCAAATATCTAATTTATTTTATCGACAACTTTGTATAACAAAAGCTACAACGTCGATCCTCATTTAGAGTTGGTCTTTTGTAAAGAGTAACGTTTTATATTAACACCATCGCTTTGAAACATGTAAAGAAGCAGTTTCGAAGAGATTGACTAAAAACCACAGCAATCAGTTACAGCTATAGAGCCAGTATCAACTATTGCTCAATAAAGTATTGTCATTTTATCATTTCGAATAAAAAAACAACAAAAGAATGCCTAGAAATGGAATAAAAATAATACATTAATTTGAGTAATCCCTGCACTTTGCTAAAAGTGCACCAACTGCAAAGAAAACACATAATTCTATCGAAACATAACCCCCACGTTTTGTAGTGATGGTTTGATTCAGTGTTGTTATTAGTTTTGAATCCTTGGAATCATGGAGCACATCTTATGTTACTATAGACTACAATACCGCTTAGGTTTGTATTGTTTGTCTGTTGCTGAGTTGTTTATTAATTAGTATATTTCAAATCTTCAAGAATATATTCAATTAAACTAAGTCTACTTTTTTCATCTTTTGATTTTATTACTACAATACTACATATATTACGAATTATTTTCGGCATTGAGAGACAGTAATTGGTTGTTAATATATATATCAAATGGTATGGTATTATTTCCCCCGAATTGTTTATTCAAAATAACAGAACATAAATCTTAGTTATCAACTCATTTTCGAGACTTAATTTTAAAAGCTTTTTCTTTTCTTGCTTTAATCAGATACATGTGTCCTTACACACGCATCTTTACGCGAAATTACAACCCTTTAAATCAACGACATTATACATCACCGACAATAGCATTGCACTGGCACTTATCAGATTGGTATGTTCGATATAAAATAGAATATTAAACAACCTGATAAAGTCTCATATTAACATGTGTATTCAGGTTTATCTCTGTGTATTATATATTTGATTTTGATTTAAAATGAAAAAGATTGTATAACGACAATACGTTTACTATAATGGCGATATTTAAAGAAGTTTTCTTGCGTGACGACGTTGCTTTAACTAAAGTTAAATAATTACAGATAGAATACCATGATCAATTACAATTTATACTGGAATTAATACATATTGTGTAATTTAACTATGTTTAACTTAACAGCAATACCTCTAATAAATCAAATAAATACATATAAATGATTGATTGCTTAAAACCATTAATAACCACATGCAGAAAAAATGCCTTGTTAAAGGACATTGTTCATTCCTCTGTTTTTGCATGCCGTCTTGCACTTATTATAAACATAAATGTAATTATGAATGTGTATCATATATTTGCCTAAGAAATGCACAATACCGATTGCATATACCACGGACGATGATAGTGGTGCGGAGAAAATTAATCAGTGATGCATACATTGATCGAAAAAGAAACGACACTGATTAATTATCGTTTGAGTATATCTAATATACGGAAAAACATTTTTTTGAAAAACAATGAAATGTTGTTTTAGTTTGAGCTAACAATGACAATGATTTATTTTCCACCTCATTATGTGTATCGTCTCAGGAGCTTTACAATATAAGTAATATAACATATCTAACACAAATTAAATTATCAGTTGATTTGTCTTTTTAGTGGTAAATACAGTCTTACTGTTAAGTTCAATATTTTTGCAGCAAACACTGATTTTGAAAATAGAAAAAAAACGGTACCAATTTAGTGTTACCTAAACAACAAATATGTAGATATCTTAATGTAAAGCATTGAAATGTTCAGCATTTCTTATTATAGCTATTTTTTTAATTCGGTTTTAAAATTACTGAAAAAAATGTGTTTACTGTAACTATGGAAATTGACCTGAATCTTTTTGAACGTGATTTCGATAGATTAGTGTATATTTTAAAATATATCATAAATTTTATTCACATTCATTTTTACAATATATTTCTGCTGCACCGAAATATATGTATTTTCTCCAAACCAACATGCCAGCGCGTGGTCAAGATTATCGGATCCAAGATCGTATAGCAATTCAATAAACTGTTTAATTTGAACTTACTCAATCGTTTTTCACCGTCTGCCGATTTGGACCTTGCAAGAGAAAGAACACTGCAGTGCCCTCTATTAACAAGGGACACTATTCTGCATTGTTCTATTGATTGAGGCGCGACAAAGGGTATTCAGTTGACTACACTCAAGTATTTACCATTCATAAATCTCATTATTAGTGAATAACAAAAAACACCTTATCACATATACATAAACAATGAATATTCAATTTGATTGATTATCGATAACAGATTCGCCTTTTGATTACAGACGTTGAATATCAGTCAATATATGTATACGAGTTTATCTTTTCTTTTTTAATTAAATAATATGTTCCCCGAATTGTTTACGTAACATCTTCATCGTCTACAAAAATGGAATACATATCTTTATGAAATATTCAAACGCACAGTGGATCTAAATGACATTCCATTATATCTACACGGTGAAATTCATATCGTAGGCAAAACAATCTAAAACAACACACCCATAATTGCGGTTTGAATCTGACACTGAGCAGGATTGTTTAATACACATTTATAAATCTTGCCAAGGGTTTGTAAAACACATATGTGTCATAAAACATGGTTATCATTATGAATTATTAGAACGACACACATGTGCCATAAATGTTTTATACATTACATCTCCAGAAGCAAGGCACACATGTGCCATAATATCAATAACATATATTGCAAATATTCAAATAATACCGAAAAAAGAAAAAAAATGTGAAAGGTTCGATAGAATACGCCACTCCAACATATATGTTAAAAATCTAATCGGAATTATGGACCATATACCTGATCTGTGTGGAGCAGGGGGTGGTGGGGGGTAACAAATAACTACGTGTGTTCCGAGAGTGTTTTGAGTTATAACTGAGACAAAGTATCTCCACTGACCAGGTAACTGACCAATCAGCGACGAGCTAATCCGTCATGCTCCCAGCAGAGCTAATTGCGTATGTGTGAAAAGGCTAGCGATAAGACCTGTGCGGTCCGAGAGTGTCTAGATTAGTAACTAAGATAAAGGATCTCCACTGGCCCGGTAACTGACCAAACATTGACGAGCTAAACGGTGATGCTTCCCACAGAGCTTGTGTAAGTGCGGTGAGGCTTGCGATAAAAACTGATTATACAATACACGCTGCCCTTAGCTCGAGTTATAGAACGCGCTATGATTTTCATAGCTATTATTTAATCACGTGGAGCGTAAAATGTTGCTCCTATATCAGTTTTACGTTGTAACATATTCGAATTATCATGTTTATTCAGTTTTACAATTATAGGTTCAGCATCACGCTTTACGTAGAAACAAAATATTTTGTATATTGATACTGGTTGCTTCTTAATGATACTATTTAACCTGAGGCATTCAATAGACAAGTTTAAAATAAATGAATATCTACTGCCACAAGAAAAATTATTTAAAAGTGTTCTAATTTAAAACCAACAGCTTATATACTGCACGGAACAGCTAACCCGCCACCTGACATTTTATGTTTATGACCATTTTTGCATTTTCTCAATAAGTACCTTGAAATTTGGAATTGAATAGGAAAGAACATTTTGGCTATGTGAAATACTTTGCTGTCTCTTAATGTATTTTTGCTGTTCCTTAATGTCATATACACATTGTACTAGCGCTACTCCATATTTTGACGAAGATATTGAAATTATAAAAAGTGGCGGGTAAGCTGTTCCATTCGTTTTAGTTCCTGGTTCAAATAATATCCTGGTTAATCACATGGCCTTAATTTAACATCATACAAACACACATTATAATAAAATAAAATGGCATATTGAAAGAATGCAAAGTCATAAGGTTGCAATAGCATAAAGAAGTGAATACCTGCATTTTTAATATGATGGTTAGCCCCACAAACATAAACTAGGGAACGATCATAGGAAACATGTATCACAACAGCACAACCACAACTACAGTATACATTTGTATATTATTTGGACAACAAAGATAAAAACAAAGAAAAATTATCACGTGACGGTCAATATTTAATCACCTCATGGTTTACAAGAAAATCAACACTTGCTTTTCCTAACGACGTACTGACACCCTATCTACGCTCTTTTACTTAGATTTACTGCTATAACATACACATATAGTTTGTAAAGTACTGTTTAGACAGACATGCAGTATCGGCAGCAATTATTTTAACACGTCTTCATTTGTTGATTACCCATAAATATTTAACTGGTTGAAGTACTGCAAAGAGCATCGTATAATAAGTCTAATTGCTGTTTGCAGTATTGTGTTTATTAAATATTTAAACATCGCGTAGTTGCTTTAGACATGTATAATACTGATGAAATATAACACAATATTCCCAGTACGGGTATAGAGAAACGAGCAATGTATAAAGCTGGTTGATGTGGAGAAAACACCACAATCGTGCGTGCGTGCATCGGTCAACATGTCACACATATCCAATGGCATTAAGGTGTTTATATAAAGGAACATATATTTAGGTTTAACACAAAACGAGTTTATCTACATTATTTGTTTACATTGCGTTAGACTACTTTCACACTAAGCTAGATATACTCATCATAATTCGTCTCCTATTATAAAAAAAAAACACGATCAGCGCAACAGTAAATATATTCTAATACATACATTAACTGAAATAATGGTAGCATAAATAAATATAATGAAAGAACGATAAACAATCATTTGGAACTTCATGCAATTGATGCATCCAGCTTCGTTCTTTTTCCACCGTCACTTCAATAATAAAAAAATCACTTACCTCTCATCGTAAAGGTTTTAGTAAGGGAATATATCGGTGTTTTTTTTTCAGTCACAAGGATTTGTTATATCTGGATTTACATAAAAATGTATATGCATCTTTGATTCAACCCAACTAAGAAAATAAGCAATATCCCGCATCAGTCATTGAAAATTAAGTCATATTTGATACTGACAGGGTATTAAAGTTTATTTGTCATGTTCACGTTATAATTTTCAACTATACCGGGACATTTCCAGCTAACAACCATCAGTTAATTGGTAAAGCCTTAAAAGCATTAAATGTGTTGTTGATTAATTGTCGTAAATATAAAATGAAACCTAAAATATTATGTCAGTTATTTGATGCCTTTGTTGGGTCAATATTGGGGTATGCATCTGAAATATGGGGCAAAAAAAAATTTGAAAGAGTGGATACACAATTTTGTAAACAAATACTCAATGTTAGAACTAGTACATGTTCATCGGTTATATATGGCGAGTTGGGTAGATACCATTTGTACATTTCACGCTATATTAGAATGATAAAATTCTGGTACAAATTGATAAATACAGATAATATTAATTTACAGAAAGTATACAAACTTGCGTATGATGATTGTATAAAAAAATGGTATTCAAATAAATCAAATAGTGGTGTGCTAGAATTATATATTAATGTTAAAACTTCTTTTGCCTACGAACAATATTTAGATATGTTACCATGTGATTTGAGAACATATATTTGTAAAATTCGAGTATCGTTACATTCATTAAGAATACAAACAGGACGTTATGCGAGAAATATAACTCCTAGAAATGAACGCTTCTTTCTATATTGTAATAAGCAGGATTTAGAAGATGAATTTCATTTATTTTGATATGTCCCTGCAATTTAGATTTAAGACAACATGTATAGGCAACTATTTTTTTCAGAGTCCTAGTATATTTCGATTCATAGAATTATTACAGTCAGATAATAGAAATACTGTTTTTAACCTAGCAAAATATATAAAATGTGCTGTATCTATTAGATTGTCTTTGACACATAGTTGAATGTGATCATTCTCATATTTAATTTTCTGCAATCGAACGCTGCTATTTGAAAGTATTTGTGTGTGTGTGTGTGTGTGTGTGTGCACGCACAAGTGCGTAAATCCGAGATCTAGTACAAGTTTACACAGCTTTGTCCGAGATCCGATGTAGATCCGATATCCAAAAATCGGACCTCGGAATCCACCGCACTTGGATTTGTAACGGTCTTCGGGTTTTGAATGATAGCTTAAAATTAACGTGGACCTCTTTTGTTCGGATTTTTCCTTATGCAAGTGTGTAATTGCCTCCCTCTAACTGTCCAAACTCCCACCACGTGGCGTGTTGGAATGAGGGCAACACACACTTTATGATTTTGACCAATCAAAGACGAGTTTCAAATAAACAACGGGAGACAACTCTATTCAATCGTGGATCTCGCAAATTTACACAGACATACAAAAGCTCATATGAGGCAATAAACAAGATCCGTTGGCGAGATGAATAGAAAAGGTAAATTAAATAGGACTGTACATTATCATAAAGTGTATTAAATCTTCCAATGTCCAAACATAATATATTAATGACATTATTATGTGGATCTCAGGACGTAACACAGGGGGTGGCGGTGGGGCTAAATTTCATCGTTTTATCGTTTTCAGCGTAAATATAAGAGGGGCAAACTATATGTTGCCTCCGTCAACCTGAATAAGGGGGGGGGGGCGGGCTTGCTACCTTGTAGCTAGCTTAAAATAATGGGTACAACAAATAAAAAGAAATGGACCTCTTAAAGATATACATTGTGTGTGTGACAGTCTGAGATCTTTAATGTTTTTGGACCTCTCAAAGATATACATTGTGTGTGTGACACTCAGATCTTTGATGTTTTTACTTAATGATGGACCTCTCAAAAATATACATTGTGTGTGACACTCTGAGATCTTTGATGTTTTTACTTAATGATGGACCTCTCAAAGATATACATTGTGTGTGTGACGGTCTGAGGTCTTTAATGTTTTTACTTAATGATGGACCTCTCAAAGATATCATGACATTGTGTGTGTGACAGTCTGAGGTCTTTAATGTTTTTACTTAATGATGGACCCCTCAAAGATATCATGACATTGTGTGTGTGACAGTCTGAGGTTTTTAATGTTTTTACTTAATGATGGACCTCTCAAAGATATACATTGTGTGTGTGACAGTCTGAGATTTTAATGTTTTTACTTAATGATGGACCTCTCAAAGATATACATTGTTTTTGTGACAGTCTGAGATCTTTAATGTTTTTACTTAATGATGGACCTCTCAAAGATATACATTATGTGTGTGACAATCTGAGATTTTAATGTTTTTACTTAATGATGGACCTCTCAAAGATATCATGACATTGTGTGTGTGACAGTCTGAGGTCTTTAATGTTTTTACTTAATGATGGACCTCTCAAAGATATACATTGTGTGTGTGACAGTCTGAGATCTTTAATGTTTTTACTTAATGATGGACCTCTCAAAGATATCATGACATTGTGTGTGTGACAGTCTGAGATCTTTAATGTTTTTACTTAATGATGGACCTCTCAAAGATATACATTGTGTGTGTGTGACACTCTGAGTTCTTTAATGTTTTTACTTAATGATGGACCTCTCAAAGATATACATTGTGTGTGTGACAGTCTGAGATCTTTAATGTTTTTACTTAATGATGGACCTCTCAAAGATATCGTGACATTGTGTGTGTGACAGTCTGAGATCTTTAATGTTTTTACTTAATTATGGACCTCTCAAAGATATACATTGTGTGTGTGACGCTCTGAGGTCTTTAATGTTTTTCTTAATGATGGACCTCTCAAAGATATACATTGAGATATTTGATGTTTTTACTCGCTTGGCGTTAAACATTTAGAGGATAGTGCTAGGTCTGCTCGGCCCAGTGTCAGTATAATATGACTGGATGGGAAATCTAATCATGTATCTGTGGCATGATACTCCAGTATGATAGCGCTTATAAAACTGTCTCAAGTAAACACCGTCGCAATATAGCAGAAAAAAATTGTTGAAAGCAACACTAAACACCATACAAACAAAACAAACAAACTTAATGATGGGCCTATACATTGTGTGTGCGACTGACTGAGATCTTAAATGTTTTTTTCTTAATGATGGACCTCTCAAAAACATCCATTGTGTGTGTGACAGATTTGTATCATAAAATATCTTCTTTATTCTCTTTCCTTTCATTCATTTGTTTGTGCGTTCGTCCCATCAAATTTGTTTTCAGTGAAACAATTCTGAAAAAGGTCTGTGAATGTTGTAATTTTCGGTGTATAATTATTTAAATTACGTCCTCTTTTCAACTTGATTTTTGTAAAGTAAACATATATCGGGGGAATCATTGTTGAATGGGCATTTACTCAAGTTGAAGATATGTTTAAACCTTTCAATAAATAATCGGCGACCAGTTATATAGATAAATGAATATCTTTTAAAAGCGTAAACTTAAAAAGGATGATCTTTTTTTTTGCAGGTACTAGAATGAAACAGAGAAAAAAGGTTTCACATGAAAAGTGTGAACTTTATATAGAGCAAGATGAAGAAAAAGGTATGTGATGATTTCTTATGTAGATTAAAGGGATTATATTGGCTTCACATTAAAGCGGCTCGCTCACACTAAGTCCATATATTATAACTTAAATATATATGTTTTAGGGAACTTTGTAATACTATTATAAATGTCCTTCATATATAAGTGATACCAAAAAAAGTTCAATAAAACATTTTTTCATCAAAATTCAAGCTAAGCACATTTGTTAAAAGGTGGTACAGAGAATTCCCCCAATATAAACTGGATATTTTGTCTTGGAGCACCTTAAGGAAAATCACGTGACACACCAGTTGTACAGCTCAACATGGCGGAAATGACTCTCATGCATGCGTGATGTCCAACATGTTTATCGTTGTGATGACAGTATCTTAAAATACTTCACACGGCCAACTAATTTTAAAAATAAAACATATCAAATGGTTTATTTTTCGGGTACAGATTTTGCAAAAAAACTCAACAAAACTCATACTTTTGGGGCCAGGAAAATTGTCATTAATTAAATTTGATGTAATTGCATGTTACCGAAGCATTTTTATCATATTTTGACGATAAAAATATTTTTTTGTTGAAATCAACAAAGTATGAGCAAATAGTTTTAAAGCTGCAAATGGACACTTTCTCTATATGTTATGCACATAAAATAGTGCATGTATACCCATTCAATGCCAGAATTAGCCTAAGGGTTATTTACTTAACACTTAAAAAATTAATAGTACTTTTCCTAAAAGATCTGTTGAAGAGGAACTTACAAAAAACATTTCCTCTGATATGTTCATCTGTCCATTTGTTGCCAGTAGAGCGATTCAGGCCCTCATGGGTCTCTTGTTTTTTATGAAAGAAAGCCAATAATGTCTTCTATATATAAAATTCACTGTATATAAAGAGAAACTTAAAAAAAAAATTCCTCTAAATGTTCAAGGCCTGAACCATAGATATTTTTTCATAGTAACATTGAATGGCGGTCCCCTGAAGGGTTTATTGAAGTCAGGTTACACGAGTCAAATTTTGGGCAGCCTCAGGGGTCACTGTTTTAGAATAGGAAGATATAGGGAAAATGTTAAAATTTTCGTGTAGACGCAATATTACTCACATTTTCCATTGAACCTTAACCAACTTTGCACAGCTGTATCTTGGATTGATTCTTGAATCAGTCAGATTTGACCACAACTGCCCCTGCCACAGGGCTTATTTATAGTTATACATAAATAAAACATGACTTTGTTGTGTAGACATCGTACCAATTCCATCTTTTGAACCAGCCATATTCAATCACAAATTGGTCTTATAGCATAATTAAAGAGGAACTTGCATAAAACATTTCATCTGAAATGTTTATCTCTTCAATTGTCATAGTAGAGTGATTCAGACCCTCTTGGGCCTCTTGTTAATACATGCATGCAGGCATAATGGGGAAATATATAGTTTTACATCTTATGATGATGTGACAGTGGTTTAGTTAAGACTAAAGCTCAAATTCATTTCAGTTATTATAAATTTGTTAAAAAATAATTTAAGAAGTGCAAAAGCTGTCTACCTTTTCCAACAAAATTTGAAGATCATATCAAGGAAATAATCTTGAGACAAAAAATCTTAACCAGCATAAAATTATCTATATCAATTTTTGTCTCGTCGCGAAGAAGGATAGACGAGATAAAGGTGTTGCTTTTCCGTCAACGGCAGAGGCGTCAAACATTTATATTTAACTCCAACGTTACATTTTTCGGTTTTACACTTTTTCTCAACAAGTACAAATACTAGGACACTCATACTTGGATCATAGTTACAACTAACACCCTGCATCACATTATATACTGAAGATGCTGAGTATGACCTCCATTGACTTTGTTTGATGCTGAATTTTGCATTTACCTCCAACGTTAAAAGTTTTCATTTTTACACTATTTCTCAATAAGTACTAGTGCTAGGACACCCATATTTGGATCATAGTTACAACTAACACCCTGCATTATATTATATACTGCAGATACTGAGTATGACCTCCATTGACTTTGTTTGATGCTGAATTTTGCATTTACCTCCAACGTTCAGTTTTCATTTTTACACTATTTCTCAATAAATACTAGTGCTAGGACACTCATATTTGGATCATAGTTACAACTATCACCCTGCATTACATAAAATAATGCAGATGCTGAGTATTTTTTGTTTGTTATTTATTTAAAAAAAAAAATTTCTTTTTTTATTTTTAAATATGTTTTACTTAGAAATACTGGTTAAAGTTCTTTTTCTTTAAATTTGTTTTACTTAGAAATACTGGTTAAAGTTTTGTGTGCAACTACCGTGAAGCTCATATCTCAAAAATCACTTAATGTATTTGATCGAAACTTCACACAATACTTCCTACAATATTTCTTAGTCATTAAACCTACTACAACCAAGTGAGATAACCCTTACATGAATATAATGTTGTAATTTTTTCTCTTCCATGTGTGTATTAACAGTCAAAGCGGACACGGCGAGACATATCATTCTGCAGAATTCTTGTTTAGTTCTGACCTGTCTGCACTTTAAGAAAAAAATACATTTTCAAACAAATGTACTTAGGTCTTGTAGTATCAATTCAGAGTCTTTACTTACAGGAAGATGTGTTTTCACCAAAAATTTGATCCAGAAGGGCGACTATTTTCTTAAATACAGTGGAACTTTCTGCAAAACAGATCCTGTTGGAGATGATACAAATGTTTTTGAATTTAGATTTCACGCGAAGAAATGCTGGTAAGCTTTGTTACCTTATACTCTTGCTGTTAATGGCTATACAGTTGTTAACAATTTTGAAATATTTGAATTTTACAATCATATTCTGAAACCATAAAACTTAGATATTTGACATGTAATACACATGGTGCGCTGGCCTTGAAATATCCTTGAATATTAACAAGCCTAAAAAGTCCTTGAAATTGTCAAAGGGACTTAAACAGTTCTAAATTTCATGCATTTGCCTTGAAAAGTACAAAAAATCCTAGTTTGAATTTGAACCGGAATGAATTTTGCAGGAGATTCTGGTTAGCAACACATATTGGCCCAAATTGTTGAAACAAACGTCCCTGTTTAGAAATATCAAAGTTTTTTTATAGCCACATCACACAATTTGTGACTGTGGTCAGTTATCATTATGCCTACAGAGGGATGAGACAAGAGACTTGGGTATATTGACTGCATGTTTATGAAAGGTTTTCGATTCATAATATTCATGATTTATTTAATCCAGCATAAAATACACCATATCTACAGTACTCGATTGTATGATGTGCAGAAAAAACACCCTAAATTTGAAATGTGTTTAAGTTTGAAATTATGTAACTGTGTATAAAAAGAGCATGAAAGAATAATGTCAATGATAAAACAGACAAAATGTGAAAGTTTCATCAGCTTTTTATACATCTTAATAATGAATTCATGGATATTTACTAACAAATGAGTCTAATAATGAAAACGTTAAATTACCCTGATTTATAAATGTCGGTCAAACTTGTGAAAGAGATCACCTCTATAAGGCAATCCCCTGTCTTAGCAGCCACAATTTTGCTATTTCCCGTTTCTACACTTTCAGTACAAATTAACCTGTATTAAGCAACAACCTGTCTTAAGAGGCCAGTTTGGTTCCTTCCATTGACTGACTGAAGACAGGTTTGACTGTATTTAGGTAAATTTTAGTGTTAAACTCTACATGCCAAAGGCCAGAAGGGCCTATGTGATGGCGCGCTATCTGTTGTTCATCGGCTTAGACCATTAGGAACTCTCTCTCTGAAACCACTACGCAAATTAAACTCACATGAAAACGACATTAAAAAAGTTCAAAAAAATATTCTTCTCATGAATGGCCCAACAGATTTTCAAAATGTTTATGTAGTAATGATGACTAACTATTGGTTTGTTATTTTTGTTCAAATGGTGTCCCTAGGATTAAAAATGACCCCGCCCCATTGTTTCTATTGCATAGGAGAATTTCAAAAAGTG
Source organism: Panopea generosa (assembly GCA_029582155.1). Taxonomy (NCBI): domain Eukaryota; kingdom Metazoa; phylum Mollusca; class Bivalvia; order Adapedonta; family Hiatellidae; genus Panopea; species Panopea generosa. Next base: position 1,391,169 of record JAPMAH010000026.1, on the reverse strand, counting down.
CTATAGCCACTATGAGTCAGCAGAGTGTCCTCAGGCCCTCTTGGGCCTCTTGTTTATGATGGAAGACAAACCATTGAGTACACTTCTTTTATTTGTTTATTTTAATTTTTTTAAAAAGGTTTGGAAGAGTATGAAGACGATACAACAGGAAAAGATAAGGAGGATGCCGATGAGGAGGAGGAAACTGAAATTGAGGATAGGCAGGATACCATTGGTAAGTGAATAAGTAAACAATATCTCTAATTACTGGTCAAACATCCATAGTATAGTTTCTGTTTTAATTTAGGCAAAATTGTAGGCAACTTTTAACTTAGAAATATAGTTTGTTGGCAAGTCAGATTTTTAGGTCACCTGAAAAGTGGACCTATTGCGATCGCCTTTTGTCCGACGTTGTGCGGTGAGCATCTGTAACCAATTAACATTTTCAACTTCTTCTCAAAAACTGTAAGCTCGATCATTATGAAATTTTGTCTGCAGCTTTGGTACCTAAGGGTGAATCAAAGTTGTGAATTGCACTGTCCCCATCCCCTTTGGGCCTTGGGAGTGGGGCAAAAATAGTGAAATTCAAGGTAAACTTTGAAAATATTCTTCTTACTATCAGAAGCACCGGGAAACAAATGGTGGGCATGATTATTGACACATATAGGTCCTTTATGTAAATTGTGAATTGAATGGCCCTGGATCTCACGGTTGGACCTGTTTTTGATTTAAATTTATTTATTTTTTACTTCGATTGTGAAACAAGTTCTTACAACTTAGACAAATCACGCTCGAAGTCTCCCTGGGTAGTACCAGTACAAAGCATATGCGCAAAAAGTGCCTTGCTCAAGGACACCACACCACCCAGGTTTGGACCTGGGGGTGGGGCCTACTTTACTAAACATATAGAAGAGAAAATGACAAAAAACGTTATTTCTGATGACTGGGTAGACTTGTGTAAATGTTTTCTGCTTTGATTTGTTGTTGCTAACATGAAAGTTAATAATTACCTGAATTTTATTGTCCCTTTCCCCATGGGGGCCTGAGGGGCGGGGTCAAAACAGTCAAATTCAAGGTAAACTTTAAAAATCTTCTTCTTATTATAGGTAGCACTCAGAAACAGATAGTGAGCACGATTATGACGCATATAGGATATAAGAATTGTAAATTACATGCCCCTGGGTCTCACGGTTCGGCCCTTGGGGTTGGGCCTACTTTACTCATTCTATAGAAGAGAAATAACAAAAAACGTTATTTCTAATGACTGAATAGACTTATATGAATGTTTTTATGGTATGATTTGTTGTTATTGACAACCTGAATTTATGGTCCCTACCCCCATTAAGGCCTTAGGGGCGGGGCCAAAACAGTGAAATTTAATGTAAACTTTTAAAATCTTATTCTTATTATAGGTAGCACTCAGAAACAAATGGGGAGCATGATTATTGACGCATATAGATCCTTTATGAAAATTGTCAATTGCATACCCATTGGACTCACGGTTTGGCCCTGGGGGTGGGGTCTACTTTACTTATTCTATAGAAGAAAACTATTTTATAGATATCTTGCGACTGTAGTCCTACATGTACAATCAAGTAATGACCACTTGTTATAGACATCTTGCGGCCGTTTTCCTACAATCAAGTAATGACCACTTGTTATAGACATCTTGCGGCCGTATTTCTACAATCAAGTAATGACCACTTGTTATAGACATCTTGCAGCCATATTCCTACAATCAAGTAATGACCACTTGTTATAGACATTTTGCGGCCGTAATCCTACAATGAATTAATGACCAATTGTTAAAGACATCTTGCGGCCGTCTTCTTACTATCAAGTAATGACCACTTGTTATAGACATCTTGCGGCCGTATTGCTACAATCAAATAATGACAACTTGTTATAGACATCTTGCGGCCGTATTCCTACAATCAAGTAATGACTCTCACAGCTAATTCAAGATGATTAATCATTAACTTGCCGAGTAGGGTATGCTCGGGTAGTGAATCAGTTACTTGCGGAGATTGGTATGCTGGAGTAATTAATCAGTTACTTGCGGAGATGGGTATGCTGGAGTAATGAATCAGTTACTTGCGGAGATGGGTATGCTCGAGTAATGAATCAGTTACGTGCGGAGATGGTTATGCTGGAGTGATGAATCAGTTACTTGCGGAGATGGGTATGCTGGAGTGATGAATCAGTTACTTGCAGAGATGGGTATGCACGAGTAATGAATCAGTTACTTGCGGAGATGGGTATGCTCCAGTAATGATTCAGTTACTAGCGGAGATGGATATGCTCGAGTAATGAATCAGTTACTTGCGGATATTTGTATGCTGGAGTAATGAATCAGTTACTTGCGGAGATGGGTATGCTCAACTTATGAATCAGTTACTTGCCGAGATTGGTATGCTGAAGAAATGAATCAGTTACTTGCCGAGATGGGTATGCCCGAGTAATGAATCAGTTACTTGCGGAGACGGGTATGCTGGAGTAATGATTCAGTTGCTTACAGAGATGGGTATGCTCGAGTAATGAATCATTTTCTTGCAGAGATGGGTATGCTGGAGTAATGAATCAGTTACTTGCGGAGATGGGTATGCTCGAGTAATGAATCAGTAACTTGTGGAGATTGGTAAGCTCGACTAATAAACCAGTGACTTGCCGAGATTGGTATGCTGAAGTAATGAATCAGTTACTTGCGGAGATGAGGTTGCCTGAGTAATGAAGCAGTAACTTGCATAGATGGGTATGCTCGAGTGATGAATCAGTCACTTGCAGAAATGGGTATGCTGGAGTGATGAATCAGTTACTTGCGGAGATGGGTATGCTGGAGTAATGAATCAGTTACTTGCGGAGATGGGTATGCTCGAGTAATGAATCAGTAACTTGTGGAGATTGGTAAGCTCGACTAATAAACCAGTGACTTGCCGAGATTGGTATGCTGAAGTAATGAATCAGTTACTTGCTGAGATGGGTATGCTCGAGTAATGAATCACTTATTTGCGTAGGTGAGTATACCGAAGTAATGAATTGGTAACTTGCAGAGATGGGTATGCCCGAGAAATGAATCGGTTACTTGCCGGGATGGGTATGTTGGAGTAATGAATCAGTTACTTGCGGAGATGAGGATGTCTGAGTAATGAATCAGTTACTTGCAGAGATGCGTATGCTTGTTTGAGTAATGAATCCGTTACTTGCAGAGATAGGTATGTTCGAGTGATGAATCAGTTACTTGCAGAGATGGGTATGCTCGAGTGATGAATCTGTTACTTGCAGAAATGGGTATGCTGGAGTAATGAAATAGATACTTGCGAAAATGGGTATGCTGAAGTAATGAATATGTTACTTGCGGAGATAGGTATGCTGGAATGATGAATCAGTTACTTGTGGAGATGATAATGCCCGAGTAATGAACCAGTTACTTGCAGAGATGGGTATGCTGGAGTAATGAATCAGTTATTTCTGGAGATGGTTATGCTGCAGTTATGAATCAGTTACATGCGGAGATTGGTATGCTGGAGTGATGAATCTGTTACTTGCGGAGATGAGTATGCTGGAATGATCAATCAGTTACTTGCGGAGATAGGTATGCCCGAGTAATGAACCAGTTACTTGCAGAGATGGGTATGCTGGAGTAATGAATAAATTACTTGCGGAGATGGGTATGCTGGAGTAACGAATCAGTAAATTGCAGAGATGGGTATGCTGGAGAAATGAATCAGTTGCTTACGGAGACGTGTATGCTCGAGTAATGAATCGGTTTCTTGTAATGATGGGTATGCTGGAGTAATGAATCAATTACTTGCGGAGATGGGTATGCCCAAGTAATGAATCAGTTACTTGCAGAGATTTGTATACCGAAGTAATGATTCTGTTATTTGCCGGGATGGGTATGTTGGAGAAATGAATCAGTTACTTTCGGAGATGGTTATGCTCGAGCATAATTTGTATAATTTGCAGAGATTTGTATATCCGAGTACTGAATCGGTTATTTGCCGGGATGGGTATGTTGGAGTAATGAATCAGTTACTTTCGGAGATGGTTATGCTCGAGCAATAAATCAGTTACTTGCGAAGATGCGTATGCTTGAGTAATGAATCAGTTACTTGCGGAGATGAGGATGTCTGAGTAATGAATCAGTTACTTGCGGTGATGCGTTTGCTTGCTTGAGTAATGAACCAGTAACTTGCGGAGATAGGTATGTTCGAGTGATGAATCAGTTACTTGCAGAGATGGGTTTGCTCGAGTGATGAATCAGTTACTTGCAGAGATGGGTTTGCTCGAGTGATGAATCAGTTACTTGCGGAAATTGGTATGCTGGAATAATGTATTAGTTACTTGCGGAGATGGGTATGCTGGAGTGATGAATCAGTTACTTGCGGAGATGAGTATGCCCGAGCAATGAACCAGTTACTTGCAGAGATGGGTATGCTGGAGTAATGAATCAGTTACTTGCAGAGATAGTTTTGTCGAGTAATTAATCAGTTACTTGCAGAGATGGGTATGCCGGAGTAATAAATCAATTACTTGTGGAGATGGGTATTCTCTAGTAATGAATCAGTTACTTGCGGAGATGAGTATGCCCGTGTAACGAAGCAGTAACTTGCAGAGAAGAGTATGCTCGAGTGATGAATCAGTTACTTGCGAAGATAGGTATACTGGAGTAATGAATCAGTTACGTGTGGAGATGGGTATGCTGGAGTAATGAATTAGTTATTTGCATAGATGGGTATGCTCGAGTGATGAATCAGTCACTTGCAGAAATGGATATGCTGGAGTGATGAATCAGTTACTTGCGGAGATGGGTATGCTGGAGTAATGAATCAGTTACTTGCGGAGATGGGTATACCGAAGTATTGAATCGGTTACTTGCGGAGATAGGTACATGTAACTAACGCACCGACAAAAGACGCGGCACAGAAACATATATTAGTTATAGGTTATGAACTTAACTAAAGCACCGACACAAGACGCAGCACGGAAACATATATTAGTTATGAACTTAACTGAAGCACCGACAGAAGACGCGGCAAAGAAACATATATTAGTTATTAGTTATGAACTTAACTGAAACACCGACAGAAGACGCGGCACAGAAACATATATTAGTTATTAGTTATGAACGGAACTAAAGCACCGACACATGAGGCGGCACGGAAACATATATTAGTTATGAACTTAACTGAAGCACTGACAGAAGACGCGGCACAGAAACATTTATTAGTTATGAACTTAACTGAAGCACTGACTGAAGACGCGGCACAGAAACATATATTAGTTATGAACTTAACTGAAGCACCGACAGAAGACGCGGCACAGAAACATATATTAGTTATTAGTTATGAACTAAGCTGAAGCACCGACAGAACACGCGGCACAGAAACATATATTAGTTATTAGTTATGTACTGAACTAAAGCACCGACACAAGAGGCCGCACGAAAACATATATTAGTTATGAACTTAACTGAAGCACTGACAGAAGACGCGGCACAGAAACATTTATTAGTTATGAACTTAACTGAAGCACCGACAGAAGACGCGGCACAGAAACATATATTAGTTATGAACTTAACTGAAGCACCAACAGAAGACGCGGCACAGAAACATATATTAGTAATGAACTTAACTGAAGCACAGACAGTAGACGCGGCACAGAAACAAATATTAGTTATGAACTTAACTGAAGCACCGACAGAATATGCGGCACAGAAACATATATTAGTTATGAACTTAACTAAAGCACCGACAGAAGACGCGGCACAGAAACATATATTAGTTATGAACTTAACTAAAGCACCGACAGAAGACGCAGCACAGAAACATGAATTAGTTATGAACTTAACTCAGGCACCGACAGAAGATGCGGCACAAAAACATACATTAGTTATAGGTTATGAACTTAACTAAAGCAACGACACAAGACACGGCACAGAAACATATATTAGTTATGAAATTAACTGAAGCACCGACAGAAGACGCAGCACAAATATTAATTATGAACTTAACTGAAGCACCGGCAGAAGACGTGGCACAGAAACATATATTAGTTATGAACTTAACTGAAGCACCGACAGAAGACGCGGCACAGAAACATATAATAGAAATGAACTTAACTGAAGCACCGACAGAAGACGCGGCACAGAAACATATATTAGTTATGAACTTAACAGAAGCACCGACAGAAGACGCGGCACAGAAACATATATTAGTTATGAACTGAACTAAAGCATCGACACAAGATGCGGCATGGAAACATATATAAGTTATGAACTTAACTGAAGCACTGACAGAAGACGCGGCACAGAAACATTTTTTAGTTATGAACTTAACTGAAGCACCGACAGAAGAAGCGGCACAGAAACATATATTAGTTATGAACTTAACTGAAGCACCGACAGAAGACGCGGCACAGAAACATATATTAGTAATGAACTTAACTGAAGCACCTACAGAAGACGCGGCACAGAAACAAATATTAGTTATGAACATAACTGAAGCACCGACTGAAGACACGGCACAGAAACATATATTAGTTATGAACTTAACTGAAGCACCGACAGAATATGCGGCACAGAAACATATATTAGTTATAAAATAAACAAAAGCACCGACAGAAGACGCGGCACAGAAACAAATATTAGTTATGAACATAACTGAAGCACCGACTGAAGACACGGCACAGAAACATATATTAGTTATGAACTTAACTGAAGCACCTCCAGAATATGCGGCACAGAAACATATATTAGTTATAAAATAAACTAAAGCACCGACAGAAGACGCGGCACAGAAACAAATATTAGTTATGAACATAACTGAAGCACCGACTGAAGACACGGCACAGAAACATATATTAGTTATGAACTTAACTGAAGCACCTCCAGAATATGCGGCACAGAAACATATATTAGTATGAACTTAACTAAAGCACTGACAGAAGAGGCGGCACAGAAACATATATTAGTTATGAACTTAACTGAAGCACCGACAGAAGAGGCAGCATAGAAACATATATTAGTTATGAACTTAACTCAGGCACCGACAGAAGACGCGACACAGAAACATATAGTAGTTATAGGTTATGAACTTAACCAAAGCACCGACACAAGACACGGCACGGAAACATATATTAGTTATGAAATTAACTGAAGCACCGACAGAAGACGCGGCACATATATTAGTTATGAACTTAACTGATGCACCAACAGAAGATGCGACACAGAAACATATATTAGTTATGAACTTAACTGAAGCACCGACAGAAGGCGCGGCACTGAAACATATATTAGTTATGAACTTAACAGAAGCACCGACAGAAGGCGCGGTACGAAAACATATATTAGTTATGAACTTAACTGAAGCACTGACAGAAGGGGCGGCACGGAAACATATATTAGTAAAGAACATAACTGAAGCACCGACAGAAGGCGCGGCACAGAAACATATATTAGTTATGAACTTAACTGAAGCACAGACAGAAGATGCGGCACAGAAACATTTATTAGTTATGAAATGAACTGAAGCACTGCCAGAAGACAAGGCAGAGAAACATATATTAGTTATGAAATTAATTGAAGCACCGACAGAAGACACGGCACGGAAACATATTCTAGTTATGAACTTAACTGAAGCACCGACAGAAGACGCGGCACGGAAACATATATTAGTAATGAACTTAACTGAAGCACCGACAGAAGGCGCGGCACAGAAACATATATTAGTTATGAACTTAACTGAAGCACCGACAGAAGGCGCGGCACGGAAACATATATTAGTTATGAACTTAACTGAAGCACCGACAGAAGATGCGGCACAGAAACATTTATTAGTTATGAAATGAACTGAAGCACCGCCAGAAGACAAGGCAGAGAAACATATATAAGTTATGAAATTAATTGAAGCACCGACAGAAGACACGGCACGGAAACATATTTTAGTTATGAACTTAACTGAAGCACCGACAGAAGACATGGCACGGAAACATATATTAGTAATGAACTTAACTGAAGCACCGACAGAAGGCGCAGCACGGAAACATATATTAGTTATGAACTTAACTGAAGCACCGACAGAAGATGCGGCACAGAAACATTTATTAGTTATGAAATGAACTGAAGCACCACCAGAAGACAAGGCAGAGAAACATATATTAGTTATGAAATTAACTGAAGCACCGACAGAAGACACGGCACGGAAACATATTTTAGTTATGAACTTAACTGAAGCACCGACAGAAGACGCGGCACGGAAACATATATTAGTAATGAACTTAACTGAAGCACCGACAGAAGGCGCAGCACGGAAACATATATTAGTTATGAACTTAACTGAAGCACCGACAGAAGGCACGGCACGGAAACATATATTAGTTATGAAATTAACTGAAGCACCGACAGAAGACGCAGCACAAATATTAATTATGAACTTAACTGAAGCACCGGCAGAAGACGTGGCACAGAAACATATATTAGTTATGAACTTAACTGAAGCACCGACAGAAGACGCGGCACAGAAACATATATTAGAAATGAACTTAACTGAAGCACCGACAGAAGACGCGGCACAGAAACATCTATTAGTTATGAACTTAACTGAAGCACCGACAGAAGATGCGGCACAGAAACATATATTAGTTATGAAATTAACTGAAGCACCAACAGAAGACGCAGCACAAATATTAATTATGAACTTAACTGAAGCACCGGCAGAAGACGTGGCACAGAAACATATATTAGTTATGAACTTAACTGAAGCACCGACAGAAGACGCAGCACAGAAACATATATTAGAAATGAACTTAACTGAAGCACCGACAGAAGACGCGGCACAGAAACATATATTAGTTATGAACTTAACTGAAGCACCGACAGAAGACGCGGCACAGAAACATATATTAGTTATGAACTGAACTAAAGCACCGACACAAGAGGCGGCATGGAAACATATATTAGTTATGAACTTAACTGAAGCACCGACAGAAGGCGCGGCACAGAAACATACATTAGTTATGAACTTAACTGAAGCACCGACAGAAGGCGCGGCACAGAAACATACATCAGTTATGAACTTAACTGAAGCACCGACAGAAGAAGCGGCACAGAAACATACATCAGTAATGAACTTAACTGATGCACCGACAGAAGACGCGGCACAGAAACATATATTAGTTATGAACTTAACTGAAGCACCGATAGAAGACGCGGCACAGAAACAGACATTAGTTATGAACTTAACTGAAGCACCGAGTGAAGACACGGCACAGAAACATACATTAGTAATGAACTTAACTGAAGCACCGACAGAAGACGCGGCACGGAAACATACATTAGTTATGAACTTAACTGAAGCACCGACAGAAGGCGCGGCACGGAAACATACATTAGTTATGAACTTAACTGAAGCACCGACAGAAGGCGCGGCACTGAAACATACATTAGTAATGAACTTAACTGAAGCACCGACAGAAGGCGCGGCACGGAAACATACATTAGTTATGAACTTAACTGAAGCACCGACAGAAGGCGCGGCACGGAAACATACATTAGTTATGAACTTAACTGAAGCACCGACAGAAGGCGCGGCACGGAAACATATATTAGTTATGAACTTAACTGAAGCACCGACAGAAGACGCGGCACGGAAACATATATTAGTAATGAACTTAACTGAAGCACCGACAGAAGGCGCGGCACGGAAACATATATTAGTTATGAACTTAACTGAAGCACCGACAGAAGGCGCGGCACGGAAATATATATTAGTTATGAATTTAACTGAAGCACTGACAGAAGACGCGGCACAGAAACATTTATTAGTTATGAAATGAACTGAAGCACCGCCAGAAGACAAGGCAGAGAAACATATATAAGTTATGAAATTAATTGAAGCACCGACAGAAGACACGGCACGGAAACATATTTTAGTTATGAACTTAACTGAAGCACCGACAGAAGACACGGCACGGAAACATATATTAGAAATGAACTTAACTGAAGCACCGACAGAAGGCGCAGCACGGAAACATATATTAGTTATGAACTTAACTGAAGCACCGACAGAAGATGCGGCACAAAAACATTTATTAGTTATGAAATGAACTGAAGCACCACCAGAAGACAAGGCAGAGAAACATATATTAGTTATGAAATTAACTGAAGCACCGACAGAAGACACGGCACAGAAACATATTTTAGTTATGAACTTAACTGAAGCACCGACAGAAGACGCGGCACGGAAACATATATTAGTAATGAACTTAACTGAAGCACCGACAGAAGGCGCGGCACGGAAACATATATTAGTTATGAACTTAACTGAAGCACCGACAGAAGGTGCGGCACGGAAACATATATTAGTTATGAAATTAACTGAAGCACCGACAGAAGACGCAGCACAAATATTAATTATGAACTTAACTGAAGCACCGGCAGAAGACGTGGCACAGAAACATATATTAGTTATGAACTTAACTGAAGCACCGACAGAAGACGCGGCACAGAAACATATATTAGAAATGAACTTAACTGAAGCACCGACAGAAGACGCGGCACGGAAACATATATTAGTTATGAACTTAACTGAAGCACCGACAGAAGATGCGGCACAGAAACATATATTAGTTATGAAATTAACTGAAGCACCAACAGAAGACGCAGCACAAATATTAATTATGAACTTAACTGAAGCACCGGCAGAAGACGTGGCACAGAAACATATATTAGTTATGAACTTAACTGAAGCACCGACAGAAGACGCGGCACAGAAACATATATTAGAAATGAACTTAACTGAAGCACCGACAGAAGACGCGGCACAGAAACATATATTAGTTATGAACTTAACTGAAGCACCGACAGAAGACGCGGCACAGAAACATATATTAGTTATGAACTGAACTAAAGCACCGACACAAGAGGCGGCATGGAAACATATATTAGTTATGAACTTAACTGAAGCACTGACAGAAGACGTGGCACAGAAACATTTTTTAGTTATGAACTTAACTGAAGCACCGACAGAAGAAGCGGCACAGAAACATATATTAGTTATGAACTTAACTGAAGCACCGACAGAAGACGCGGCACAGAAACATATATTAGTAATGAACTTAACTGAAGCACCTACAGAAAACGCGGCACAGAAACAAATATTAGTTATGAACATAACTGAAGCACCGACTGAAGACACGGCACAGAAACATACATTAGTAATGAACTTAACTGAAGCACCGACAGAAGGCGCGGCACAAAAACATACATTAGTTATGAACTTAACTGAAGCACCGACAGAAGGCACGGCACAGAAACATACATCAGTTATGAACTTAACTGAAGCACCGACAGAAGAAGCGGCACAGAAACATACATCAGTAATGAACTTAACTGATGCACCGACAGAAGACGCAGCACAGAAACATATATTAGTTATGAACTTAACTGAAGCACCGATAGAAGACGCGGCACAGAAACAGACATTAGTTATGAACTTAACTGAAGCACAGAGTGAAGACGCGGCACAGAAACATACATTAGTAATGAACTTAACTGAAGCACCGACAGAAGGCGCGGTACGGAAACATACATTAGTTATGAACTTAACTGAAGCACCGACAGAAGGCGCGGCACGGAAACATACATTAGTAATGAACTTAACTGAAGCACCGACAGAAGGCGCGGCACTGAAACATACATTAGTAATGAACTTAACTGAAGCACCGACAGAAGGCGCGGCACGGAAACATATGTTAGTTATGAACTTAACTGAAGCACCGACAGAAGGCGCGGCACGGAAACATATGTTAGTTATGAACTTAACTGAAGCAACGACAGAAGGCGCGGCACGGAAACATATGTTAGTTATGAACTTAACTGAAGCACCGACAGAAGGCGCGGCACGTAAACAAATGTTAGTAATGAACTTAACTGTAGCACCGACAGAAGGCGCGGCACGGAAACATATGTTAGTAATGAACTTAACTGAAGCACTGACAGAAGGCGCGGCACAGAAACATATATTAGTTATGAACTTAACTGAAGCACCGACAGAAGATGCGGCACAGAAACATATATTAGTTATGAAATGAACTGAAGCACCGCCAGAAGACAAGGCAGAGAAACATATATTAGTTATGAAATTAATTGAAGCACCGACAGAAGACGCGGCACGGAAACATATTTTAGTTATGAACTGAACTGAAGCACCGACAGAAGACGCGGCACGGAAACATATATTAGTAATGAACTTAACTGAAGCACCGACAGAAGGCGCGGCACGGAAACATATATTAGTTATGAACTTAACTGAAGCACCGACAGAAGGCGCGGCACGGAATCATATATTAGTTATGAACTTAACTGAAGCACCGACAGAAGAATTGGCACAGAAACATTTATTAGTTATGAAATGAACTGAAGCACCGCCAGAAGACAAGGCAGAGAAACATATATTAGTTATGAAATTAATTTAAGCACCGACAGAAGACACGGCACGGAAACATATTTTAGTTATGAACTTAACTGAAGCACCGACAGAAGACATGGCACGGAAACATATATTAGTAATGAACTTAACTGAAGCACCGACAGAAGGCGCGGCACGGAAACATATATTAGTTATGAACTTAACTGAAGCACCGACAGAAGATGCGGCACAGAAACATTTATTAGTTATGAAATGAACTGAAGCACTGCCAGAAGACAAGGCAGAGAAACATATATTAGTTATGAAATTAATTGAAGCACCGACAGAAGACACGGCACGGAAACATATTTTAGTTACCAACTTAACTGAAGCACCGACAGAAGACGCGGCACGGAAACATATATTAGTAATGAACTTAACTGAAGCACCGACAGAAGGCGCGGCACGGAAACATATATTAGTTATGAACTTAACTGAAGCACCGACAGAAGGCGCGGCACGGAAACATACATTAGTTATGAACTTAACTGAAGCACCGACAGAAAGCGCGGCACAGAAACATACATTAGTTATGAACTGAACTGAAGCACCGACAGAAGGCGCGGCACAGAAACATAAATTAGTTATGAACTGAACTGAAGCACCGACAGAAGGCGCGGCACAGAAACATACATTAGTAATGAACTTAACTGAAGCACCGACAGAAGGCGCGGCACAGAAACATACATTAGTTATGAACTAAACTGAAGCACCGACAGAAGGCGCGGCACAGAAACATACATCAGTTATGAACTTAACTGAAGCACCGACAGAAGAAGCGGCACAGAAACATACATCAGTAATGAACTTAACTGACGCACCGACAGAAGACGCGGCACAGAAACATATATTAGTTATGAACTGAACTGAAGCACCGACAGAAGACGCGGCACAGAAACATACATTAGTTATGAACTTAACTGAAGCACCGAGTGAAGACGCGGCACAGAAACATACATTAGTAATGAACTTAACTGAAGCACCGACAGAAGACGCGGCACAGAAACATATATTAGTTATGAACTTAACTGAATCACCGACAGAAGACGCGGCACAGAAACATATATATGTTATTAGTAATGAACTTAACTGAAGCACCGACAGAAGACGCGGCACAGAAACATATATTAGTTATGAATTTAACTGAAGCACCGACAGAAGACGCGGCACAGAAACATACATTAGTAATGAACTTAACTGAAGCACCGACAGAAGACGCGGCACAGAAACATATATTAGTTATGAACTTAACTGAAGCACCGACAGAAGACGCGGCACAGAAACATATATAAGTTATTAGTCATGAACTTAACTGAAGCACCGACAGAAGACGCGGCACGGAAACATATATTAGTTATGAACTTAACTGAAGCACCGACAGAAGACGCGGCACAGAAACATATATTAGTAATGAACTTAACTGAAACACGGACAGAAGATGCGGCACAGAAACATGTATTAGTAATGAACTTAACTGAAGCACCAACAGAAGACGTGGCACAGAAAAATATATTAGTTATTAGTTATGAACTTAACTGAAGCACCGACACAAGACCCGGCACAGAAACATATATTAGTTATGAACTTAACTGAAGCACCGACAGAAGACACAGCACAGAAACATATATAAGTTATGAACTTAACTAAAGCACAGACAGATGACGCAGCACAGAAAAATATATAAGTAATGAACTTAACTTGAAGCACCGACAGAAGACGCGGCACAGAAACATATATTAGTTATTAGTTATGAACTGAACTAAAGCACCGACACAAGACGCCGCACAGAAACATATATCAGTTATGAACTTAACTGAAGCACCGACAGAAGAGGCGGCATGGAAACTTATATTAGTTATGAACTTAACTGAAGCACCGACAGAAGACGCGGCACAGAAACATATATTAGTTATTAGTTATGAACGTAACTAAAGCACTGACACAAGACGCGGCACGGAAACACATATTGGTTATGAACTTAACTGAAGCACCGACAGAAGACATGGCACGGAAACACATATTAGATATGAACTTAACTAAAGCACCGACAGGACACGCGGCACGGAAACACATATTAGTTATGAACTTAACTGTAGCACAGTGATTCATTACAAATTACACACATACCATTGTCACTTGTTGACTGTTCTATAATTACTATTATCGATGATACCTTTATGTCATAATGTTTCCAGCATACATGATCCCCATCAGCGCTAAGATATCTTCTAAATTCCGTTCTTTTTGTTATACTGTCATTTATGATAATCTGAAGAGAAATAAATTAAAGCATACAGAATTTTTTTTTACAGCAAAACATAGTTACGAGTTATGTATAGTTTGCAGCAGACAGGAATTGTATTACAGCTTTAAGCAGACTCTTAGAATCGACGAAATCAACTATATTGCCTCTACACTAGATGATGGAAACTCTGTTGCAAAAGAAAGTGTACACTTAGGTTTTTGTTAATCTTATATATATCTTTTAACAGAAATACATGATGTTTGGTATCAAAATTAAAAGCAATTTATGCTCAATTGCATGTGCACCTTCAATCAATAGCAAATTTGTGTATAAAGGTTGTGTACGAAATTCGAGACCGATACATTTTATCGAAATAATATTGCTTGAAACAGCACACTTCCTTTTGCAACTATGAGTATACATAACATAGGTCACAATTGTATGACACTGGTATATGCAAAGTATCTTGCAACTTTATAATATAGGTTTAATTATTATATAAATACTAATATGCAAGAAAATATCAAAATGTTAAAATATTTGTGCAAATAAATTTACCTTCCATTTCTGAAAAAGGTTTACTTTTTCAGCACTAAGATGAAGGTCACAGAAAGTCTGGAACCAATTGTCTTGACTATTGTCTACAAAGCATCTGAAAATTAATAAAATTGAAATAAGTTTATGATTATTCAACAAACAACAGTACAATTACAAAATGTTTGAGTAAATATGGTGTTGTGCTTTAATGAAATTCCAACATTATCCGGTTACTCTTCCTGTCTGACTTCTACTACACTTTTATTTTTCCTACAACAGCTCCCTTCTAAGCATTTAACAATTAGAAAACTTTATCAGTAATTCAAAGGGAGAACATGTTTTAAGTTAATATACTACATGCTACTAGGCTTTTATAAAACCTGGGATACTCTAGTGAGGATGCATTTAAAAAATCAATATTGTCATCTGTAATTATTTCAATGGCGGCTTGCAAGTAAAGGGACACAACTGTGTTATGCTTTCCTAGTATCCAGATTTAGCTTGTATGAGCCAGTGGCACACTGTAAGCACTTCTGACCACCCTGTATCGTGAAATCGTCACCAGACGTCCATAGTAATATAACATAATATTTCGCAACTGCGCGGAATTACTAACAAATATATTTCAATGGTCACGTAAATTTGATGCGTGCCACTTCTTAAAATGCGTTCTTTCATTATTTGTAGAACTTCATAACAAAATTATAACAGTATTTAAAATGTTCGGATGCAGTATTAATTTGATTCGACTTGCTTGCATATTTGGCATTAATACGATTAGCTGACCTAACCACTCTTTCCTGTTATCCAAATCTGGAGTACTCCGGTCTCCACTAGAATCAGCGGTGAGATGAATATAAATAATATGCAATGTCGTATATCAATCATCGCGATAACTGTAGCCTGATGGGGATTCCAATTTGCGACCCTTAATTGATAGAGACACTATACCGACTGAGGTTACCGAGCACGGTTACCTTTAAAATAGTTTTTCAAACTGCAATTAGGCCAGCGTTTTTGTGCTCGGTCGTTTACTTTCTTTTGCGGCCAGGATTCTCCTACCTCTGGAAATGTGAGGAAGTTATTAGTGATTTTCAGAGATAAGTGCTGTCTTTTACAAACTAAATCGGTTAGATGTTAATGGGAAAATGTTGTCTATACCGTTTGATATTCATTCTAATATGTTTAGTTGAATTCTTGCCTATTGTATTTATTCAAGTATTTTCGCTGTAAAACAAGGAATCCGACAACGAGGGGTTATCTCCACCTTATCTTTAACCTATTTATATAAAACACAAGGTTGAGTGTTCTAGGCAAATTATGCTTTTAAAAGTTTAAGCATGGCCTAACAAACAAATTAATACTTCTGGCTTAGCTGACATTTTAGCTAAACCTCATATAAAGCTTTTTGAAAAGCTTATTGGTTTTACACATTATTAGAAAATTATGTCGCTTTTCCGAGCGCCAACATATACGACACAAAATCAGTCATTTTTCAATAATTAATTTGTGGATTATCATAAAATAAAGTGCATGTTGCTCCAAACAATGTCTGCTATTATTTAAGACACATTAAATGACCATCAAATTAAGATAAATGACTTTAAAATGAGAAAAACAGTTAAAATAAGACATTTTTTTGCATTAAAATTTAAGAAAATGGACATTATTTTTATTATAAATGGCCATATTTCTGTTTTCTTCCATATTTCTGGCCAAATTTATTCTCCAGCATGCTGATGCACCAAACTGACCCAATGATACCAAAATTAATATCCCTTAAAACAAGACTACATGTGGAAGGAAGTGTGCAGTCTGTCCACCAGAGGGGGCCTCCTTGTGGAAGGATGTCAAGCAGTGTTTGTAATCTGCACGTGTAATATAAAAGCAAGCAATATGAAAGAATGTTCATATATCCAAATAGACTGCAGCAGAGAATACCGTATATTTCTATAAACATCTGCAACAATGACCAGAGGCTACAGAAAACGTAAAGTGGCTGGCATTTTCTTCAAGACCCACAACAAATTCAACCCGAAGACAGAAAATTTACCTTGTGCGGTTAGATCGAAGGACAGCATATCAATTGAAGTCTGCAGTTCAACAACGGTTTCATTCCAGAATCAAGGTCATCAGTATGAATCAAGACGTCGGCATCTGCAAAGAGAAGAAGACTCCATTTCAGGCAACCATATTGTAAAATTGTAAAACTACTGTCAATGATGAATATTGTGTACAACGATCATCTACTGACCAGCTGCAAACAACTAGATCTTGAGCTTTACAGTGAAATCAAGCATGGACTGGGCAGCAAACTTGTTTTTAAGTGCAAATCCTGTGCTTACATGTCTAAAAAGATGAAAACATATGAAGAAATACCAGATACTTAAAAGGTAGTGATAAACACAGTCCTGGCATCGGCTATACTGGACACCCCGATGGGCATCTCTCGTGCTGAGCAGCTCTTTACCCAGCTCGACTTATCGTTTCCAGCTTCCAGTCATCTGCAGCGGCTTACAAGTACTGTAAGCAAGGAAGTGGTGAGGATGAACAGTGAAGACATGTCAGAATAAAGGCGCCTTGTTGCAGAGCATGCACGTGAGGCTGGTGCACGTGATCCAAAAGTACTTGACCTGTCCATGGATGCCAGGTATAGCAGCTCTCGAATGAAGTCATCTTACAAACCAGGGCAAAGTTCTTCCCAGGCATACTCGGTAGCCATAGAAAACCACACTGCCCAGAAATACATTGTGGCACTTGCTGTGAAGAACAAACCTGTGCTGGACTTGGGCTGCGTTGAAAAATAAGGGCTTACCTGTCGACTGCCCGGGTGGACATGCTGGATGTACTGCCAACATCGGATACTTCACGCCACATTCAGAGAGGAGAATGGCACATGACATTGCTGAAAACCTTTCGCTGGAGGGGTACTTTGTCAGGACACTCACGACTGACGGTGACACAAGATCATACCTTGGCATGCAGGACTTCTACAGCAAATTAGATACAACCTGGGAATTCTCTCGGCAAGCTGATCCAAATCATCTGGCAGCCACTCAAGAGGAAACTACGAACTGCAACCTTCAGTAGAGACATGTTTCCCCAAGCCACCAAGAGTGACCGCAAGAAAGCACAGGCCAGTTTAGCACGAGACATCAAGGCAAGGTGCAGCGGTATCACTGAAGAAATGGCGAGACGGGGTAATGGTGATTTAACATAATATATGTTACACTTACCCGACATCCGGAAGGCCACCATAGAGTGCTATGCTGGAAATTGCAGCTTCTGCCCCCAATCTGCACTGGTATGTTCTGGAGAAAGCGATTACTGCTGGTGGTATAGATCCCAGATACTTGGACCAAACAACCTCACATACCTTAAAATGAATGATAATGACAAGTTATTACTGGGGGTTATTTTTCAGATGAGGCTGAGTGAAGAGGCAGTTTACAAAGTGTGTTCTAGAACATCTACTCCGAAATGTAAAGCTTTCAACAGAGCTACTTTGTCGACCATGAGCAAGTCCAAGAACTATGCACGGACATTCGAAGCTCGCCTTGCACTACAAACCATGCGAGCTAACAACTCAGTCGACACAGCAGTACGAAAAAAGGTTTCTCGCTTGACACGGACATGCTTGTATACATCTGCCCGAAGGCGCCTTTTGCATATATCAAGAAAGGCACACTCTCACAAAATCTACAAGTGTACAAGGAAGTACAAGGCTAGACGGATAGCACGCCGAGCCCAGATGGAGTACGATCACTGTCGGGCTCAACAGAGACACCAGCATGAGGAACCAGAATATATAAAAGGTGTCCTAGACAACAACCAACATTCGTATGCTCGACGTCTACTTCCCACCTATAACTGGTAACCACATTGCAGCGGCAGGGCAGGGCAAATCAGTACTTGTAAACAAAACAAAGTCACAGGAAAGCTCTGTCTGGTGTATAGCAGCACCACTGATGAGGTCTGTAGCTGACCGAAACAGTGCTAAATAAAAAGATGGTTTGGTGAGTGAGTGAGTGAGTGAGTGAGTGAGTGGGTGGGTGGTTGGATGGGGTGTTTGTGTTATATTCTTCTTTATGTATACATTGAAAGTGCAATATGAGAAATATGCATACGTTAATATATACAACATATCCATAAATAAATACCCTACATTTATTAACTACCTGTGCAAGTCTTTGCGGAAAGTTTCACGAGACAATCTGGCTCCCGCAAGCCATTCCCAGGAGTGTGTCCAGTACATTTACCCTGTTCGAAAGATTGTTTTCTACTGTTGTTTGTATAATTATCCTCTAAATACAAATGCAATACATTTACACACAGTTTATTATTACACAAATGACTTGCCTGCCACTTTGGTGGAATATCAAGGTCTTTATATTTGATTAATAATGCCATTCTATGGGCACTGCGTGTGCGATGACCCGCAGGGAGTAGATCCCTCGGATCCCTATACCGAAACTGTTCATAACTCTTGCTGACACTGCCGGTCCACTGAATACATTAACCATTTTCATGAAGTACAGACTGCTGGGCCAGCCTTTCATGGCAAGTTTGAAAGAAATCTTCCATTTTGGGCACGTTTTTTAAAATTGTTCTATTTTCAAAAAATTAAATTCTTCTTAAATTATATTTAAATTGATCTTAACACACATCCAAATTGAATGAAGCACAACTGCAGACGATTCTTTTACACTGGGGCTGCGAAATGCATGCTGGGTAAGAGAATAACATAGTAAATCTCAAAATTAGTAAAATTTTAATATTTTAACTGTTTGAATTTTAATAAATTTAAAAATAAACATACCTTCAAGATTTCTTATATATTATCCAATTTCCCTGTATTTTAGTTGATTGTAGTTCAAATTTCATGTAAATCCGATGAAAACCAGCTTCGTAATTCAATTTCTTCTATTTTCACTTTCTGTTCATATAGGTGTCACACCTGTACAAAATCCCATATAACTTATAATAAATTGTCAATATTGTCCTGCCTCTGACCAATTCCCAGACCTTCCAATCCATATACTTGTCCCGTTTCCTTGTAGAGCAATTAAATGTCTCCAGAATTATCCACAGAAAATGATACCATTAAGGTTTAACTTTTCCACAAATTTGAAATTGCTGAGGTCACTGTCAAAATTTACACTGCACATCTGACACTTCCGCCGCATTACCACCACATCCCTGACTGCAAGTTCTCGGAAAGTAGTCCTGAAATACAACAAAGAAATACCTCTGATTTATCAACGCCACCACTATTTTAGCTCACAAACATATACATCTGCACTTAATCAGCATTTTCAATAAAAAATATGACCATGAGACCTACATTTCAATTTTACTATGGACTCATTTCAGACCCCTTACGACCCGGAAGCACTTCCGTAGTGGTGTGACATCTAAAGACGAACTACTGATCATTTTAGAAAGAAACGAAATGGAAATACAACTCTAGCAGACGATATAGCGTTTTTTGCAATCAGTTCGGTAAATCTGCAACGCATGCTGGTATTAACGTATAAGTACACATGTAGGTAATGCATCTTAAAGCTTTCACATTGATTTTGGTAACAAACCCGCTAATTTATCCTTAGGTTTTCGTGCTATAAATTAAACCCTAAGCGAAGCATGTCGGCAACCACCTGAATAGTAAGCTTAGCGACAGTCATAAAACAATGCTTCAGATATGAAATTATTACTGTGTATTGAACATATAGATAAGTATGACGGACATACGAACGGACCGACGTTGTAAGAAATGGGTATGTATGCGGCTTCTTTGCGTTCAGCTTATTTACTTGTGTGACTAAAATTTATATTCAACTGTTTTTCAATCGTCCAAAAAAATACTATCCCAACACAATTAACTACCCATTCGTGTGTGCGGATAAACGGACGGACGGACGAACGGATAAATGAATATAAACCTACGAAAGGGATTTTTTTCATTGAAAGGTATGAGGCTAGGGTTTCTAATATACACGTAGATATATACACTGCTTGTATTCAGCAGCCAACCTGTGTTAAGGGGTCAATCTTCATTCATTGTGACTGATTCTGATGGGTTTGGCTGTATTGAACTCAGTTATGATTTGCTAATTTCTATTTACCTCCAGAGTCTGAGTTTGACAGGGAAGTCTTCCTAACATAATTTATGAACTGTAACTTAGGAACAACCACGGGTGACACCGGCACCATCAGCAAACGTTCCGTTAACATCTGCAATTTATGTAAACAGAATTATGCAAGTCGTTTATGTAAAACATCAAAGTATAGTTTCGGCCATCTATTCACTTAAGCGAAACCTTTAATATAACCCAAATATAAGCACATTCCAATAGTTTATTCCAATAATATGTGAACGTCTGCTGTTTTGGAAACAAATTAATTTGCATCAATTTTGTTATTTTAAAATCAGATTTGTTGTAAAATGTTTTCTTTTTCTTTACTCTATCAATTAATAAGGGGCTTATAAATCCAGGCATACGCAAGAAAGCCCTTGGTTACAATTCGTCAGCAAAAAGAGAACAGAGTAACTCTAAATCTGCATAAAAACCGTGTATGTTAATTTCTTCCGAATATATTAGTGGAAGCTCACCTATTTCTCGCGCAGTAGTTATTGTTATGAATGACCAATGCATCTCTGGTTTCTCTTGCTTGAACTATACTGCAGTGTTACTAGTTACTCTTGTCGGTCAGCGTGAGCGACGTGATAAGTGATATAGGATTTTTAGTACAGGATTAAATTCATTTTTTCTGATTTTTATGTGTAAAGAATGTCGAATCACGCACAAATCAAATAAAGTCCGAACAAATCATTTGTCTAACTTCAGAAGTTTACTTAGGGGAGACCTCTAAACGCATTCTCCGACACCTACCCCTACTTGCATCACCGCTGATTTTTTTTTCTGGCGTACAGTTCAAACCAGATCAGGTACGCCATTGATGTGTTTTTTTCTAATTTAGAATGGGTGGGGTTAACGCCATTTCTATACAGGTTATATATGGCATATTGGAGGAGGAAGACTTAATAATGAATCTGAGTAGAACCACCGTCCTTCCGCAAGTAACTGACAAACATTTTCGCATAAAGTTTTCGGAGCACGCGGGATTCGAACCTACGACCTTAGCGGTGAGAGGTAAGTGATCTTGAGACGGCGCCTTAAATCACGGAGGATCCCTCTGATTTACAAATACATATTGCTAAAATTGTACTTGAAGAAATGGATTAAACATGTGTCTTGTTCGAACAGCAATAGAACCGACGGCAACATTCAAACCACCACCTTAGTGACCCGGGAAAGAGTTATATATTATAATAACATTGGATACACCAAGAACATAATCTGGAAGTGTATGGTATACGTACGACATTTTTTTAGCTTCCGTTTACATACAAAGGCTTTAAGTGTAACAATGAAAGTCAACACCCGGTTGCGAAATAACACATGGTTTGAACACACGTTTCTTAGAACAGAAAATAATGTAACAGAACAGAATAAAATGGAAAAAAAATAACTGTAACTTGTTAAACAGCAATTCAGCAAATAATTTATACCGATTGATTTTATCTCGATTGTAAAGAGATCTTAAAGTTTCTTTTAACCGCTCTCTATGTAGAATACATGGGCGAATCCAGGAATTTTCGTGAGAGTGGGCGCAAAAATACCTCATAAATCCTAAGCTAGAAATTAGAGCTAACGGTTACTTGAGTATCCAAAAAGCATTCACACAAGCCTAGTCAGTCATGAAATAAACGTTTTTTGTCAATTTCTCTTATATAGATTTAGTAAAGTAGGCCCCACCCCAGAGCCGAACCGTGAGACCCAGGGACATGAAATTTACAAATTTTATAAAGGACCCATAGTCGTCAACAATCATGCTCACAATTTGTTTCTGAGTGCTTCCTATAACAATAAGATTCTTAAAGTTTACCTTGAATTTGTCTTTTTTTAGCTCCGCCAGACTCCTAAGACTTCATGGGGGTGGGGACCATTAAATTCTCAAAGGTATCAACCGTCATGTCAGCAACAACAAATCACACCAAAAAGCACTCACATAAGTCTATTCAGTCATAAGAAATAACTGTTTGTCAGTTTCTCTTATATAGATTTAGTAAAGTAGACCCCATCCCAGGGACCATACCGTGAGACCCAGGGGCATGAAATTCACATATTTTATAAGGGACCCATAGGTGTTAAGAATCATGCTCACAATTTGTTCCTGAGTGCTTGCTATAATAATAAAAAGCTTTTTAAAAGCTACCTTTTTTTAGGCCCCACCCCCCGGGACCAAACCGTGACACCTAGGGACATGCAATTCACAACAAAGGACCCATATGTGTCCATTATCATGCTCACTATTTGTTTCACAGTACTTCCTATATTAAGAAGACTATTTTTAAAATTTACCTTGAATTTGACTGTTTTGACCCCACCCCCGAGGCCCCAGGGGAGTGGTGGGGACCATGTAATTCACAATTTTTATTCACCCTTATACCAAAGCTGCATACAACATTTCATTACAACCGAGCTTAAGGTTTTTGAGGAGAAGTTAAAAATGTGAATTGTTTGCGGATGCACAAAGTCTCAGGTGACCTAAAAAAAACACCTATAGTTTCGATATTTGGGGGAATCAGTACTGAGTGTTGCATTTTAAGAGACATCGCGTCAAGCCGATGATCGCCTCCACAACCTCTGATGTGAGCGCCTAACACCCTATCCACTTCAATGCCGCCCTGCCTTATTTCAGCGATTTATCGAAAATTTATTGTCGTCTCACCAGCATTAATGCCACAGATTCCTATTTGGAATACACAGGGTGTTTATATATTCACCGAAATAATGAACATAACCATGCACTGACATAACAGTATCCGTTTCCGAGTACATTGCGTCCATGTCCCGAGCAATAGCGGCTGAATGATGCACTGCATGTCATATTGATAACATAAACCACCTGAACCCCAATCTAAAATCACGAATCCGCCCCAGACGGGAGAACAGATTATTCAACTTAAAAAGTGTGAGGACTCGTGTTTTTTTTCAAAATATGTCTAAAATAAGCGACTGAGGGGACTCCGTGGCCGACTGAGTGGACTCCGCGGCCGACTGAGGGGACTCCGCAACCGACTGAGGGGACTCCGTGGACAACAGGATTGGTTAACAAAAGCTGTCGGGAGGAATCACAAATTTGTTTAAGACTGATGACAAGACCAAGCAAATGAGACAAAATTGACAATATTGAGTAGGTCTTATACCTGCAATATCTTGTATGAAGTTATAGAATTTCTAAGTCAAACAAAGGCCCTAATTTGCAAAAAAATCTGGTAATAGTTTCTGAGATATGGACTTGATTGTACTTGCACGCAAAACTTTAACCAGATTTTTTAAGTCAAACAAGGGCAACAGTTTGCATTATATTCATGTAAAAGTTATCTAACTTAGTGTATATAGTAGGGCTGAGGACTGGAAATGCTTTTGTAAAGTTTTACTCAAATACATTGAGTGGTTGGTGAGATATAGAATTGATGGTACTTGCACGCAAAACTTTAACCATAATTTCTAAGCCATACAAGGACAATAATTTGTATTATATTCATGCAAGAGTTATCTAACTTAGTTACTGTAGTATGTTTGATGACTAGGAAGGCTTGTGTAAAGTTTCAATCAAATACATTGAGTGGTTGGTGAGATATGAACTTAATGGTACTTGCACGCAAAACTTTAACCAGAAATTCTAAGTCAAACAAGGGTAATAACTTGTATTATATTCATGTAAGAGTTATCTAACTTAGTTACTGTAGTATGTTTGATGACTAGGAAGGTTTGTGTAAAGTTTCAAGTCAATACATGCATTGGTTACTGAGATATGGACTTGATGGTACTTGCACGCAAAATTTTAACCAGATTTTCAAAGTCAAACAGGGGCAATAATTTGCATTAAATTCATGCAAATGTTAGCTAACTTAGTTTCTATAGTAGGGTTGATGACTCGGAAGGCTTGTGTAAAGTTTCAATAAAATACTTTGAGTGGTTGATGAGATATGGACTTGATGGTACTTGCATGCTTAACTTTAACCAAAGTGTGACGCCGACACCTTGGTGAGTAGTATAGCTCTCTTTATTCTCCGAATAATCGAGCTAAAATGAAATGTTAATTTGTATTTATTCACTATTTTTCAACGTAGAGCAGTAGATTATTTAACATCATTGTGGTAAGCGTGTAATTGTGTCAGTTATGTGTGCATCAAAATGTGTTCTCTAAGCATGTTAAAGAAATATAGAAATATATACGATATTAAGAGTAGGACATGATGCACAAATATATGCATGTGTGAATCCTTTAAAAATATCCGGAAGTCCTCTGTGCCGTGATAAAGTGGTTCATGTTGCTGCACCGAGGTCACTTACCTCTCACTACTGATGTTGTGAGGGTAAGTTTCTTTCGTTACAAAGTAGTTTTATACAGTCGTTCATGCATCTAACTAGTGAGATGATTTTTGCACCAAGTACAGGTTGTCAACTATGACATGTTATGCATTGCATTGACCTTTATTCCCATTTATGAGCGCAAATATGTTAACCAGCTAAAAACTGTAACCAAATGTTCTAAGTCCAAAACGGCCATAAATCTGCCAAAATGCAATCCACAGTTATGGTTCTTGTCTCTATGCGTTTTGTTGATGATGTTGAATACACATGTAAAGTTTCATTCATATTCACTGATAGCTTGATGAAATATGCACCTGGACAAAACTTTAACCAAATAAGCGATAATTCTGCCAACAGACAACCCAGAGTTATGGTTCTATCCGTTCCGTTAATAATGTTTATGTTGTTGTATGGTGTTTAGCGTCGCTTTCAACATTTTTTCAGTCATAACACGACGGTGTCTAATTGAGACAGTATTCTGTGCGCTGTCACACATGGTATGATACTCTACTCAGTCACATTATACTGACACCGGGCCGACCAGTCCTAGAACTTTCCTCTAAATGCTGAGAGTCAAGCGAGGAAGCATCTAGTACCATTTTTTAAAGTATTTGGTACGACTCGGTCGGAGATCGAACCCATGACCTTCTGCATGCGAGGCGACGCTCTACCACTGGTTCGCGCTGCGGTCTCCTATTAATAGTGAACACAAATGTGAAGTTTCATATATGATGAAATATGCTCCTGCTCAAATCTTTAACCGGAAAACCAACGCCGACGCCGAAACGAGTACGAATAGTCGAGCTTAAAACGTTTATAACTCAAAATATCTTGTGGAGAAATATAAATCATAGTTTATCATAAACACTCACTAAGACACAGCCTTTGGTGTTCAAAATATCGACATTTTCTGGAGAGGCCAGCTGGCGAAAGAGATGTCTCTCATAATAAAATGCCTTATGCCATTACAAACATGCACTTGAAAATGTATATTCTGTCCGTGCGTCCGCCCACCCGCCTGTACCACCGTTCACATGGAATTACATTCGTCTGCCCGTTCAACAAGAAGCACAATCGCCCTTCAATCCACCCATCCATCCAACTACTAATCTATACAGTCAACCTAACAACGTTTTCCTGTGAGCCTGGAATATTAACCAGTATTCAATCACGCCCACCTTCGCAAGTAACTGCTAACTTTCCCAAGTTAATCACCACGGAAACTGTGGCCGGGCTGGGATTCGAACTCACGACCCCTAGATTGATAGCTTACCGGGCCTGGCCTCCGGGTAATGTAAAATTGCTTACTGATCATAACAATGATGAAAAATTGATTTGAAAATGTTTTTACCTCAGGAGCAGTTCTGCAGAGCGTTACCAGGAAACCACAACGTCCGCAAGACACCAAAATCGTCCATCAAAAGTCCCGCATGGAGACAGCAGCAGCTACAGCAGTAGCAGTACCAGTCGCAGCCACACCCTTCATCACATGCACAATGAACTGAGCAGCAGACGGCACCATTGCGATTCTAATCGTAGAGATCCAGCAAATTTAATATATGTCTAAGCAACTTTAAAATCCGACAACTGATAATGTATATCGAAATCTTGACAACAGCTCACCCTGACCATGTCGTTCGGATTTGTATTGTTCGTATGCCCTTTACGAAAAAGTGTGATAGAAACTAAACGCAGGTGCGAAATAGAGCAACATAAGTAAGTACACGTTTCAAAACATAACAAGAATAATTATGTGATTATAATGTACCGTTACTGCTCGCCAAAATGACCAGTTCAACGCAAAAAGGTCAAAAAGACTTAAACATGACATGTTTCGTTTGATCAATGGATACGGGTATGTTAATCAGTGTCAATCGTCCAGTGAAGTGACGTGGGGTTTTACGGCGTATCAACACAAAAATATGTTATGGCGTAAACAGTAAACGATTTTTACTATGTATGTATATCAACAATTATTCTGAGTATTGTTGAACTAACAAATATCAACAAGTCAATGATCCATGTGATAACGTATACTTGAATACATACAAGACAACAGGGCCAAAACATAAAGTATCCAATACATAATACAAATGATTTCATTTTAAGGAGGAAATCATTTTTTTTAGAAAATAAGAAATAAAACACACACTAACGAAACGTAATTGTGTTCATCATGATATTACGGTACAACTGTATTAAAAGCATAGGACCCCGGTAGGTTCGATCTCCACCGCCACGGCTTCGTGTTGCCGGTTGTTTACTGGGTTCTCTATTGATATTATATTAATAAGTTTATGAATGTATAATTCATAACTACAATAGTCATATACGATGGTTGAGTGTTCTAGGCAAATTATGCTTTTAAAAGTTTAAGCATGGCCTAACAAACAAATTAATACTTCTGGCTTAGCTGACATTTTAGCTAAACCTCATATAAAGCTTTTTGAAAAGCTTATTGGTTTTACACATTATTAGAAAATTATGTCGCTTTTCCGAGCGCCAACATATACGACACAAAATCAGTCATTTTTCAATAATTAATTTGTGGATTATCATAAAATAAAGTGCATGTTGCTCCAAACAATGTCTTCTATTATTTAAGGCACATTAAATGACCATCAAATTAAGATAAATGACTTTAAAATGAGAAAAACAGTTAAAATAAGACATTTTTTTGCAATAAAATTTAAGAAAATGGACATTATTTTTATTATAAATGGCCATATTTCTGTTTTCTTCCATATTTCTGGCCAAATTTATTCTCCAGCATGCTGATGCACCAAACTGACCCAATGATACCAAAATTAATATCCCTTAAAACAAGACTACATGTGGAAGGAAGTGTGCAGTCTGTCCACCAGAGGGGGCCTCCTTGTGGAAGGATGTCAAGCAGTGTTTGTAATCTGCACGTGTAATATAAAAGCAAGCAATATGAAAGAATGTTCATATATCCAAATAGACTGCAGCAGAGAATACCGTATATTTCTATAAACATCTGCAACAATGACCAGAGGCTACAGAAAACGTAAAGTGGCTGGCATTTTCTTCAAGACCCACAACAAATTCAACCCGAAGACAGAAAATTTACCTTGTGCGGTTAGATCGAAGGACAGCATATCAATTGAAGTCTGCAATTCAACAACGGTTTCATTCCAGAATCAAGGTCATCAGTATGAATCAAGACGTCGGCATCTGCAAAGAGAAGAAGACTCCATTTCAGGCAACCATATTGTAAAATTGTAAAACTACTGTCAATGATGAATATTGTGTACAACGATCATCTACTGACCAGCTGCAAACAACTAGATCTTGAGCTTTACAGTGAAATCAAGCATGGACTGGGCAGCAAACTTGTTTTTAAGTGCAAATCCTGTGCTTACATGTCTAAAAAGATGAAAACATATGAAGAAATACCAGATACTTAAAAGGTAGTGATAAACACAGTCCTGGCATCGGCTATACTGGACACCCCGATGGGCATCTCTCGTGCTGAGCAGCTCTTTACCCAGCTCGACTTATCGTTTCCAGCTTCCAGTCATCTGCAGCGGCTTACAAGTACTGTAAGCAAGGAAGTGGTGAGGATGAACAGTGAAGACATGTCAGAATAAAGGCGCCTTGTTGCAGAGCATGCACGTGAGGCTGGTGCACGTGATCCAAAAGTACTTGACCTGTCCATGGATGCCAGGTATAGCAGCTCTCGAATGAAGTCATCTTACAAACCAGGGCAAAGTTCTTCCCAGGCATACTCGGTAGCCATAGAAAACCACACTGCCCAGAAATACATTGTGGCACTTGCTGTGAAGAACAAACCTGTGCTGGACTTGGGCTGCGTTGAAAAATAAGGGCTTACCTGTCGACTGCCCGGGTGGACATGCTGGATGTACTGCCAACATCGGATACTTCGCGCCACATTCAGAGAGGAGAATGGCACATGACATTGCTGAAAACCTTTCGCTGGAGGGGTACTTTGTCAGGACACTCACGACTGACGGTGACACAAGATCATACCTTGGCATGCAGGACTTCTACAGC
This sequence comes from Panopea generosa, assembly GCA_029582155.1. NCBI lineage: Eukaryota > Metazoa > Mollusca > Bivalvia > Adapedonta > Hiatellidae > Panopea > Panopea generosa. The sequence goes on along the minus strand of JAPMAH010000026.1, from coordinate 1,361,458 downwards.
AAATTAGATACAACCTGGGAATTCTCTCGGCAAGCTGATCCAAATCATCTGGCAGCCACTCAAGAGGAAACTACGAACTGCAACCTTCAGTAGAGACATGTTTCCCCAAGCCACCAAGAGTGACCGCAAGAAAGCACAGGCCAGTTTAGCACGAGACATCAAGGCAAGGTGCAGCGGTATCACTGAAGAAATGGCGAGACGGGGTAATGGTGATTTAACATAATATATGTTACACTTACCCGACATCCGGAAGGCCACCATAGAGTGCTATGCTGGAAATTGCAGCTTCTGCCCCCAATCTGCACTGGTATGTTCTGGAGAAAGCGATTACTGCTGGTGGTATAGATCCCAGATACTTGGACCAAACAACCTCACATACCTTAAAATGAATGATAATGACAAGTTATTACTGGGGGTTATTTTTCAGATGAGGCTGAGTGAAGAGGCAGTTTACAAAGTGTGTTCTAGAACATCTACTCCGAAATGTGAAGCTTTCAACAGAGCTACTTTGTCGACCATGAGCAAGTCCAAGAACTATGCACGGACATTCGAAGCTCGCCTTGCACTACAAACCATGCGAGCTAACAACTCAGTCGACACAGCAGTACGAAAAAAGGTTTCTCGCTTGACACGGACATGCTTGTATACATCTGCCCGAAGGCGCCTTTTGCATATATCAAGAAAGGCACACTCTCACAAAATCTACAAGTGTACAAGGAAGTACAAGGCTAGACGGATAGCACGCCGAGCCCAGATGGAGTACGATCACTGTCGGGCTCAACAGAGACACCAGCATGAGGAACCAGAATATATAAAAGGTGTCCTAGACAACAACCAACATTCGTATGCTCGACGTCTACTTCCCACCTATAACTGGTAACCACATTGCAGCGGCAGGGCAGGGCAAATCAGTACTTGTAAACAAAACAAAGTCACAGGAAAGCTCTGTCTGGTGTATAGCAGCACCACTGATGAGGTCTGTAGCTGACCGAAACAGTGCTAAATAAAAAGATGGTTTGGTGAGTGAGTGAGTGAGTGAGTGAGTGAGTGAGTGGGTGGGTGGTTGGATGGGGTGTTTGTGTTATATTCTTCTTTATGTATACATTGAAAGTGCAATATGAGAAATATGCATACGTTAATATATACAACATATCCATAAATAAATACCCTACATTTATTAACTACCTGTGCAAGTCTTTGCGGAAAGTTTCACGAGACAATCTGGCTCCCGCAAGCCATTCCCAGGAGTGTGTCCAGTACATTTACCCTGTTCGAAAGATTGTTTTCTACTGTTGTTTGTATAATTATCCTCTAAATACAAATGCAATACATTTACACACAGTTTATTATTACACAAATGACTAGCCTGCCACTTTGGTGGAATATCAAGGTCTTTATATTTGATTAATAATGCCATTCTATGGGCACTGCGTGTGCGATGACCCGCAGGGAGTAGATCCCTCGGATCCCTATACCGAAACTGTTCATAACTCTTGCTGACACTGCCGGTCCACTGAATACATTAACCATTTTCATGAAGTACAGACTGCTGGGCCAGCCTTTCATGGCAAGTTTGAAAGAAATCTTCCATTTTGGGCACGTTTTTTAAAATTGTTCTATTTTCAAAAAATTAAATTCTTCTTAAATTATATTTAAATTGATCTTAACACACATCCAAATTGAATGAAGCACAACTGCAGACGATTCTTTTACACTGGGGCTGCGAAATGCATGCTGGGTAAGAGAATAACATAGTAAATCTCAAAATTAGTAAAATTTTAATATTTTAACTGTTTGAATTTTAATAAATTTAAAAATAAACATACCTTCAAGATTTCTTATATATTATACAATTTCCCTGTATTTTAGTTGATTGTAGTTCAAATTTCATGTAAATCCGATGAAAACCAGCTTCGTAATTCAATTTCTTCTATTTTCACTTTCTGTTCATATAGGTGTCACACCTGTACAAAATCCCATATAACTTATAATAAATTGTCAATATTGTCCTGCCTCTGACCAATTCCCAGACCTTCCAATCCATATACTTGTCCCGTTTCCTTGTAGAGCAATTAAATGTCTCCAGAATTATCCACAGAAAATGATACCATTAAGGTTTAACTTTTCCACAAATTTGAAATTGCTGAGGTCACTGTCAAAATTTACACTGCACATCTGACACTTCCGCCGCATTACCACCACATCCCTGACTGCAAGTTCTCGGAAAGTAGTCCTGAAATACAACAAAGAAATACCTCTGATTTATCAACGCCACCACTATTTTAGCTCACAAACATATACATCTGCACTTAATCAGCATTTTCAATAAAAAATATGACCATGAGACCTACATTTCAATTTTACTATGGACTCATTTCAGACCCCTTACGACCCGGAAGCACTTCCGTAGTGGTGTGACATCTAAAGACGAACTACTGATCATTTTAGAAAGAAACGAAATGGAAATACAACTCTAGCAGACGATATAGCGTTTTTTGCAATCAGTTCGGTAAATCTGCAACGCATGCTGGTATTAACGTATAAGTACACATGTAGGTAATGCATCTTAAAGCTTTCACATTGATTTTGGTAACAAACCCGCTAATTTATCCTTAGGTTTTCGTGCTATAAATTAAACCCTAAGCGAAGCATGTCGGCAACCACCTGAATAGTAAGCTTAGCGACAGTCATAAAACAATGCTTCAGATATGAAATTATTACTGTGTATTGAACATATAGATAAGTATGACGGACATACGAACGGACCGACGTTGTAAGAAATGGGTATGTATGCGGCTTCTTTGCGTTCAGCTTATTTACTTGTGTGACTAAAATTTATATTCAACTGTTTTTCAATCGTCCAAAAAAATACTATCCCAACACAATTAACTACCCATTCGTGTGTGCGGATAAACGGACGGACGGACGAACGGATAAATGAATATAAACCTACGAAAGGGATTTTTTTCATTGAAAGGTATGAGGCTAGGGTTTCTAATATACACGTAGATATATACACTGCTTGTATTCAGCAGCCAACCTGTGTTAAGGGGTCAATCTTCATTCATTGTGACTGATTCTGATGGGTTTGGCTGTATTGAACTCAGTTATGATTTGCTAATTTCTATTTACCTCCAGAGTCTGAGTTTGACAGGGAAGTCTTCCTAACATAATTTATGAACTGTAACTTAGGAACAACCACGGGTGACACCGGCACCATCAGCAAACGTTCCGTTAACATCTGCAATTTATGTAAACAGAATTATGCAAGTCGTTTATGTAAAACATCAAAGTATAGTTTCGGCCATCTATTCACTTAAGCGAAACCTTTAATATAACCCAAATATAAGCACATTCCAATAGTTTATTCCAATAATATGTGAACGTCTGCTGTTTTGGAAACAAATTAATTTGCATCAATTTTGTTATTTTAAAATCAGATTTGTTGTAAAATGTTTTCTTTTTCTTTACTCTATCAATTAATAAGGGGCTTATAAATCCAGGCATACGCAAGAAAGCCCTTGGTTACAATTCGTCAGCAAAAAGAGAACAGAGTAACTCTAAATCTGCATAAAAACCGTGTATGTTAATTTCTTCCGAATATATTAGTGGAAGCTCACCTATTTCTCGCGCAGTAGTTATTGTTATGAATGACCAATGCATCTCTGGTTTCTCTTGCTTGAACTATACTGCAGTGTTACTAGTTACTCTTGTCGGTCAGCGTGAGCGGCGTGATAAGTGATATAGGATTTTTAGTACAGGATTAAATTCATTTTTTCTGATTTTTATGTGTAAAGAATGTCGAATCACGCACAAATCAAATAAAGTCCGAACAAATCATTTGTCTAACTTCAGAAGTTTACTTAGGGGAGACCTCTAAACGCATTCTCCGACACCTACCCCTACTTGCATCACCGCTGATTTTTTTTTCTGGCGTACAGTTCAAACCAGATCAGGTACGCCATTGATGTGTTTTTTTCTAATTTACAATGGGTGGGGTTAACGCCATTTCTATACAGGTTATATATGGCATATTGGAGGAGGAAGACTTAATAATGAATCTGAGTAGAACCACCGTCCTTCCGCAAGTAACTGACAAACATTTTCGCATAAAGTTTTCGGAGCACGCGGGATTCGAACCTACGACCTTAGCGGTGAGAGGTAAGTGATCTTGAGACGGCGCCTTAAATCACGGAGGATCCCTCTGATTTACAAATACATATTGCTAAAATTGTACTTGAAGAAATGGATTAAACATGTGTCTTGTTCGAACAGCAATAGAACCGACGGCAACATTCAAACCACCACCTTAGTGACCCGGGAAAGAGTTATATATTATAATAACATTGGATACACCAAGAACATAATCTGGAAGTGTATGGTATACGTACGACATTTTTTTAGCTTCCGTTTACATACAAAGGCTTTAAGTGTAACAATGAAAGTCAACACCCGGTTGCGAAATAACACATGGTTTGAACACACGTTTCTTAGAACAGAAAATAATGTAACAGAACAGAATAAAATGGAAAAAAAATAACTGTAACTTGTTAAACAGCAATTCAGCAAATAATTTATACCGATTGATTTTATCTCGATTGTAAAGAGATCTTAAAGTTTCTTTTAACCGCTCTCTATGTAGAATACATGGGCGAATCCAGGAATTTTCGTGAGAGTGGGCGCAAAAATACCTCATAAATCCTAAGCTAGAAATTAGAGCTAACGGTTACTTGAGTATCCAAAAAGCATTCACACAAGCCTAGTCAGTCATGAAATAAACGTTTTTTGTCAATTTCTCTTATATAGATTTAGTAAAGTAGGCCCCACCCCAGAGCCGAACCGTGAGACCCAGGGACATGAAATTTACAAATTTTATAAAGGACCCATAGTCGTCAACAATCATGCTCACAATTTGTTTCTGAGTGCTTCCTATAACAATAAGATTCTTAAAGTTTACCTTGAATTTGTCTTTTTTTAGCTCCGCCAGACTCCTAAGACTTCATGGGGGTGGGGACCATTAAATTCTCAAAGGTATCAACCGTCATGTCAGCAACAACAAATCACACCAAAAAGCACTCACATAAGTCTATTCAGTCATAAGAAATAACTGTTTGTCAGTTTCTCTTATATAGATTTAGTAAAGTAGACCCCATCCCAGGGACCATACCGTGAGACCCAGGGGCATGAAATTCACATATTTTATAAGGGACCCATAGGTGTTAAGAATCATGCTCACAATTTGTTCCTGAGTGCTTGCTATAATAATAAAAAGCTTTTTAAAAGCTACCTTTTTTTAGGCCCCACCCCCCGGGACCAAACCGTGACACCTAGGGACATGCAATTCACAACAAAGGACCCATATGTGTCCATTATCATGCTCACTATTTGTTTCACAGTACTTCCTATATTAAGAAGACTATTTTTAAAATTTACCTTGAATTTGACTGTTTTGACCCCACCCCCGAGGCCCCAGGGGAGTGGTGGGGACCATGTAATTCACAATTTTTATTCACCCTTATACCAAAGCTGCATGCAACATTTCATTACAACCGAGCTTAAGGTTTTTGAGGAGAAGTTAAAAATGTGAATTGTTTGCGGATGCACAAAGTCTCAGGTGACCTAAAAAAAACACCTATAGTTTCGATATTTGGGGGAATCAGTACTGAGTGTTGCATTTTAAGAGACATCGCGTCAAGCCGATGATCGCCTCCACAACCTCTGATGTGAGCGCCTAACACCCTATCCACTTCAATGCCGCCCTGCCTTATTTCAGCGATTTATCGAAAATTTATTGTCGTCTCACCAGCATTAATGCCACAGATTCCTATTTGGAATACACAGGGTGTTTATATATTCACCGAAATAATGAACATAACCATGCACTGACATAACAGTATCCGTTTCCGAGTACATTGCGTCCATGTCCCGAGCAATAGCGGCTGAATGATGCACTGCATGTCATATTGATAACATAAACCACCTGAACCCCAATCTAAAATCACGAATCCGCCCCAGACGGGAAAACAGATTATTCAACTTAAAAAGTGTGATGACTCGTGTTTTTTTTCAAAATATGTCTAAAATAAGCGACTGAGGGGACTCCGTGGCCGACTGAGTGGACTCCGCGGCCGACTGAGGGGACTCCGCAACCGACTGAGGGGACTCCGTGGACAACAGGATTGGTTAACAAAAGCTGTCGGGAGGAATCACAAATTTGTTTAAGACTGATGACAAGACCAAGCAAATGAGACAAAATTGACAATATTGAGTAGGTCTTATACCTGCAATATCTTGTATGAAGTTATAGAATTTCTAAGTCAAACAAAGGCCCTAATTTGCAAAAAAATCTGGTAATAGTTTCTGAGATATGGACTTGATTGTACTTGCACGCAAAACTTTAACCAGATTTTTTAAGTCAAACAAGGGCAACAGTTTGCATTATATTCATGTAAAAGTTATCTAACTTAGTGTATATAGTAGGGCTGAGGACTGGAAATGCTTTTGTAAAGTTTTACTCAAATACATTGAGTGGTTGGTGAGATATAGAATTGATGGTACTTGCACGCAAAACTTTAACCATAATTTCTAAGCCATACAAGGACAATAATTTGTATTATATTCATGCAAGAGTTATCTAACTTAGTTACTGTAGTATGTTTGATGACTAGGAAGGCTTGTGTAAAGTTTCAATCAAATACATTGAGTGGTTGGTGAGATATGAACTTAATGGTACTTGCACGCAAAACTTTAACCAGAAATTCTAAGTCAAACAAGGGTAATAACTTGTATTATATTCATGTAAGAGTTATCTAACTTAGTTACTGTAGTATGTTTGATGACTAGGAAGGTTTGTGTAAAGTTTCAAGTCAATACATGCATTGGTTACTGAGATATGGACTTGATGGTACTTGCACGCAAAATTTTAACCAGATTTTCAAAGTCAAACAGGGGCAATAATTTGCATTAAATTCATGCAAATGTTAGCTAACTTAGTTTCTATAGTAGGGTTGATGACTCGGAAGGCTTGTGTAAAGTTTCAATAAAATACTTTGAGTGGTTGATGAGATATGGACTTGATGGTACTTGCATGCTTAACTTTAACCAAAGTGTGACGCCGACACCTTGGTGAGTAGTATAGCTCTCTTTATTCTCCGAATAATCGAGCTAAAATGAAATGTTAATTTGTATTTATTCACTATTTTTCAACGTAGAGCAGTAGATTATTTAACATCATTGTGGTAAGCGTGTAATTGTGTCAGTTATGTGTGCATCAAAATGTGTTCTCTAAGCATGTTAAAGAAATATAGAAATATATACGATATTAAGAGTAGGACATGATGCACAAATATATGCATGTGTGAATCCTTTAAAAATATCCGGAAGTCCTCTGTGCCGTGATAAAGTGGTTCATGTTGCTGCACCGAGGTCACTTACCTCTCACTACTGATGTTGTGAGGGTAAGTTTCTTTCGTTACAAAGTAGTTTTATACAGTCGTTCATGCATCTAACTAGTGAGATGATTTTTGCACCAAGTACAGGTTGTCAACTATGACATGTTATGCATTGCATTGACCTTTATTCCCATTTATGAGCGCAAATATGTTAACCAGCTAAAAACTGTAACCAAATGTTCTAAGTCCAAAACGGCCATAAATCTGCCAAAATGCAATCCACAGTTATGGTTCTTGTCTCTATGCGTTTTGTTGATGATGTTGAATACACATGTAAAGTTTCATTCATATTCACTGATAGCTTGATGAAATATGCACCTGGACAAAACTTTAACCAAATAAGCGATAATTCTGCCAACAGACAACCCAGAGTTATGGTTCTATCCGTTCCGTTAATAATGTTTATGTTGTTGTATGGTGTTTAGCGTCGCTTTCAACATTTTTTCAGTCATAACACGACGGTGTCTAATTGAGACAGTATTCTGTGCGCTGTCACACATGGTATGATACTCTACTCAGTCACATTATACTGACACCGGGCCGACCAGTCCTAGAACTTTCCTCTAAATGCTGAGAGTCAAGCGAGGAAGCATCTAGTACCATTTTTTAAAGTATTTGGTACGACTCGGTCGGGGATCGAACCCATGACCTTCTGCATGCGAGGCGACGCTCTACCACTGGTTCGCGCTGCGGTCTCCTATTAATAGTGAACACAAATGTGAAGTTTCATATATGATGAAATATGCTCCTGCTCAAATCTTTAACCGGAAAACCAACGCCGACGCCGAAACGAGTACGAATAGTCGAGCTTAAAACGTTTATAACTCAAAATATCTTGTGGAGAAATATAAATCATAGTTTATCATAAACACTCACTAAGACACAGCCTTTGGTGTTCAAAATATCGACATTTTCTGGAGAGGCCAGCTGGCGAAAGAGATGTCTCTCATAATAAAATGCCTTATGCCATTACAAACATGCACTTGAAAATGTATATTCTGTCCGTGCGTCCGCCCACCCGCCTGTACCACCGTTCACATGGAATTACATTCGTCTGCCCGTTCAACAAGAAGCACAATCGCCCTTCAATCCACCCATCCATCCAACTACTAATCTATACAGTCAACCTAACAACGTTTTCCTGTGAGCCTGGAATATTAACCAGTATTCAATCACGCCCACCTTCGCAAGTAACTGCTAACTTTCCCAAGTTAATCACCACGGAAACTGTGGCCGGGCTGGGATTCGAACTCACGACCCCTAGATTGATAGCTTACCGGGCCTGGCCTCCGGGTAATGTAAAATTGCTTACTGATCATAACAATGATGAAAAATTGATTTGAAAATGTTTTTACCTCAGGAGCAGTTCTGCAGAGCGTTACCAGGAAACCACAACGTCCGCAAGACACCAAAATCGTCCATCAAAAGTCCCGCATGGAGACAGCAGCAGCTACAGCAGTAGCAGTACCAGTCGCAGCCACACCCTTCATCACATGCACAATGAACTGAGCAGCAGACGGCACCATTGCGATTCTAATCGTAGAGATCCAGCAAATTTAATATATGTCTAAGCAACTTTAAAATCCGACAACTGATAAATTAAATGTATATCGAAATCTTGACAACAGCTCACCCTGACCATGTCGTTCGGATTTGTATTGTTCGTATGCCCTTTACGAAAAAGTGTGATAGAAACTAAACGCAGGTGCGAAATAGAGCAACATAAGTAAGTACACGTTTCAAAACATAACAAGAATAATTATGTGATTATAATGTACCGTTACTGCTCGCCAAAATGACCAGTTCAACGCAAAAAGGTCAAAAAGACTTAAACATGACATGTTTCGTTTGATCAATGGATACGGGTATGTTAATCAGTGTCAATCGTCCAGTGAAGTGACGTGGGGTTTTACGGCGTATCAACACAAAAATATGTTATGGCGTAAACAGTAAACGATTTTTACTATGTATGTATATCAACAATTATTCTGAGTATTGTTGAACTAACAAATATCAACAAGTCAATGATCCATGTGATAACGTATACTTGAATACATACAAGACAACAGGGCCAAAACATAAAGTATCCAATACATAATACAAATGATTTCATTTTAAGGAGGAAATCATTTTTTTTAGAAAATAAGAAATAAAACACACACTAACGAAACGTAATTGTGTTCATCATGATATTACGGTACAACTGTATTAAAAGCATAGGACCCCGGTAGGTTCGATCTCCACCGCCACGGCTTCGTGTTGCCGGTTGTTTACTGGGTTCTCTATTGATATTATATTAATAAGTTTATGAATGTATAATTCATAACTACAATAGTCATATACGATGGTCAATTCATGATAAACTGTCATCACATAATCAAATATAAAATAAAACATGGCCGCCAGTACTAAAATGGAATATGTTTATACAATCATCCAAAAATTACACCCTTATCAAACAATATTGAACAATTATTTAAACTAAATTATGAAGATAAATATATCATAATTGATCATAGCGTTATTCTTACCTGGTAATCAGTATAGATGTTTAAATGTTTATTTATATGTTTATCAATTAATAAGTCATGACTACAATGGTCATATGCGATGGTCAGTTATAAAGTGTAATGACCAATCGATTCACACGTTACATAATTTAAATAACAAAAGAGTTTAAGAGGTAGAGGGAAAACGCAGGGGTTAGTAGTAAAATAGTAGTTACATGAAACGATAGTACTGTCTACGATATACATATGCCTGAAACTAAATATGGCTATATTGTATTATTTCAGCTAATCTATTTAAGTGAAACAAATATAATATTTAACCTCTCTCTCTCTCCGTCCCATACTTTGGTGTCTTTGTTTCCTGTTCAGTGTGTACACTGTTGGCAAAGTGAAAGTAGAGTTCCGAAATCATATATTCATACCCCAATTTCCTAATCAATTTACTGTTTCTTCAATTGTAGTGAAATGTTAAAAGCGCGGATCTTGCACGTAACACATCATCATGTCATGTCATGTCATGTTGATCAAGTGTTTTGAAATCAATCCATGTATGATAAAGTTACAGGTTAGACTCAATCTCAAATGTTGTCAAACAAGCTCATAGTGTGACCTTGACCTTTCAGGTACGGGTCTGGGTCTTACGTACGACACATCGTCATGTCATCTTGATCAACTGAGCCAAATTAAAGACAAAGCTACAGACCAGACACGAAGTATCAAACTAATTGAAAGTATGGCCTTGACCTTAGAGAAAAGGTTCCATGCGACACTTCATCATGTCATGTTGATCAACGTAGTCAAGAGTATTGAAATCCATCTATGTATGACAAAGTTAAGAACCGGATATTACATCTCATACAGACTCAAATTGGTGTCAAACAAACTCAAAGTGAACCTTGACCTTTGAGGTACGGTGTGGGTCTTACGCGCGACACGTCATCATGTTATTCCGACGTATTTGAGCCAATTGTTTTTTAAATTTATCCAGATGACAAAGTTACAGACCGGACACGAAATCTCAAACAGACTAAACGTGTCGTCAAACAAAGTTTAACTGTGACATTGACCTTTGAGGTACGGTTGTGGGTCTTATGCACGACACATCGTCATGTTATGCTGATCATTTGTTGCAAGTATTGATAAAATCCATCTATAAATGGCAAAGTTACAGACCGAACACGAAATATCGGACGGAAGAACGGACGGACAGACGGACGAACACTGCGATGGAAAATGGTACTAGAAGCTACTTCGCTTGGCGTTCAGCATTCAGAGGATAGTTCTAGGTCTGGTCGGCCCGGTGTCAGTATAATTTGACTGGGTGGGGTATATAGATGGGTATACATATTTCAGTTGCCCACGTCCTAAATTTAAACGGAGGGTTAGGAGGAAAAGTGGCAGTGTATCTGTCTATTTTAAGAATTAGTTATTAAATCATATAATGAGCGTGTTAGTTCAAAGACATATAAACAACACATTTTGAACTTTCACGCCTGGTTGAACAAAAAGTGCGTTCTTACAAGTTCTTGAAATTTACATATATTAAACTTCATTCATTTTACTATAATATGATAAAAATGCTGTATTGTGTAAAAATTATGCAGATGGTGATCTGAAATTGACTAATATGTTTGCATATATAACAGCATTAAAAGCAACATGGCTTAGGAGACTTATTTTAGAATAAAAGCAATTATGCTAGCTTAGTTAAATTTTTTTTAGATATAACAAAAGTCTCTGTCTGTGGAAATATGTATGTAAAAGAAATCTAATCAAGTGTAACAAACACGTGGAAAGATGTTTTAAAATCACATATTGAAATTTTAAAGGCTCACCCACCTATAAACGATAAAACATTCTTATCAGCACCAATATTTGACAATGAAGATATAAAAATAGGAAACCAAGCTTATTTTGTAAAAAACTGGTATTGAAATTCCTAGTGGAAAAACATCATGGAATAAAACATATAATTTTGACGAAGCAACTTGGAAAACAGTGTTTTCATGGCCATATTTGATAACAAAAAATACAACATTACAGTGGTTTCAACCACGGATCAATCATAATATACTGGCAACAAATAATTTTCTACATCAGATAAAACTACTGGATAGTCCACTGCGTTCTTTTTGCTCATCTACCACCGAGACAATCTATCATTTATTGTGGGAATGTAAAGAAACACAAAAAGATACTACACATTATGCAAGACTGGATGTCCATTAAAAATATCCCTTTTCCATTAGAACAAACATCATTTATTTTTGGAATTTATGATAAGAATATAAGTAAAATAATCCAGTTCATTTAGTTAGAGACAAAATATTACATATACTTTTGTAGATGCTCAAAAAATAATTTAAATTTTAAAACACTCCAGCTCAGACTTCAACTTTTATATAAAACATACAAAGGAATATCTATCACTGAAAACAAATACAATATGCGACATTTAACGTTGGTTACGACATATAACGTTAGTGAGATATATAACGTTGGTTGCGACATATAACGTTAGTGCGACATTTAACGTTGTCACAGATGGACAACTGGAGACACTTATCTAAATTTCAGGTGGTACATTTGGCGATTTTTTTATCTTGGATCCGCCTCGCATGCGGAAGGTTGTGGGTTCGATGCCCGGCCGGGTCATTTAAAAATAGTACTAGAAGCTTCCTCGCTTAACGCTCAGCATTGAAAGGAGAGTTCTAGGTCTGGTCGGCCCGGTGTCAGTATAATATGACTAGGTGGGGTATCATATCATGTGTCTGCGGCATGATACTCCAGTTTGACAGCGCTAAGAATACTGTCTCATGTAGATATCGTCGCGATATGACTGAAAAATTGTTGATAGCGACGCTAAACACTAAACAAAAACAACAACAACATTATTAATCTTGGAAACACATCTCGTCCTGAACAAACCAACATATTATTGTGATTTTGGTATCAAAAGAAAGGAATTGACTGTACTTTTGGTGGTGAACTTTTCTTTTTTAGATTTAAAGAAATTAAAAAAAAAAACGTTACAATTATTTTTTGTGAACCTTTTCTTAATTTCATATCATTTATAAAGTAAAAAATATGAAAATAACTCCTACCGGATATCTTTATGGAATGTTCACCACCGATGGAGAACTTACCTTTGTATATTTCTACATATAATGTCTTTTTTTATTATGTGTTGTTAAATTGTTTTCATTAAATCAATTACGATACCGTTTTTGGTTTAAAGAAATAAAATTACGTAAAAAATCCAACATTTCTCGTTTTCAAACCGTAATAATTTAAATTTAAAAGAAAAACATCAAATAATTGATAGATAAAAGTAGTCATCACATTTATCAGCTTTACTTTGATACTACAATTATTAAATTCAGATAAAGATTTAAAGAGTTATTGAAGCAATACTAAATGCAACACCTGAAATTTGAGCCGTGTAGATTATATTGATTTTAGCCTGCCATTCTCTGTTACAAGTGTAATTAAGTCACTGATTACTTTTAATAATAATTGTTGTATTTGGTTTTAATTAAAAACAACAACACTAACACTTGAAAGCTGCCCAACAGCTAGCTATGTAAAAGACAATGCAATACGTCAAGCTTATATCATATAAGACCTTCAGCAACATAATATAACATGTCAGAGTTAAATAATGTATTACTTCAAACCTATATAGTTCAGGTTCCATTGGCATGTAAAGTTTCATACTCAACTCGTGTCATATGTCATATTTAAATGTCATGCTATTATGTCGTGCTCCATATTTATAACAATTCTTACTTGCTGACATTTTTTTTTATATTAATTTCATGCTTATTCTGTATTTATGCTTAATGGTTTTGGTTGTTTCTCAATGGGAAATAAAGAGTTAACAACATACCGAAACTAATGCCTACTTCTGCACGTGTTATATTCCAGGTGAAGAATCCACTTTATATAAAAAACATGAAGTCCAGTTAAGTTGAATATGATTTTCAAACACATTAGTAATGATATACGACACTATAACGAATACTCGCACAGGTCAATTGTTCGACTGTGTAGATACTTATACACTTTGGGCTGTTGTGTGGATATTCCGTGCAATGAATTGTGTAGTACACACCTACAAACCCGTGCAAATAATGATCCACAGCTGAATTCATTTGAGCATGAATTTTTAACTCTACAGGGGCGGATCCAGCATTTCAGTACAGAGGGGACGTACTTATTTGGCGTAAACACAAAATCTGAACGAGCACATATATCAGTAGAAATATAGTGAATTTTAAAAAAAATGGAATTTAAGGAAAATATCCGCCATTGCTCTTTGTCAAGTGTTGTAAAGGCCGGATAATGTCTGGTCAGTGCACATACCATGGTATGTGTGCATGTAGAAACAGGCCAATGTCTTGTACTGTTGATTATATTATTACACATTTGAACAGTTTTGAGTGTTTATGTAATGTTCATATATTTGATATCACAGAGTGTTCGGATAACTGTCCGATAACACGTTCTTTGAAATGTAATATGAAAATGAGCGTGAATTGGTGTGTACAAACAACAAATAAAATTGTATGGCATACCAACAATGTATATAGTATATAGTTATAGTTTTTTTAAGTTGTTTAAATTAAAAAAAAATACATATTTGACGATTTATCGGATAAGCTGACTTCCGGTGAAAATGATATAAGTAACTAAATTGTTTTTTGCTGATATTGTTTATAATATCTCATTCCAGTGTTTTGGTTAAACATTTTCTTCAAAATGAGTTGTTAAAAAGATACACCATGGTTTAATGTCAAAAGTCGGGAGACAAGGCGGGATTTTTTAAAATTGTAAACGCACATGCATAGTGGTGGTTCTATCCAGGAAGACTTCGAGCGTTGTTAAAAAAGCTAGCGGCCAAGACGAAATAAGTTATCATATGTTAAAAGAAACAGTTAAAACACAATGCCGACCACTTTGTATCATTTTAAATAAGTCTCTACAAGAAAGCACATACCCAAATCGTTTAAAATTAGCAAATGTTATGCCATTATCTAAAAAGGGTGCTAAAGATATTCCATCAAACTATAGACCTATTTCATTAATTAGTTGTATTGACAAGGTCATGGAAACAGTAATATCCAAGCATTGATACAATTATTTACATTTGAATTACCTGATTTATAAAAATCAGTCTGGGTTTCGTCCTGGTCATCCAACAGTATATCAGTTAAGTGACATGTACCACCAAATTAGTAAGGCATTTGATGAAAAGTAAACCACCAGTATAGTTTTTTTGTGATATTTCAAAAGCATTTTACAGAGTTTGGCATTCAGGTCTATTACAGGACTGCGTCAGTATGGAGTTACAGGCAAACTTAACAAATGGGTTGAAAATTATCTAAATAATAGAATGCAAAGAGTATTTGTATGATCATCTTTTTCAGAAACTAAATATATAAATGTCGGTGTTCCTCAAGGCTCGGTGCTAAACCTTCTTTTATTCTTAATTTATGTCAATGAAATAGCGAAATCTTTAGTAAGTACTACTAGACTTGCAGTATCATCATTTAACACAAAACCAATTAAAACAACCCTTAATTCTGATTTACAAAAGATTTCTGCTTGGTCAAGACAATGGCTGGTAACACAAGTAGTAACTTTTTCGCTGGCCAACAAATAACTTCCAAAATTAATCTTCGATGGAACTGATCTAGTTTCTGTTCAGCACCACAAGCATCTTGGTGTTACTTAAAGTAAAGACGGTTCCTGGTACGAACATATATTGAAAATCTCTTCTTCAGCAGCAACAGTTTTAGGTTCAATGCAAATGTCAAAATTCAAGCTAAAACGCTCAACACTCAATCAAATTTATATTTCATACCTTAGACCTATATTAGAATATGCATCAGTTGTTTGGGATAGCTGCACCATTATCGAAGTAAAAATTTGCCTGCCCTGGGGATTTTAGGAAATTTGTGAAATTTTCTCAAGAACCAACTGTTCATAATTGGTATAAATGTTCACTATGGGCAGGATTTTAAGTTTGTTCAAATAAAGGGGCTAGGGACCATTTAGGCCGAGAAAGGGGACTTCAATTTTTTCATAGGAATAAATTGGGAAAACAGGAACTGTACTCCTAACGTATATGTTTCTTATACATATTTGGTATTATTCTTATCATATTGATGTTAGAAGCTTTATTTAGTCATAACAAATGAGACTGGGTCCTTCAAAGGGGACTGTATATCAATAAGGAATAAGCAGGGGTCAAGAAAGGGATAACATCAAGAATTTCTGAGCCAAGTTCAGTCATATTCGAAATAAATGGTCACTTTAAGAAGGAGTTTCAACTTTGTTCAATCTATTGGGGCCCAGTTAGGGGACTTCATTTTGACACAAGGACAATATAAGAAAACAGTAAATTGTCTTTTAAGTAATTATTTTAATCATCTTTAGAGCAGGAGTATTGTTTAATGAAAAAAGTTGAGACTGGGTCCTTAAAGGGAGTAAAAATGCGATGAATGTGTTAAAAATAAAATTATTCTTAAAATGGATAAATAGCATCTCATTATCATAAATAAATAAAATCCGAATGGTTTGGTTTGTCACATCCTCCAAAACATTACAAAATCGATGTTACAGTAGGAGTTGCAAACTTAAAATGAAACTCCCATTCTAAAAATAAACTGCTATTAAAGACGTTTCTGCGGGTTGTTACTGCGCATCGCTACGCGCATAATTCCTTTCTGTTACTTTCAGTTTCGGGGTCTAATGTCGCCATTTGGTTAATTAAAAGTCGAAACGCATTGGGATATTTACAAAGCGAAGTATTTTCATTTCGAAATGTCAGAAATGTAAATTTTGGCAAGGAAGCGACCGAAAAGCACGGAAGAGTATATTGTGTTTCGTTCTAAACCACCAGAAGTGCTTGTTCATAACGAAGTCGAAGAAACAACTACGAAAATATAATCAATACTCGTAGTGGTAACATTTCGGATAACTCATTTTTCGGATATGGATCATTTGTGAATTTGTTCCAAAGCGCTGAATACATAATGAATTTACCTGAAACAATATTATTCATACCGAGATGGAGACAAGGAAGAATAAATTTTGAATTTTGACATTTAGCTGACCTGATGCATGTAAAAGTTTGGTATTGAAGGACACTATGGAAGACACTTATATGGGTCAACGTTATACATAAACTCTATATGTGGAAGTATAAGAACAGTGGAAACAAACAAGACACATCGATTAAACAGGAAAAGTCCAATATCATTTGACATCAACACAAAGCAATTGAGTATAAGGTTAGTTGATGCTTTATCATAACTCACTGATCAATATTAATGTATCACATAAAATGATAACTTAATTTATGATTTCTAGAGATGAACAACTATAAAAAGTGATTCATTGGTTGAATATTTACATCATTTTCATGCCATCGAGGGCTAACAGACGATCACCTAACCACTGTTTCCTGGAATTAACCAGTATTTGAGCACACTCCATCTCTGCAAGTAACTGATAGCTTTCCCACTTGAATCAGTGGTGAGAGACGATTGATAAAGAGACATAATGCTCTATATCTGTCATCCTGGAGACTGTTGCCAGGCGGGGATTCTAACAGTATTCTTACATTGAGAAAATGTTAAAAATAAATTTATACACCGTCATGTTCTGTGTTTAAATTGTTACATGAATTATGAAAATAAGAAACTATTCAACACATTTCAGGAATGCTAAACAGAGGCTCAGGTTACAGATGGATTGAGATGTCGGTGCTTTAAATACCTGTAGTGGTTTCATTAACTATGAAAAGACAATCAATATCGTGACATAGACAACGTGTACAGAAACACTAAATGATAGAGTGACAATCGTCAAAAGGGGCCAATGGTAATTATTAATGTAATTTAACCGTTTCAGCTTATTTCTACTATGGATTACAACAAAATAATCATGAGCACAACAGATGATCTGAGGGGGATCAAACCTGTGACTACTTGTTTGGCACACCCAATATCCGTGCAAATAACTTTCCCATTTGAATCAGTGATTAAAGATGAATGAACATGAGACACAATGTTGGAATTTGCATATATTTAAATCATCACAGAGACTGGCCAAGTGGGGATATGAGCTTGCAACCCCTTGACTGCTTGTTACATAATATAACAGTTTCATTCAGTAAAAAAATGTCCACATACATGTATTCAAGTTTATAACCATAAGATTTTGTTCAATGGTTTGAACATAGATATCATAACAGGAATTGCTGCTCAGTTATAGCCCTTGAGTTGTCAAACTGTACCCATTTATTGTGCTGTTTTATTAAAATACATTGTCGTTTTTTTAGCCAGACCGATGAGCTCAGTCAGTAGAGCACGATACTTCTAGCTCAGGGTTGAGAGTTTGATACCTGAGGCTGGCTAACTTACAGTGCTAACTGTCATTCAGATGGGACTTTAAACTGAGGACTTTTATGATGGTGCTATACACCAAGCAAAAGAATCAGGTGAAACATATGATTAGGTTTCTATGATATCTATTTCCTGCACTATCCCCCACAAACCTAAAAAGTCTAAACTGTTCACTCTTCTGGGTGCATCACCCAAATGGGAAACTGGTGATGATGTAAATTAAGCTTACATACAAACATTGTCATTTATTTCTTTATCTCATATAAGCTTCCTTTAATTTTCAGTGATGAAGTCAGTCAAGTAGTACACCAGGACCAGGCCAATTTATTACAATATGTGTTGCCAGAAGAATGGATTGTGACAGTAAATCAGATACTGGGACCATGTTAACAAAAAGTATTCGAAAAACATATGATGTTTATCCAGAAGACTAGGAAATGCACATATTCTGAAAAATTAAGAACAATCACTACCAGTTCACCAGGCAGTGTAATGACAATTCAAAGATTAAAATTGGAAGTAGCCCAGTACAGGAATAAAAATTTCAAATTAATGTAATAATAATGGATGACAGTGCGACTACTATAGCTAAGATAAATACCAGAAAAAATGACTTGAATGGACTCGTAGATAAAACTCTGAAGATATTATGTTGAGTAGCAGGTCACTGGTGATCCAACCTTGATTAACAGTACATGGTTTTACCACTAGGCCTCTAACATTTCAAACTTTTACAACTATTGATGTTCATCAATTACCCAGTATAATATAAAATATATAAAAGCAATTAAACAGTAATTACATTATAAATTACAAATATTATAATTGCTATTTAGTGCATCATTTAGAAATATGAAAGTAACTTCTGCAATGAAACTTCATTTATAAAAATTACAACAGATAATTTTCACAATTTTCACAATTTTAGGCCATTTTATGAAAAGGGAAGTTAACATTTAGCACTGTAGCTTGGTAACAAGCAAGGTGACATGTATTTTTTATTTTATTTCATGATATTGTTTGTTGTTGTGCTTCTTTGTAGAAAGAATGAAACAATTCTCTACGTAGAACATTTTTTTTATTGAATTGGTGTGAAAATGCATCGATTGCAGCCATTTTATGAAAAGGGGAGGTAACATTTAGCATTGTAACTTTGTAACAAGCATGGTGACCTGTATTTTTTATTTTATTTTCTGATATAGTTTGTAATAATGCCTCTTTGTAGAAAGAATGAAACAATTCTCCGCATTAGAACTTTTTTTATTATTGAATTAGTGTCAAAATGCATCATTTACGGCCATTTTATGAAAAGAGAGGTAACATTTAGCTCTGTAACTTAGTAACAAGCATGGGGACATCTATTTTTTGTTTTATTTTCTGATATAGTTTGGTTTAGTGCCTCTTTGTAGAAAGAATGAAACAATTCTTTGCGTTACAACTTTTTTTATTATTGAATTAGTGTAAAAATGCATCGTTTGCGGCCATTTTATGAAAAAGGGAGGTAACATTTAGCAATGTAACTTAGTAACAAGTAAGGTTACATATGTTTTTTATTTTATTTTCTGATATAGTTTGTTAAAGTGCCTCTTTGTAGAAAGAATGAAACAATTCTCTGCATTAAATTTTTTTATTATTATTGAATTAGTGTCAAAATGCATCGTTTACGGCCATTTTATGAAAAGGGAGGTAACATTAAGCACTGTAACTTAGTAACAAGAATGGAGACATATATTTTTTATTTTATTTTCTGATATAGTTTGTTATGGTGCCTCTTTGTAGAAAGAATGAAACAATTCTCCGCGTTAGAACTTTTTTTATTTTTAAATTAGTGTAAAAATACATCGTTAACGGCCAATTCTATAATCGTAGAAATTTATGAAAATTACTGTATGAAATGTGAAACTCAAAAGAGCATCATGACTTTTTCTGTTTTAGATACTTTATCTTTTGTTACATGAGTGACAACAATATTTTGTTGAAATATATCACTTTGTTAGTAAATTAAACAAGATTTATAACTTACACCAATTTGCTGTTTTTTTCTTTAAAAAAATGTAAAACGGTGTACATGTAGTCATAGCAAAAAAACAAGCATGGGGACCTATATTATTTTTTAGTGTTTTAAACTTGTCTTACTTCAAAATACTTGTGTGTAAAATTTAAAAAAATCTCCGCGCTAGAACTTACTCGAAGAAACGTCTTTAAATTCTTCTGGATGAACAACTCATCGCCATTCCGATTCTTTTTAAGATGAAACGATGTTTACAAAGTGTTAACCTAAATGACGGACCAAATTACAATAAAAATGAAAACAAATGGCGGCTCATTTATTACGTCACAAAATATATTGCAAATTTAAACGGGAAATTTATTTTTATCTAACATAGGTGCTTAGATAGGAAATCCCTTTTCAGTATATTTGTTTGCATGTTTAAAAAGATCCTTTTGACAGTTTGTGGTCAATGAGTATATATATAGGCACGATATATTGGAAAAGAATGTTTTAACCAATTTTGAAATTTTGAAAAATCCTTATATATCCCCTTTAAAGGTGGGTTGGGGTTGTGGTTGGGAGAGGAGCAATATCAATAAAGGGCCAGCAGGGCCAAAAAAGATATCAAATTGTAAATTTCAATAAAAATAAATGTGTTTATATTTGGTGTAAATTATCTCTATGACTAAGGTGTTCAAGTTTGTTCAAGTACAGGGACTAGTGTCTATTGTGGCCCAGTAAGGAGAACTATGTCAACACAGTTAATTCTCAAAATTTGAGAAGAAATTACAGGTGAAATGAGGTGAATGACTTAGAGCCTGTTGTTAGTCTATTTCAGGATAATATATACAAAGTTATATTAACTGGTTTAAGATCAACTTGCTGTTTTATTGTCCTTGAGGATATATTAGACATAGTTTACTTAATGGCCATTTGTGTACTTAACTAATGTACTGAGGTGAGCATATGCTTCCCTGTGATCAATTTGATTGAAATTACATGTACATGTATGTAAAATTTAATGAAGAAAATTGATGAACGTCTTTTAAAAGTATAATTCACTTTATTGTCACGTACTGGTAAAGAATATTTTAAAAGCTACCTCAATCACCTATAACCTAACTTCCATAACTTTACTTAATGTTTTACTTAAAGCCTTATATGAGGTGGTAGTACAGTGGATAGAGAATTGACTATTCACAACAGAGGTTGACATTTAGGTTGCTGATTCAAGTGGGAAAGTTATTTATTAGTTACTTGCGGAGATGGGTGTAGATATGTTTTAAAGAGTTGTTATAAGCTGCATTGATCTCTGGGCATTTGTTAATGAGCTGTTTATATAATGTTATATAATATTATTGTAACCAGGTCAACACCAAGTATATAATTATAGTTTGTTTTATTTAGTGTATTATTATAATATTAATTACTTATCATAATTGTGAAATAATGATTAAATATGATACATATGTCTTACATAAGGTAAATAAGATCTTGTCAGGTTGAAGTCCAGTAGCATTCTAGTGAAAATAAGTACGAGATTGAGACATGCGACTATATTTGGTGGGTTAATTGCATGGAATTATTTTATTTTAGTAAGTGGAATCTAACAAACATGCATGCATTCAAACAATCAATTGCATTCCAACCCTACAATACATGTACACATTCATTCAGAAGTGCGCTGTGATGTCACACCTAAATATATACAAAGACAGAGGTTACAGGGGTCACAAACTTATTGGACACAAACAATTTAAAGCAGGCGAATGTATAACCATTTGGCCAAGATTCATTCAACTTGATCCAAAAACTGGCTAATAAACGTCAAGTTGGCAATGGTGCCATTTGTCTTTTTGTGGCATAAACATAGTGGAAAAATAAGATACTGATAGTTACAATATAGCAGGACTGGTATACAATGTAGCAGGACTGGTATATAATGTAGCAGGACTGGTATACAATAAGGCAGGACTGGTATAGGATATAGCAAGACTGGTAAACAATGTAGCAGGACTATTAAACAGTGTAGTAGGACTGGTATACAATAAAGCAGAACTGGTATACGATATAGCAAGACTAGTATACAATATTGCAGGACTGTTATACTATGTAGCAGGACTGGTATACAGTATAGCAGGACTGTATACAATGTAGCAGGACTGGTATACAATGTAGCAGGACTGGTATACAATGAAGCAGGACTGGTATATAAAATAGCAGGACTGGTATACAATATAGCAGGAATGGTATACAATGTAGCAGGACTGGTATACGATGTAGCAGGACTGGTATACAATGTAGCAGGACTGGTATACAATGTAGTAGGACTGGTATACAATGTAGCAGGACTGGTATACAGTATAGCAGGGCTGGTATACAGTATAGCAGGACGGTATTCAATAGAGCAGGACTGGTATACAATATGTAATAAACAATAATTTTTATATACAGATTTGATGAATTCAAGTATACATGCCAAGTAAAAATCATTACATTCATCAAAATAGGGAATGAAATGAAATGCTGTCTTATATTGTAAATTTGTCCTCAAAGTAAACATTATGTTGAAATTTCCAGCCAGGCCCTGTTGGCTCAGTTAGTAGTGCGTCTGACTATCAATCCAGACATCACAAGTTCAAATTCCAGCCCTGTCACAGTTTATGTGACGACTGATAAATGACATTGCGTCTCATTGTCATTCACCTCTCACTGCTTATTCAAGTGGGAAAATTATCAGTTACTTGGAGAGATGGGTATGTTTGATTACTGGTTAACCTTCCAGGATCCCAGGAAAGAGCGGTTAGGCTAACTGATCATCAGACAGAAATATGAGAAATATTCGCCATCTTTGGGTAAAAAACTACAAAATAATGTACTAAACAAGATTAATTGCTCTGGGGCAAGAATCTCCCTAGTTAAAAAAAGAATCACCAATGCAGGTTTCCTTCACAAACAAGCCAATACATTAAAAAATACAGTTACAATGTATGCACAAAATTCATTCAATGTTCTTTTTTTTTTCAAGTATAAAGTTGTGTATATCAATCATATAATGAAATATGCCACAAGATTTATCAATTACAAAAAATATTATATCCTTTTTTATGATTATACAGCGTTTGAGAACCTGCAGCAGTATGGTTAACCAGAAGTGGGAAGTGAATACAGAAACAATGACAACAGTAGTGCATGTAGCACCAGATACTCAGTTACCTGCTGCAACAGTATTCGTCTGCTGTGTGACGTGACATATACAAGGTATGTAATAGTAAAGGTCTGCTGTGTGACGAGACATATACAAAGTATGTAACAGTATATGTCTGCTGTGTGACGTGCCATAAACAAGGTATGTAACAGTATAGGTATGCTGTGTGACGTGCTATAAACAAGGTATGTAACAGTATAGGTCTGCTGTGTGACGTGCCATATACAAGTTATACAACAGTAAAGGTCTGCTGTGTGACGTGCCATAAACAAGGTATGTAACAGTATAGGTCTGCTGTGTGACGTGCCATATACAAGTTATGCAACAGTAAAGGTCTGCTGTGTGACGTGCCATAAACAAGGTATGTAACAGTATAGGTCTGCTGTGTGACGTGCCATATACAAGGTATGCAACAGTATAGGTCTGCTGTGTGACGTGCCATATACAAGGAATGTAACAATATAGGTCTGCTGTGTGACGTGTCATATACAAGGTATGCAACAGTATAGGTCTGCTGTGTGACGTGCCATATACAAGGTATGCAACAGTATAGGTCTGCTGTGTGACGTGCCATATACAAGGAATGTAACAATATAGGTCTGCTGTGTGACGTGTCATATACAAGGTATGCAACAGTATAGGTCTGCTGTGTGACGTGTCATATACAAGGTATGCAACAGTATAGGTCTGCTGTGTGACGTGTCATATACAAGGTATGCAACAGTAAAGGTCTGCTGTGTGACGTGCCATATACAAGGTATGCAATAGTATAGGTCTGCCGTGTGACGTGTCATATACAAGGTATGCAACAGTATAGGTCTGCTGTGTGACGTGTCATATACAAGGTATGCAACAATATAGAAGGTATGCAACAGAATAAGTATACAGTGTGACTTGTCATATACAAGGTATGCAACAGTATAGGTCTGCTGTGTGACGTGTCATATACAAGGTATGCAACAGTAAAGGTCTGCTGTGTGACGTGCAATATACAAGGTATGCAACAGTATAGGTCTGCTGTATAACGTGTCATATACAAGGTATGCAACAGTATAGGTCTGCTGTGTGACGTGTCATATACAAGGTATGCAACAGTAAAGGTCTGCTGTGTGACGTGTCATAAACAAAGTATGCAACAATATAGAATGTATGCAACAGTATAAACCTGCAGTGTGACGTGCCATATACAAGGTATGCAACAATATAGGCCTGCTGTATGACGTGTCATATACAAGGTATGCAACAGTATAGGTCTGCTGTGTGACGTGTCATATACAAGGTATGCCACAGTATAGGTCTGCTGTGTGACGTGTCATATACAAGGTATAAAAAACAGTAAAGGTCTGCTGTGTGACTTGTCATAAACAAGGTATGCAACAATATAGAAGGTATGCAACAGTATATGTCTGCAGTGTGACGTGTCATATACAAGGTATGCAACAGTATAGGTCTGCTGTGTGACGTGCCATATATAAGGTATGCAACAGTAAAGGTCTGCTGTGTGACATGTCATATACAAGGTATGCAATAGTAAAGGTCTGCTGTGTGACGTACAATAACAAGGTATGCAACAGTAAAGGTCTGCTCTGTGACGTGTCATGTACAAGGTATGCAATAGTAAAGGTCTGCCGTGTGACGTGCCATAAACAAGGTATGCAACAGTATAGGTCTGCTGTGTGACGTGCCATAAACAAGGTATGAAACAGTATAGGTCTGCTGTGTGACGTGCCATAAACAAGGTATGCAACAGTATAGGTCGGCTGTGTGACGTGCCATATACAAGGTATGCAACAGTAAAGGTCTGCTGTGTGACGTGTCATATACAAAGTATGCAATAGTAAAGGTCTGCTGTGCGACGTGCCATAAACAAGGTATGCAACAGTAAAGGTCTGCTGTGTGACGTGTCATATACAAGGTATGCAATAGTAAAGGTCTGCTGTGTGACGTGCCATAAACAAGGTATGCAACAATAAAGGTCTGCTGTGTGACGTTTCATATACAAGGTATGCAATAGTATAGGTGTGCTGTGCGACGTGCCATATACAAGGTATGTAACAGTAAAGCTCTGCTGTGTGACGTGCCATAAACAAGGTATGCAACAGTATAGGTTTTCCGTGTGACGTACCATAAACAATGTATGCAATAGTAAAGGTCTGCTGTGTGACGTGCCATAAACAAGGTATGCAATAGTATAGGTCTGCTGTGGGACGTGCCATAAACAAGGTATGCAACAGTATAGGTCTGCTGTGTGACGTGCCATAAACAATGTATGCAATAGTAAAGGTCTGCTGTGTGACGTGCCATAAACAAGGTATGCAACAGTATAGGTCTGCTGTGGGACGTGCCATAAACAAGGTATGCAACAGTATAGGTCTGCTGTGTGACTTGCCACATA
Organism: Panopea generosa; assembly: GCA_029582155.1. Lineage (NCBI taxonomy): Eukaryota > Metazoa > Mollusca > Bivalvia > Adapedonta > Hiatellidae > Panopea > Panopea generosa. Next base: position 1,335,487 of record JAPMAH010000026.1, on the reverse strand, counting down.
CAAGGTATGCAACAGTATAGGTCTGCTGTGTGACTTGTCATATACAAGATATGCAGAAGTATAGGTCTGCTGTGTGACGTGCCATAAACAAGATATGCAATAGTATAGGTCTGCTGTGTGACGTGCCATAAACAAGGTATGCAATAGTATATGTCTGCTGTGTGACGTGCAATATACAAGATACACAGCAGTATAGGTCTGCTGTGTGACGTGCAATATACAAGGTATGCAACTGTAAAGGTCTGCTGTGTGACGTGTCATATACAAGATATACAGCAGTATAGGTCTGCTGTGTGACGTGCCACATACAAGATATGCAGCAGTATAGGTCTGCTGTGTGACGTGCCATATAAAAGGTATGCAACAGTATAGATCTGCTGTGTGACGTGCCATATACAAGGTATGGAACAGTATAGGTCTGCTGTGTGACGTGCCATATAGAAGGTATGTAACATTATTATCTGCTGTCAGACGTGCCATATACAAGGTATGCAACAGTATAGGTCTGCTGTGTGACGTGCCATATAGAAGGTATGTTACAGTATTATCTGCTGTTAGACGTGCCATATACAAGGTATGCAACAGTATAGGTCTGCTGTATGACGTGCCACATACAAGGTATGCAGCAGTATAGGACTGCTGTGTGACATACGATATACAAGGTATGCAACTATATAGGTCTGCTGTGTGATGTGCCATAAACAAGGTATGCAACAGTATAGGTCTGCTGTATAACGTGCCACATAAAAGGTATGCAACAGTATATGTCTGCTGTGTGACGTGCCATATACAAGGTATGCAACAGTATAGGTCTGCTGTGTGACGTGCCACATACAAGGTATGCAATAGTATACGTCTGCTGTGTGACGTGCCACATACAAGGTATGCAGCAGAATAGCTTTGCTGTGTGACGTGCAATATACAAGTTATGCAGCAGTATATGTTTGCAATGTAACGTGCCCTATACAAGGTATGCAACATTATAGGTCTGCTGCGTGACGTGCCATATACAAGGTATGCAACAGTATAGGTCTGCTGTGTTACGTGCCACACACAAGGTATGCAACAGTATAGGTCTGCTGTGTGACGTGCCACACACATGGTATGCAGCAGTATATGTTTGCAATGTGACGTGCCATATACAAGGTATGCAACATTATAGGTCTGCTGCTTGACGTGCCATATACAAGGTATGCAACAGTATAGCTCTGCTGTGTGACGTGCCACACACAAGGTATGCAACAGTATAGGTCTGCTGTGTGACGTGCCACACACAAGGTATGCAACATTATAGGTTTGCTGTGCGACGTGCAATAAACAAGGTATGCAACACTATAGTTCTGCTGTGTGATGTGCCACATACAAGGTATGCAACAGTATATGTCTGCGGTGAGACGTGCCATATACAAGGTATGCAACAGTATAGGTCTGCTCTGTGACGTTCCACATACATGGTATGCAACAATATAGGTCTGCTGTGTGACGTGCCATATACAAGGTATGCAACAGTATGGGTCTGCTCTGTGACGTTCCACATACAAGGTATGCAACAATATAGGTCTGCTGTGTGACGTGCCATATACAAGGTATGCAACAGTATAGGTCAGCTGTGTGACGTGTAATATGCAAGGTATGTAAAGCAATTATAACTTACTATATAATGGCATTTCAGGAGTGTAATAAATCCATGAGATATGTTTATGTAAAGCGACATGTAGTTTAATTGTACTTCAGATTGATGGCTTGGTGAAGTTTGTATAACTTCTCGTACATAAAAATCTTAGTTATTATATGGCTTGTATGCATGGATCTAAGTAGATACATATTTCCTCTGTCAAATATGTATGTATATTCAAGTATGTAGTCTGTAGATAAGTAGATATGTATTTCACCTGTATGTGTGTCCATGCATGTTCATTTTGAAGTAGCCAGGTATTTCATTTGTATGTATACTCAAGTATGTATGTATGCTCAAGTATGTATGTATGTATTTAAGTAGATAGGTATTTCACTTGTATGTATGTTCAAGTATTAATGTATGTATTTAAGTAGATAGGTATTTCACCTTCATCTATGCTCAGGTATAAATTAATGTTAAAGTATGTAGTATGTATTTAAGTAGATAGATTTTTCACTTGTATGTATGTTCAAGTATTTATGTCTGTTTATGTCTGTAGTATGTATCTAGTAAGTAGATAGATATTTCATGTGCGTGCGTGCGTGCGTGCGTGCGTGCGAGTGTGTGTGTGTGTGTGTGTGTTTCAACGTCACGTGATATAAATATATTTGTTAACAAATGTATAGTTATGACGATGTACCATGTATAAGTCAAATAAAATATATGTTCTGTTCTGTTCTATAATGCTACAATCTGAATACATACATAAAAATACAACGAACACTCACACTATCAGATAATTTACATACCATGAATACAAATTAATCGTCTAATACGAAAGCAAATCCTTGGATGGAATCAATTAAATGAAGTATAAGTCTCACTACACAGTTGAATTGTGTTATTTTTTCTTCATAAAATAAGGTCTAGGATTTCCATTGTAAAAAAATAATTACGAATAGATTTTTTGTTAGTAGTAGGAATGTATTCCCACATAAAAATGCACAATCACTGATATGTTGGGCAGTTTTTTTTTCTAAAGAGAGTGCCCTCAAAATGTCCTCAAATGCTCATAAATACATGCATATGTTGAAATCCTATAAAAGTCATTTTTTTAACGCCAGTGATGTTTTATTGCAGTATATGCTATGTACATTTTTGCTCTACTCATCTGCAGCAAGAAATCACAACCACAATGAACCATTTTGAAAATATTTTAAAAACCAAAGTACAAAGGTTTTTTTTAATCGTAAGAATAATGTTATCGTGGGAAAAAGGGGGCATAATTGTGTAGTGAGTCGTTTTCAGGAAAACTCGCTATAAATTTCTTAAAAATAACATAATTATCAAAATGAACAAAAAAACATCTCATTTTTATAAATAAATAAAATCCTTAAAATGGTTTAGTTTGTCAAATCCACCAAAACGTGACAAAATCGATATCTAATTGGGAGTGGTAAACTTGAAACGAAATCTCCAGTCTAAAAATAGACAGCATTTAATAATGCTTGGCGTCATTCGGACTCCTTCTAAGATGAAACATTTTTTACTACGTTTAAGCCTGTATCAATGGCGGATCTACTCTTTAAAAAAACAGCGTACGCCCCTCCCTCATAAGCTCCTTTATTTCATTAAATACAATTTATTTATACTGAAAAACATTTGTGGTGTGTCTCTCTAAACTGAAATCCTGGATCCGCCCATGTGCATAACGGAACGATTTAAAATCAAAATGAAATCACTCACACGAGGTATTAAAATCTTCAAATAAAAATCAAACAAGTCGCTTTTTTATATCAATCTTTACTTTTTACACTATTGACATTAACAAAGGTAATGTGACAATTATTGGATGTATTGTTGATGAGCTAATTGTATTTAAGTGGAAAAAATGTTATGTGTTTATGTAAAGCGTTATGTGTCATATTAAACTAAAATAACTACACATTTATATTGTAGAACATAAAAAACAGCAATATATATTCAACAGGAAACGTTGTTTAATACATTTACCATAAAACCCTTCTCTCAAATACAAGCGGTGACTTCATAAGAATAACTGAACAAATATTGTTACTATGTCTTCTTGTTGATCAAAACCGGTAGCTGAATATTTAGATTGAGTTTCATAGTTTTTGTCACTTTTTTTCTATTATTTGAATTTTATGAAGCTTCCCAGTATTTCAGTTTAATGCAGTTCATGCAATACTAGAAATAAAACAAACACATACTACCTTATAGATTTTTTGTTATTACCAAAAACATACCCGTCCATGAAATTTAGCAATGAAATTTCCAGCAATGTACCCAGGAGGGTGTAGGTGTACCCAGGAGGGTGTAGGTGTACCCAGGAGGGTGTAGGTTTTTTAAACAACAACTATTCAGAAGGGATGGTAAACATTTAGATACCGGGCTACTTCTGACAGATAATGCTACATATTGATTGAGAACATAATGGTTTGTTTTGAAGAAATCACTTAACTTAGTTGTTTTTAAAACAATCTCAGCATCTATATCGATTACTATCAGTAATGGAAAACCAGTTACATCAATGTTGTATGAGTTAATGTATGTGTTGTATTCGCTTCCTTAGAGGAATTACCGTGTGCTTTGATCAGCACAAAATATATAGTAGAAAGCTTCCATTAACTTAATGTTTTATGTCATTTATCTCTTAAACCATCCTAAAAATGACATTGTTAGACATCCTTGTCATATTTCATACAAATCTAATCAATGTGTCAAAAGCTCATTTCGCAAGCAAACAATTTTCATTTTAGCCTTTTGTGCAAGTCAGAAGTAGAGAATAGTCTGGTTGGGATATTTTTGACAGCGTATGCGTTACATTCATTACATTGGCTTTGCGGGTCAATGCGTATAATTTGCTTTTTTAATATCGAAATGGGGAAAAAACGTAATAGTTTTATCTACAATATAATGTAAATATATTGGCAATTTCCTCGAGAATCGACATTTTATAAATAAACCGTTTACAAATGATTAATTGATCAAGTGTTGGCTGAATTGGAAGACATTTCAATTGGGCTTTTCACCATGGAAGCAACTTCGGGTAAATATACCCCCTCTAACCCCAATAAACGCCCGAGGCACGCTACTGGTTCCACGAGTACAGTGGGTGGGGTAACGCCACCGCATGCATCGTCATTGAGCTCAGCACAGTGGAACAGGGACATGTTAAACGAAATGTCTGTGGACGAAAAACTTAACCTTCTTATAAACAATATGTCTGAGCTAAAGGTGTTGAATAACAGAAAAAAGCACGTGCGCTGGGACACTCATGTAAACAGCGCCCACCTGGAGCTGATCGACCAAAGGTTACGGTTGCTAGAGTATAGAAGCATTGACAATTAGTGTAAGGTGAGTGAGAGAAACCTTATTTTCTCCGGGATCCCCGAAACTGTTGGTGAGAATCCTATGGATACCATTACGAACATTTTAAGCGAGAAACTTGGGCTTGAAAACGAACGTTTTTACATAGTGGAGGCTCGCAGGCTCGGCCGAATTTTCACCCCCTCCCAAAATGACAAACGACCCATTCGCCAACGAAACATATTTGTGTCCTTTTTCGTTGCGGCGCAGGTTGGCAAAATTATCAGCAATGTCTATCGCCTTGCCGGCACCACCATTGGAATTTCAAGAGACTATCCAAAGGAGATTAAGGAAGCCAGGACACAGCTTTGGCCCGAGTACAAGCACCTTCGTTCATATCACGGTAAGGAACGTGTGAAAATGGCTTACCCTGCAGTCATCCTTGTGGACGGGCACCCTGTGTACAACCTATTTCCCGATTGGCATAACATTTTGTCGGGCAACAGGAACTCCGACATTCCTAGACGCAAAGAACGTATCTTGGAATATCGCTCCAATGACCCCGACGCACCTCAGCCACCCATCAACGGCCCACTACCTTCTGTCCAGGAAGTAGTCAGTCCCGCACCGATAAGCAATTCTCCCGCACCAGCCATCACTCAGCCAAACGACCAACCCAGTGCATCTAGTCCATCGATCAATATTGAGACCTCCACCCATTCTAGTTCAGTTGGTACAGTACCCGTGCCAACTCAGGGCTCGACAGACATAACCGTTACACAAAGTGCTACCGACACCGACTTCGAAACGGAAGTCGAGTAAGATAACGTCTTGGTGCAGCCTCATTCACAACCACAGCGCACGACGTCAACTACTAGAGGCCGGGGCCGTGGTAGGCAAACGCCACGGGCAACACCAAAATATACCCCACGAACCGCCTCTAAATCCGGAGCTAAGGGTAAATCTGCTAGAGGCGGCAAGTCGTCCGTTAATATGCCGCCCCCACAGCCGCCGCTATCAGTGGTGACCAAACCGGATCCCCTTCCGGCGGTGAACAGCCACCTATCCCCATTGTGGAGAGTCAAGCTTAGGACAGACAGGGGACAGTGTTTAATGGTGAAAATCTACGGATTGGTTCTCTTAATGTATGTGGTTTAAAACAACGCTTACACTATAATGAATTTGTTGATATGATCTATAACTTTGATATATTATGTTGCTCAGAATGTAAACTTGATGAATATGATGTAATTGACGTTAAAGGCTATACATTCTACAACCAGCCAAGAAAACAAAAATACCGGCGCAAATCTGGTGGTATCGGAGTTTTTATTAGTAACAATATATCACTTCTTTCTGAAAGTCTTGCCTCAGAATCAGATTATGTTTTATGGATAAAATTACTAATCGAAGAGAACAATGTTCGAAATAGTTGTACAAGAGGGTCTATCTATATCCCACCAGAGTCGTCGCCTTTTTTTGACCAAGTTCATAACTAACATTGATACAAATAGTCTGCAAGATATAAACAGTTTGCTTTCAAATGCACGTTCACACGATAATCTTGATACAACAATAAATATTGTAACAAGTAAACTATCCGATATTTTCTACAAATCAGCATGCAAAACATTCCCGTCGCTTAAACGTTGTAACCAGCCGTCTGTAAACAAGGTCAATACTAGTAATCATGCAAACACCAATAGTAAATTCCGCACTGACCGACCTTGGTTCGGACGAGACTGTCGTATAAAAAGAAATATGTATAACAAGGCCAAAAGTATTTATTTATGTGACCGGTCCCACTCAAACAAAATTAAACTAAATAAGGCGAGCAAGGTTTACAAAAAAACAATGAATTTTTACATAACTAAATATAAATTTAAAAATGCTCACAGAGAAATATCGGGAACTATTGCAATCAGACAACCCTAGAGTTTTAAATAAATTGAGTGAATTTGCCGAGCATCCTATTAAAACTTTCAAATAGACTTACCTTAACTGAATTTCGTGCAGCTATTTTCCTGTATTAAAACCACACTTTATCACGATCACAACACTACACTGCGATTTAAAATATACCCCATGAAAAACACCGGTAGTAATTGATTCATCAAATCCAAACAAAAGTTGTAGAATTGTAAACTTCCATAAAAATCCGTCCGTTTATTTCTTCAAATTATCTTTTATTTTAATCAATCGGCGGTTTTATTTGGTCATAATCCTTATTTATTTAAGTCACATGGTTTCCTTTTGTCAACCATTTTCTCGTTTATAAATTTCATTCACAAAATACTGATAGTAAACCGTGATCCTCGTGCATCCAATCCCTATTTACACCCACGTCGAGGCCAACAAATTATAGGCATTTGTTTTTGTGTGGATGTCGATTGTATGGTGTTTTCATTAAAGAAACACAATGTCTTATTGTAAAATTATGCGCTATATAATCCAATCTATTGTTCATCGGGTAACTATAAATTCTAAACCTATAACAATGACGAAACCCCATTTGATTTTACGTATAAAATGGAAACAAAATTGCTATACTCCATCATTTGTTTGACTTTGTACCCGCTTGAAGTATTTAACTTGATACATTTAATTACTAAGAAAAAAACCTCATTGTTCCCGCCGGGATTTTACAATATCACATTTGTTTATGAAATGTTTGTGTGAATTCTTCCGATACCCTCATGTGATTATTTATGTTGTAGCCATCATTTGCTGTTACGATTCATGATCGTCGATGCAATAAAGGTTGTTGTTATTGTTGTTGTTGTTGGTGTTGTTGTTGTTGTTGTTGTTGTTGTTGTTGTTGTTGTTGATTAAACCCCGACTTGAGTTTTCATCGGGCTTCACGAACATTAAACTGGCCTGATGTTTTTTATCACTCGATGAAAACTCAAAATCCGGGATTTAATACTTACATGTTGATCAGGTCATGTAACTAAAAGGTTAGGTTGATTTTTAAGAGAAGCAGAACGTTAACAATATCTAAATAAAATGATAATATTTTATTTCCGTGCATTAAAAGATAGTTTATGAAAACGTTATCGCACACAATTTGCCTTAAATTATTTTCAGTTCTGAATTGTAGTCAGCTGAATGTAGTTTCTGTCAACAACGAACACTTGGAAAGATTGATAAAAGATAAGATACTGAAATATAGGCAATGATAATAAGTAAAGTACAAAATATATCAAAAATGTTGGTATATGGTTTTGGTCAAATGTGTTAAGTTTATATGGTTTTGGTCAAATGTGTTAAGTTTATATGGTTTTGGTCAAATGTGTTAAGTTTATATGGTTTAGGTCAAATGTGTTTAGTTTATATGGGTTTGGTCATATGTGTTAAGTTTATATGGTTTTGGTCAAATGTGTTAAGTTTATATGGTTTTGGTCAAATGTGTTAAGTTCATATGGTTTTGGTCAAATGTGTTAAGTTTATATGGTTTTGGTCAAATGTGTTAAGTTTATATGGTTTTGGTCAAATGTGTTAAGTTTATATGGTTTTGGTCAAATGTGTTTAGTTTATATGGTTTTGGTCAAATGTGTTAAGTTTATATGGTTTAGGTCAAATGTGTTAAGCTTATATGGTTTTGGTCAAATGTGTTAAGTTTATATGGTTTTGGTCAAATGTGTTAAGTTTATATGGTTTTGGTCAAATGTGTTAAGTTTAAATGGTTTTGGTCAAATGTGTTAAGTTTATATGGTTTTGGTCAAATGTGTTTAGTTTATATGGGTTTGGTCATATGTGTTAAGTTTATATGGTTTTGGTCAAATGTGTTAAGTTTATATGGTTTAGGTCAAATGTGTTAAGCTTATATGGTTTTGGTCAAATGTGTTAAGTTTATATGGTTTTGGTCAAATGTGTTAAGCTTATATGGTTTTGGTCAAATGTGTTAAGTTTATATGGTTTTGGTCAAATGTGTTAAGCTTATATGGTTTTGGTCAAATGTGTTAAGTTTATATGGTTTTGGTCAAATGTGTTAAGTTTATATGGTTTTGGTCAAATGTGTTAAGTTTATATGGTTTTGGTCAAATGTGTTAAGTTTATATGGTTTAGGTCAAATGTGTTTAGTTTATATGGGTTTGGTCATATGTGTTAAGTTTATATGGTTTTGGTCAAATGTGTTAAGTTTATATGGTTTTGGTCAAATGTGTTAAGTTTATATGGTTTTGGTCAAATGTGTTAAGTTTATATGGTTTAGGTCAAATGTGTTAAGTTTATATGGTTTTGGTCAAATGTGTTAAGTTTATATGGTTTTGGTCAAATGTGTTAAGTTTATATGGTTTTGGTCAAATGTGTTAAGTTCATATGGTTTTGGTCAAATGTGTTAAGTTTATATGGTTTTGGTCAAATGTGTTAAGTTTATATGGTTTTGGTCAAATGTGTTAAGTTTATATGGTTTTGGTCAAATGTGTTTAGTTTATATGGTTTTGGTCAAATGTGTTAAGCTTATATGGTTTTGGTCAAATGTGTTAAGCTTATATGGTTTTGGTCAAATGTGTTAAGTTTATATGGTTTTGGTCAAATGTGTTAAGTTTAAATGGTTTTGGTCAAATGTGTTAAGTTTATATGGTTTTGGTCAAATGTGTTTAGTTTATATGGGTTTGGTCATATGTGTTAAGTTTATATGGTTTTGGTCAAATGTGTTAAGTTTATATGGTTTAGGTCAAATGTGTTAAGCTTATATGGTTTTGGTCAAATGTGTTAAGTTTATATGGTTTTGGTCAAATGTGTTAAGCTTATATGGTTTTGGTCAAATGTGTTAAGTTTATATGGTTTTGGTCAAATATGTTAAGTTTATATGGTTTTGCAAAAGATTGTGTACTAGATAACTTTTACCAAGATGTGTCCATGGCTGAGTGGTTAAGACGTTGAACTTTTTTTTTTCTTTTTTTCCGCCAAGGTTCGAATTCAAACTGTTTTATAATTAAATTTATTTCATTTTTATAAATACTATTGTTACAGTACTGGTTCCACCCAAGAAGCTTTTCGGGAGTTTCCTAAGTTATAAGAACTTGTTTCACACTCATTTTAAAGTATTAATCATTGTCTATATTAGACTTCATTGAACCTTTATGTACTGGTTTGCCGTAAACCCCTAAAGTGTTCGTTCATTCGTACATTTATTTCACGTAACATCCGCATCGCTTGATAGTTGAGACTAAATGTACGTTACATCTTGCTTAATATCTAGGAAAAACAAGCAAGGATTTATTCTAACCAGAACACACATATATACACCAATCCATCAACACGCTCTGGTTAATTTGTAATGTTTACTTTTCACGGGTGCAGATACACTTCATGTTGCCCTGTAGCTACAAAAATAGACGCTGGCAATCTGCAAACTTAACAGGAAATGGGTAATACCGTCGATATGGTGCAGTATGTCAAAGCATCACAATGACACTCAGCAAAACGTCCTACAAATACGATGAATATTTGGTTATAAAACTTATTAAACGTATCAACTCTAAACATAAAGTATTATTCAAAAGGCCGCTTGGTATACTGTTAAGCAGTATAATAAAGGATCTCTATTAATTCCAAACCTTTTGAACATACATTTTTATTCAATCAATTATAAATGTAAGAGTGAAGATGGGTGCACCTATGACCCAGGTTTAAGCCCAGTGATAATTTAGCTGTATCTTTCAAATGCTGATGCTGCCACTTTTTTTAAAATGTTACTGTCGTTTTTGTGACAATTATCATACTTTATTATTGTGGATATGTCCTTCAAAGTCTTCGTCCCCTGTATATAATCCACACAAACGTTAATGATCATGTGGTATATGAACTCTATTGAACTTAGTTATGAACTGTTCTGTGGACAAGCACAGAAAACTTAAATAAATCGGGTTTCTGAACCTTGTTAGTAAACGGTGTTGTGAAAACATTTTAACAAATGAGTTTTGGTGTTGAAATAATTTGGATCAATCTTAAATTGATAATAAGTGTGTATAAAGAAAAATACCAGAATTTGATACAAATATATTTTGGAGCAAGTTAACATTGTTTTGATGTATTGTCCATAACTGTAGTAGTTACAAATGTACATCTATCATTATAAAGTAAAAGCTATGGAAAACTATCGAACAGTATTTAAGTAAAAATTACACATGTGTAAATTGCTTGTGCTAAATCATAAGTGAAACTTCTGTGCATGTAATTGTTATTTCATATATCCACTTCGTACTTTATAATTATAAAATGTGTATTCTATATTACTAATTACAATTGCTATGTTACTGTTCACTATCGATATGTGAAACTGATACACGACTGATGCCTAACAGTTAGATGTAAATGTCAAATATATGTTAATGTGTTACTTCTTATTTTACAGTCAATCATTGCTTGTTGCTATTCTCTCTTAATAACTCTTTTAATAGTAATTGTTGCCTTAAGTTGTGAATAATTCTATACCACTGATGCGTTCTTGTTTCTGGCATTCGATTTTACATTTGGGTAGATATGTACGTTACAATATTCCAGCGCAAATTCTAGCGTTTACCGGGTCCTTTTTATCTAAGGTAAGTAACTCTTTCTGTCGAAAACTTACTGCTCCCTATTTAAAACGGTGCTACGGTTATTTTTTACCCTCGAGTTTGAGATCCGATACAGCGTCACTGTTGTTTGTAATTATTATCCAATGTCATATTGATATATAATCTGTTTAAATACAATTGAAATATAATCAATAGTACCAAAACGGGGACTTGAACCTTGGGGGTACTTGGCAGAGGTAATACAAACCTTAGAATCACAACAACAACAGAAATATATATGGCAAGCTGGTAGCCTCAGCGCGGGCATTATAGAGGCTGTCAAATCTAGAGAAAATCTGAACTGACTTTAAACATGTAAATGGTAATGGATCTTAAATAATAATACTAGACGGCATATAACAAAACAATTCATAATTGCGCATATTATTTTACAGTTGATTATACTTTAAGATATGTCAATTTGTTATTTCAGTGAAGACATGTCGCACGCTGACACTTTTCCTATCAGATTTTCAGATTGCAAACAACATCGAAAATTTCCGAACATACAATAAAGACTATGAAATGGAGACTGTTATATGTTTTTTAACAGACCTGTCCTACCATTTTAATGTTGATGATATCATGGATAAAGTTGTAGAGGCTTTTGAAATTATGTGCTGTACCGAACAGACACTAGCTATACAATCTGGGAAGCCAAGATTAAAACACACATCGAAAAATGGTAGACCATCTTACTGTATTGCAGAACAAACCATTTAATATTTCATAAATAATGGTTTTACTATAAAGCAAATGTCACAGACGCTGAATGTTTGTGAAAAAACAATTTTAAATAGAATGAAAGACTATGGACTTTCAATTAGGCAGACATATAGTCAGTTGAGTGATGAAGACCTAGATTTAATTGTGCTAAAGAAGTGAAAGAATTTCCTAAAATAGGCTACAGATCAGTTAAAGGCCATTTACTGTCGGAGGGGATCCGCGTTACAGAAAAACGCATTAAACTCAATGAAGAGGGTTGATCCATTAGAAGTTTTACTTCGAAACTTATTTCTCCGAATATATAGGATAAAAAGAAGAGCATACTCTGTTAGAGCACCAATGTCTCTATGGTATATTGATACAAATCACAAATTAATAAGGTACCTTCAATATAAATGCACCAGTATTTAATCCTTAAATATTATAAACTATAAGATAGCATACTATAATATGTCAACAATGTGTTGGAGCCTGGTGATCTGTGGCGCTGTCGTCTATAACGACCATTTACCTCTTACAGCCGAGACTTTGGGAGAAAGTTTGCCAGTAACTTGCAGAAAGACTGGTTCTACTCTGATTCATTACGATGTCTTCCTCCACCAGTAGGATGCCGTTTTACTATTTATCCAAATGAATGATATCACCTATTCAAATAAATGATATCACCTATTCAAATAAGTGATATCACTCACTCGTTTCAAATAGGTGATATCGCTCTTTTGAATAAGTGATATCACCCAAATGACAAGAGCATAAACAATGATTTCTCCCAAGAATGTTGATTCAAAATAGATATTGAATTTATCGAGAATAAAATGTAAATCTTTCTCTTTTGAGTTAAAATTATTGTGTTTTAATTTGATATGAAATAAATATAATTGTGAACATCAGAATAAAAGTTTTTTATATATTTCAAAATTTGCTCTTTGGCTTCTTCAGCCATTTTACTCACTTCTGAATCATTTTTTTTTAATAAATTCACTGTTGAATCATTATTGCAGAGATCAGTCTGTTTTTTCTTTCTCTAATAAACGAATGAGTGATATCAGTCATTCGAATAGGTGATATCACTCATTCGTTTCAAATGGGTGATATCAAATATGAATGAGTGATATCACTTATTATGGATAAATAGCAAAACGGCACAAAAAAAACTGGTATTTAAGGGTAGAGGCACATTTTAAGAATTAAATTCTTTCAGATGGGGTCTGAATGGACTTAAAAATACCCTCTTGAAACTGGTATATTGCAGCTAAAAAGAATGACACCCATTCAGTTATGGATCATGAGACAGGTCCTTGACCCAGAGTTTCAAACAACAGATGAGGTAGTATAATATAAACTAATTTAATTGCACAACAATTAAAACCGCTTTATTTGGCACAACTTTTAACAATGTAAGATGACGGTTGGTTGCCCTTTTATTAAAATTATACAAACATTAAGCTATGGTGTTGTAAAGTGAATTAATTAGGAAAATGACAAAACTAGCTTGCCCAGTTTGCATTCCAACCAACAGTGCATTAATATGTACGAATACTACATTTAGGCCATGCTTAAAACGTTTGTTTGCCGTGCTCCTACCTACTCATTCAAAATTGCAGATACCCATATTTTTGTATCGACTTTTAAAGTGTTGATATTTTCCCCTCGATTTCTGTCCATTTTTGTTCAAAATGGCTATAAAAATAAAAAATCTAAAAAAAGTTTAGCTAGCTACCTAGTCACATGAAAAATACTGGGTAGGAGCACAGCGAACAAACAGTCTTTAAAGTATGACCTTATATGCAAACTGTGTGCCATACATAACTAGTTTTATACCATCTTTTGTAAGATATCCAATTGTATGGTATTGATTATGATGGTCCAATAGATACAACAAGATGGCGATATTGTAGTACCACCTCTTTACCGAGTCCAAGAAAACATCACGGATGAACTACAACATATTATTTCAACAGAAGTTGAAAATAAATTTGAGGTCCAATCCTCTTTAAATGTGTGTTCATATCTTTTACAAAATCAAATCCGCACAAACTGACATAAATTGGAATCTGTATTAATTGACAGATAAAATGGTTAACATAATTAATGTGATGTGACCCAGATTGAAATTAAAGGCAATAACTTTAACTTGAGTGTTTATGTTGTTCAGGAATGCTAATTATTAAATCAAATGTTGACATATATTTGGATGTAATAATAGTTTATCTTTAAAGCAACACATCCACATTTCAACTTTTTTAATTGAGTTATGAGCATATTTCCCATACAAAATTATGATCAATGAGCTGTACTGTATGTAATAAACATGATACAGAACTCTTTCAATGAAGAAAGAAAAAAGATTCATGCATTTTTTCCCAATTTTAGTTTAAGGCTAGTCAAGGAAAAATTTCAGAGTAGGAACTACTAATTTTTATTATTAATCATCCAACCTACAACTTAAACAAGAAGTAGAATATTTTTCTGCATCTAGATGGATGAAACCATTAACCAATTTAAGCAGTGACAAAAAAGAAAACATTTTTGAATTTCTGTGCATTGCGCAGTTGAAAAAATAAAATAAATTTGGGTGAACATAATCGAAGCCTATGCTTGTACTTACTTTGTTGATATCATTTAAAAGGCCCTGACGATAATTAAATCAATCAAAAATGAAATACACAATGCAAATTGTATGGGTAAGTTCTGACATTTCTAAAATTTCAGGGACCTTTCAAAAAATTTGCTACCTATTATTTTATTGATATCAGTATTGATTTTTAAATGTTTATAGGCATGTTGATGTTCCTTAAAGCAACATTACCAGTAATTAAAGTTTGTATTTATAAAGATATAGACAACTTGTTAATGAATGACAACCATTTTCGTGATTTTTTATCACCTTCCAAGGATTTATAACAGCCGATACCTGAATAAATTGTTTTAAAATATATATTAACTGATCAGTAATTCTAATCTGAAAATATACAAATATTGTTTTTGCATTTTGTTTGAACCTAAGTAAAATGCCAAATAATACTGCCAGCAAGAGATTTAGTGATGTATGGTGTTTATTTTTAACATTTGAAGTTATGTCATGTATCTTAATTCGTCACCATGCATTAGCAGATTCTGTTTTTCTTTAGTTATTAATACTGATAGATACATAATTATACTTGTAAATGGTCAGTGTTACATGACTGTTGCCTGTTAACAAACAATCGTCTAGGGTCGAGTTAATTTGCATACAGTAGTATAGAGACTTTAAGACGGTTGTCCTGCTGATAAAATCTATCGTTTGATTTTTACTTCAAACATTTAGATATAAAACTGACATACAAGAAAATAAATTCATTTTATAACATTGTGTATTTCTTATAATTGTTTATTTGTCATGAGACTTTTACATTCACCCTGGTCCTTGCATTCTAATGTTCGTCATTTATTTTTAGCTGAAAGTGATGTCATTAAGCAATTTGTTTGCAATCCAAGTGGGCCCCTGTATCCCCTCCCCTGTATCAACCACTGAATCAATGTATTCAAGTTCACCTGTATCACCTCATTCTTAAAAGCTACAAATGATTAACCATTTTATTGTCATGGAATTCAAAATCACATCCCCCTAGCGAAAATCAGTTCGTCTAACAACTGTGCTAAGAAGGAATATACTATTACTTGATAGGCTGTATAAATCTAATTTTAAACTCAGGCTATATAGATGATGCCCTGAATTTTCCGAACGTTTATGGGTATAAAGGAGATCTGATAGTCTAAAACATTGAAATTGTCCAGGGGTCGTGTCTAATTCAAATATAGGCGACAATAGCAACTTTAAATACATGTTATTGACGTTACACAGCGGTAATTTGCATCAGATATGATCCAAATAGTTACAATTTATGCTAAATATTACAATCATATCAGTTTTTTTATTGAATTAAAATTGTAGAACTAACTGGTTATGCCATTTGAACTAACTGGTTATGCCGTTTGAACTAACTGCTTATGTCCTTTAGATTATTAATGTATTAATGCCAATATTGTTATATTTGTTAAAGGCTCATTAAATTTCTGATATGCACAATTTTCGATGATAACAAAAATCATTGTAATTAAATGTGTTTGTAGTACTGCTAAAATCATGCCTATAGACCCTTTAGTGACTGATTTTTTAAAAAGCAATAAAACAAATAACTGATCAAATTATGCATTTCTTAAAAGAGCAGACCACATTTTTAAGAAGAATGTTTACATTTTGCTTTCTGTAATGAATCACTTATTTTCTGACAATTTTCCGACAAATGCACACAATCTAAAGATGGTATCAAGAGTTTCATTTTTGGCAAAGAAAAGAGACTCATTTTAGGAGCATCACTTTAATTATTAAACCAAATCTATAAGACAATTTTACTCATTTTGCCTACATTTTTTATAACACGTTACATAAACCTGCAGTGTGCTATATTCAGGTGACATAGTAGTTTATTTTTAGTCTAAGTGAAAACCAGGTAGTCACAGGCAGATTAAGACCATTGAATCAGGGGCCTATTAACAACAAAAGTAATGTTTGACGTCTGCAGTGTTGGTTCCATACACTTGCATTCACATCCAATGAGTAGTTGCATAGAAAGCTTACCTGAAACCTAAAAAAACAACACCAACGCCGAGATGAGTACAATAGATTCCCTATTCTACAATTGTCAAGCTAAAAATGCCCTTTCGAAAGTTTGAGCCTTTAAACAAAAGTACATGTACCATAAGCAAGGTTTATGCCTTCCCAAATCCTGTGGCACCAACAACAATGTACATTAAATGCATTTCAAATTTGTCATAGTTTTGAATGTCCACTGTTCTTGAGAAAATAATAGATGGTGCACAGGTGTTGACACTTGATAACTGGTTGGAATTGTGATTAAACTCAATGGCGCCGGTTGTTAAATTTCGTGGAATTGTTTCTGTGCCCATCAAGGCCTGTAGAACATGACCAATAGTGATAACCACATTGTGTTCTCTTCTATCGTCTAAATCGACCATGGTGAACTAATGGAACCTCCTAAAATAGATAACAAAAGAATGGAAAGGAAAAAATCATGAATAATAATAAATGTCGAAGTGTAAGTAAGGTTTTGTATTCTTTTCACATTGATTTCAGTAATGGATATGTTTCCAGTACACACACCTCCAAAACTAAAACCATGTTCATGTGATTTTTGTGCATGCATGTATATGTGTCTCTATACAACCTATGGATATTTCTAGTTATATGCTAGTAAATATACTGATATACTGTTATAACATGTTTTAAAAAAATCAAATGCTATCAATAGCACTCTAACACTTGGTAAACGGCAGTGTGTTGGGAAAGACTGCTATACATGTCTAGAAAATTAAAATTAAGTTTCGAATGAATTTTAAAGCATGCGGGTCTTCTGATTTCACATGCCACTTCCATTAAAATTTTATATGGGCTAATGAATGAATGAATATGGTTTTACGGCGTACCAACACATTATAGGTTATTCGACGCCAACAGGAAGGAAGATTTCTGGTTCACTCTACATGTACAAAAACAACAAATTAACATACAGATTAAAAAAAATACATCAACAAATGAATATGCAGAATGAACCTAGAACCTTGATACCTGCAGAACTGCAGAGTTTCAGCAAATTCTATCGTATAACTCAATTTGTCACTTCTTACGACATGCATGAGTCACAGTGATCCTATTCTTGTCATCACTCATGGCTCCCTGGAACCACACAGGGGTTGATAATTTAACCACAATAGTGAACATGACAAAAATGATAAAATGAACATGACACCCATTTGGAGGATTCCTACCCCTCTGCAGAGATCAACAGTGGTTCTATTCTTAGCTGAAACCACACGTGCTTTGTATGGACTAAGCCTTTGAAGAATAATAATAGTTATAGATGAGAAAACTAAGAATTATCTGTTATCCCATTACGGTCCATGTAAAAACCAAAGTTACCCATAGCCCCTTTATTTTAACAAACTTAAAACCCTGACTCATATGGATCAATTTAACCAGATATGAACAAATTTAGCTTATCAGTTCCTGAAAAGAAGATTTTTGAATATTCACCATTTGTTCCTTTTTTTGACCCCTGCTTGTCCTTATTTATATCAAATCTGCCAGTCTCAACTGTTATGTCTAAGCAATGCCCAGACATTAAGATAATTGAAATAAAACTAATAAAATAGATCACAAAAACATTTCTGTTTCTGTATTCCTATATGTAAAAATCAAAGTCCCCTTACTGGGCCTAGACCTTTTATTTGAACATAAGGAAACTTCTAGTCAAAGGAATCATTTACCAGTATAACCAATACAACCAAATTTGAATAGAAATTTCTTGAGAAAAAGATTTTTAAATGCAAACTGACAAATCCACGGAACTATGCCAATTTTGACAAAAGGGCCACGTCTTGAACAAACTTGGTAGAAACTCATTAGGTCATACTACATACAAAATATCAAAGTTCCAGGTCTTGCACTTTTGGAGAAGAAGATTTTTGCCACAATTTTCAGAGAAGTTGTTTGAAGCAAAAGTTAAAGCAGACGGACACAGGGCGATCACAATAGCTCATCCTGAGCAAAGCTCAGATGAGATAATAATATTTATTTATAATTAAAAAACAAAGATCAAATATAAGAAAACGTGGCAAAAACTGAGTGGTGGTATCGAAAGGGTACCCCTATTCTATTAATAAAAATCAGGCATGCACTGCCAAATCTAAATGAGCCATGTGCCTGCAAAATCTAAATGAGCCATGTTCCTAATGTGAAATGCATAGTAACTTTATCTATCTGGACAAGTAAAGTTAGAATATTCCTTTCCAGTAAATATTTTGCATGTTTTAATAAATATTCTTATTACAAGGGCTCAATGACTTTTGCCATTTCTAAAATTTTGAATACCGATAAACCCCAACATACTGCATTTAAAGTATTGAAAATGTTGATATAAATTTATTCTATGAAATTCTATTTAATATAACTTGGGTTATGTATATTCAAATATTTGAAGCTTTACAAAAGCCATAAAGGCAGAAAAATATAAAATAAAATTCATCAACAGTCCTGAATTTGAAGCCATGATCATCATAGTACATGATATAATTTGTTTTAATTTTTATTAACATTCTTTATAAGCCACATAGACCAAATATTCTTCTATATACATGCCTGTTGGCTTTTATTCTAGCCTCAGAGTCAAAGGATTATCAAAAAATTTAAGGTACACTACTACAGGTTTGGTTCTAGAACTCTGCACGTTATCTTCTGTGCCTAGTTATGAAAATAAATCATTAATTGCTATAAATTTCCACTGTTACGATTGGTAATATTCACCCTAGAAATTTTATATTGTTCAAAACAAACATGTGTGTCAAGACCCACCAGTGTTTAATATATGGTTAATCATTGATTACATTAAATTGTGGAATATTCCCCATTCTAGCAATACAACTATAATTTATTTACGAGTATTAATAAAAAAGCACTGTGATGACATTGATCAATATCCAAACCTATTAACCTGATCTATGGATCAGGTCAATGGACTTGCATATTCACCAATATCATCAAACAACAACAGTGTACTGATTATTGCAATTAAAGAGTTTAATAATCAGAATTGCATCTACACAATACACAGTCAGGTCTGTTTGCCTAGCTGGTAGCACATCTGTCTGACCATCAATCAAGGGGTCACGAGTTCAAATCCCTGCCCGACCAGTCTCCATGATGATTGATACACAACACTGAATTATGTTGACATTCATCTCTCACCACTGATTCAAAAAGGATTGTAATCAGTTACTTGCATTGATGGGTGTGCCCGAGTACTGGTTGACCTTCCAGGATCCCAGGAAAGAGTGATTAGGTTAACTGATCATCTGTTAATCATCAATGAAGTTAAATTAAAAAAAAACAACACCAACATTAACAAAATGTTAAATATTTCTGAATTAAATTATTTGAAATATTTAACTTTTAATAATTTCTACTGTTACTTACGTTCTGCCTTTTTCAAGAACTTGGTAAAGTTGTAAATTATTACTTCTTCCTTTTCTTTCTCTTCTGTTACACTTGAAAACGAAGGAACAAAGAAATTTTGCACTTCAAAACTCGTAGGGTATCTGGATTTGCAAAAAGTGTTCATACCACACTGCCTATGCTTTTGAATAATGTCCAATATTCCATGAAGTTGCAATCCTGCAATGGAACACTTATTGTTTATTTCAACAAGTATATTTATATAAGGTCCATAGCTTGAAGCATCACAACATTGACTAAGATCACCCAAAAGCAATCAAATCCTAAAACATTCCTCTCATTATCTTCAATTAATAATGATTAAGCTTTAAAACCACAATTCTGAGTTTTCATTGGGTGATGAAAAATATAAAGCATATTTTTATGTTCAACAACGTTAAACAAGACTAATGATTTCCATCACCCAATGAAAACTTAAAATTGGGCTTTAAATACTTATTTTTACATTATATTTGCTAACTGTTTTTGATAAAACTATTACATTTATTTCCGTTTTGATAAAATAAAAGAGCTGATTATATCATATATGTCTTCAACTGCAAAGCCAATGTCATGATTGCAACTGCATTGTTGTCAACACACAGAATGAGTGCACATATTTTTATGACAACTTCTGGCAAACATCATGTGAAACTCATGACGTGACGTGGCACCAGCAAAAAAAGATTCAATGAAATCCAAATTGGTCCTTTTTAGCTCCTACCAGATGCAAAGAGTTTTCACTTGGAAATCATATGCTGTTTATCTATATAGTTCTTTTAGACCGGTTGTAGTGGAAATGAAAATCTTAGAAATTATTGTTCTGAAGATATTTTTTATATTTTGTAACAGTGACTTTAAAGTAATTACATCAGCAGTGAGAGATAAATGACAATGAGACGCAATGTGCTATATCAATCATCACAAAGTACAGATTGAGGATTCAACGCCGCAGACACATGGTATGATACCCCACCCAGTCACATTATACCGACACCGGGCTGACCAGACCTACAATTGTCCTCTTAATGCTGAGCGCCAAGCGAGGAAAGTTCTAGTGCCATTTTTAAAGTCTTTGGTATGACCCGGCCGGAGATCAAACTCACAACCTTCTGCATGCGAGGCGGACGCTCTACCACTAGACCACGCTGTGGTCTCCCTCTTGATGTTGAGAATGTATACCAAGTTTCAAATGAATAACATGTAATCTGTAACAGGAGTTCAAATGTAGTCCAAGTACAGATATATACTATGTTTTAGTATTATGAAGTCGAGGAAATTGGCATAAACTCACGGAAAAAAAATCAGAATGGAAATACAAATGTATTCTGACAAGGTTTGCATACATGTGCACTTGATGTTAATGATACATGATACCAATTACATATCATGTAAACTTTATGAGGACTAAGGTCACAAAAGTTTGACAGATGGTCTGATTGACAGACAGACGGACAAGGTAAACACTATATGCCTTCAGGTCTTCAACACCGGTGACATATTAAAGTTATTACGTTTTTTCTTCTGACGTTGAAGGATCATCTATTGCTTGTTAAAACATTTTATAAGATCATATCAAACTAACACATAATCTGTTCATCATATGATGATTTAAGGTCTTTCAAGGCTTGGTTATATCACACTTCTTCTCATCCTTACTGTAAATATCTATTTTAATAAGTTTCATCATGGTATACAGTCTAAAATTAGATGATATAGGAAAGGATGGCAGTAAAATATTTTCTGTGAAAGGAGAAAAATTGATACATACTGCAGTTAAGCAACTATCACTTCTTGCAGTTTATATCATATTGTTCTTACTTCGAGTCAGTTATCAATAGAACAAAATAAAGCATTTCGACCAAAATGTATAGATTATAATTGCAGTATTAATATAAAGGGCCGCTTACACCTTTGGTCACTGGTTTGAATCTCAGATTCTCTATGGCAGACTCAGTACCAAGGAAATTGACTAGAGAGCAATTCATATAAACTCTGAGCTTTCTTTGCAATCAAGCTAACATCAATTAATTAAACTAAAGCACTTAAGAATTATCTATTATTAAAACAAACATACACAAGCAAACTGACATACTGGGGTCTCTTTGGAGCAGGTAAATCATTCTGAAGATAGTAAGTATTTACAAACAATGATACATGTAAAGAAATAAAGGAATTGAGCAAATTACTTATTAAACGAAACTATTACAGGACAAAAAAAAAGAATTTGTGCCCGTCTGACCACTAAAACAACAAAAACTGTCATTTGAACAAACCTTATGTCCCTGATATAAAAATGCTTATGTGAAATTTCAGACAAAATCAATTCCTTTTTGAAAAAATATATCTCTTCTTAATGAAATCACATGTTTCCCCTAAATGAGACTATGGGTTGAGTTAGTTTTAATCTCAGGGACACAGTTTGTACAATTCTGATAGAACATTATTTTGTGATTTTTTATTAAAATATTTTTAAATGTCCTTAAAAGCTAATAAGTAGTCACTATTAAGGCAGCCACTTTAAATTTAAGACAAACATGTATAAGAAGTGAAGTTAGTATAATACTGGCCCTAGTGGTTTAAGCAAAAGTGCTGCTAAGCACCGAATGACACACAATGTACAAAGCATTATGATCATATTAACCTTTCTGGCATTAGATCAGTACAGCTAAAAATATTATGAGTCAAATGACGAAAGGGTATTACTCAAGGGGAAAAACAAGAAAATTCAGTGAAGTTGCAGCACAACAGTGAACATATGAAGAAATTATCAAAATCAATTCTGTATTAACTGCTTTTGCAATGTCAGAGATATAATATTTGTACCTCACGAAAGACTATGTTCTTTGAGCATGTCTCAACGTGGTCTCTCAAACATCTCAGTGGAAACAATTGACAGCACATTTTGCACTTTTCCTTGACATCTTCATCAGTTTCCTGAAAAAATGCATATTTATTAATCTCTCTCTCTCTCTCTCTCTCTCTCTCTCAAACACACACAAACACACAGTTTACATTAAATTTTGCTTTTTTCCTCGCCTGATAAAGGGGGTCGGGACCATGAAATTCACAAAGGTATTATTCGTCACCTCAGTTACAACAAATCACACCAAAAACAATTCAAATAAGTTTATTCTTAATGTTTGAAGAATTTAATGATTTGTTAACTTGCATTTTTTATCCTATTCATGCTAACAATGATCACTCTCACGATAAACTCAATTGACTATATATATATGTTTATGTGTATGTTTTTGTGTATTTCACGCATGCATGTAATAATTGTACTTTGTATGATGATGAGCTGTATATGCTTAAGTCAAAATAAAATATATGTTCTGTTCTGTTCTCTCATTAAAAATAGGCAAACAGATTTTCAAAGTTTACATTGAATTTGTCTGTTTTGGCCACACCCCAGGGTGTAGGGGACCATGAAATTCACAATTTTAATTCAACCTTAGATACCAAAGCTGCATAAAAAATTTCGTAACAATTCAGTTATGGATTTCAGGTGACCTAAAATGTTAGAATTTGGTATAGATCAGTAATTGATTTTATTCACCCCATGTGTGGTAACATAAAACTGTAAAATGTATTTTCAATTAAATCTATTTTAAATGGTATCTGATAGTTTCAGACAAAAATACTGATTTAATATTTCCATTTTTTATATATGAACACGAGTAAAATGTCCCTTTAAATAAATTAAAAGACTATAACTTACAAAAATGTCTGCTTCACAAAGGTCCATATTGAGCTGAATTGGTCGGATGTAGCAAACTGCTTGTCCTATATTACTACTGGCACTCAAATAGTTAGATGTATAACCTCCAGCAGGCATTTTCATAACCTCCAGATGAAGTCTACTTTTTGTTGTAGTTCTTAAAAGTTCAAAGCCACAACAGTCTTTTAATTTTGGGAATGATTCTTCAATCTTATTTTTGAACTCTTCCTGGTTCATATTTTTGGCGAACGTTACTTTTTTCTCGCCAAGGTCAGCCAAATGTAAAGCATGTTTTTCTTGGAGCATTCTCCTGAAATAAATCAGCATCTTAGGTAATACGAGATCCCAAACAAGCAATCGCTCTTCTAATCAGTGATCAAAATAGTTCTAACGATAACAGTTTTTTTTCTGCAAGTTATTTGATGTTCTTGCAATATTTTATTTTTAAGTTATACTGATTATTACTCAAGTATCTAAGTCAGAAAAGAAAAACAGATAAAGTGGGGCTGAAGTGCAAACAGAGTGTTGACTGCACACACAAGAGGTCATGGGTTTGATCCCTAGATCAGCCTTATGGCCTTTCAAAAACCTTAAAACAAAAATCAGTACAGGTTCTAACCAGGAAGTGGACTACACAGCAGTTCATATAAGCTTTGAACTTTCTTCACAACAGGGCTTAAATTTTTTTATTAACTATAACAGAAAAATAAACTTATAGTTCTTGTTTATCTAATATTTTGTTGCCATTAAAAACAACCAAACCTGACAGGTGTTTAGATTTTTAAAGACATAATATATGCAATAACATATATGCATATTGATTTTAAAACTATATTCTATAATCTATTTTCTAGTTAAATAAAGAATTAAAAACTAACACAATTTCAATAAAGATAAAAAAAACTATTAATATTTTGTTTAGTGTTTAGCCTTAGCTTTCAACAATTGTTTAAGAATATCATGAGGTTGTCTGCTTAAAATAGTATTTTACTACATCGGAATATCATGCCCTATATAAATACCCCAACCAATCACATTAAAATTCAACACCGGCTCTGCAAGATCTAGAACTGCTGAATGTTAGACAACAAAGCTCCTAGTAACATTGTCCAAGTATTTGGTATGACACAACCAGAGATCAAACTTCTGCATGCAAGACTGATGCGCTACTGCTAGACCATTACTGCATGATTTTGATAAAACAAAACTTTGTTTATAAAATTAACCTTGCACTATTAACATTTTTTCTTCCATTCATTTAGAGAGAGAGAGAGAGAGAGAGAGAGAGAGAGAGAGAGAGAGAGTTACCATATAACACAAAATACATATTCATACTTTCTCTTCACTCAGAAAACACAAAACATTTTTATTCTTTAAATATTTACCATAGTGCAGCTGGCCAAAGCACAAAACTTGTGCATCCAGAATGATGGAACTGTTGACACTGTTCCATGCATTCTCCTATTTCTACTTCCAGACACATATCTATAAGGGGTAAAAACTGCTCTGGTTGCACTGGCCAAACTCCCAACTGCTGTCGCCTGACTAGCTGGCAGTGCAGCTTGCTCGTCTTCAAAGTTTACTGCAGGTAACTGTCTGTTTTCTAAAAGAGCTTCTGCAGCCTGGCTCAACAGGTCAGCTGCTCTTTGCTGACTCATTTCTGCAATAGAAAACACTTCTTTACATATTATACTATACCATAGTCTATTCCCAACACATCATCTAAAAAATGTTTTACTTAGTTTTATTTAATTCATCAATGTGTAGTAGAACTCAGTTTGGGAATTGTGTAAATAGATAGGTATGTGTACATATTATTTGTCTCGCCATATAGTTTGCTAAGAACATGGGACATGTTGGTTCAAATCTCCTCTGAGGTCAGTGATTTTTCTTTATACTTTTCCCAGTCAAATTACATTGAAGGAGTAGGCATTGCATGAGGTAATTACAATGGATGTATGTAGTAGGACTCAGTGGTAACATATGTATGGCATTCACTTAGCACACAGGAGGTTAGTTTGAATCCTTGAATTTTATTTGTAATTTTCAAGTGTGATTACAAATGTAGCACTTTGGAATGCTCTTCCAGAATCAAAACATAAGTCAGAACATTATTGTAATCCATTAGTTTCAATGTTAAAGCAACACATCCACGTTTGAACTTTTAAAAAAAAAAAAAATGAGTTATGAGCACATTTCCCTTACAAACATATGATCAATTAGCTGTATATAAGCATATAACTACGATCCCGAACACTTTAGAATTGTAAAAAATGATGCCCAAATTGTAATTGTGACTAACGCTTTATAAAACAAGCATGTAACTCACCTGAGTCAAAGAAATTTGTAAAAATTACTTTCAAGGCAGGTAAAGTACACTACGCACTAAAACGTGAAGTTTTTTTAATATGACTTACATAATTTAATGTGAAGTTGTAATCCTTGGCGATTTAAAAATAATTTATAAACCGTAAGTCACCATATATTTATGTATGGGAAAGGTGCTCACAACTCAATTAATTTTTTTTTTAAAAAATGTTTAAACACGGATGTGTTGCTTTAAGAGAAAGAAAATAAAGTGCCAATTTTGATCAAATCCATACTCATATGAAACATTAATATTTCAACGGTGATAGTGTACAGTTATACGTGGTGAATGATAGTGATTGTATTATAGTAGTAATAGAAGTGTTTCTACTAAAAATAACTGGAGGTTGGCCTTCAAGAGGCTGTAAACATCAACAGAACATATTGCCACCATTACTAATATAAAACTTAAAGTCTCCTCATGAGGCTAAAACATAATATTTGTGTGGTTACTCTTTCCTGACTGTCACTATTAATTCCCAGAGACCATAAACATAAAAAAAATATAAATATATATATATTGTTCTGTCTCAAGGCTGCAGATAGTATAACCAACGCTAAGTAGTCTTCATAACTTTATTCTCGACTGTATCATACGTGTGTATATGCTTATTAGCGTGTAAGTGTTAAAGCCCGAAATTACACTAAACAAATGGAAAGTTGTCGCTAAACATTCTATAACAATGAAAAGAATAATCAATATTGGGTGAACAAACAGACAGACTGCAGATAAGGTATTTACCGTAAGTTTTACTATATCAATATATGGGTGCGAAGCGCCTGTGTACGAAAACCTTAGGGTACGAACATAAATCATATAAAAAACAGGAATTACGAGGAAATAACCATTGAACTCTGCAATAAATCACCTTTACCATCAAAATCATACAAATAAACAGGTTATTTCATTAACTTACATAGTGGTGATCGACTAAAGCTGAATTCTAAGTAGAATTAAGAGAATTCGTGTGATACGTGTAAATGGTGGCTTAAATACAAAGGGAGGTAACGGTATCAAGTCAACTCGTCCCCCCAGTCAACTCATCCCTATTTTGGTTATTTGGACCGCCCAATTAGGTCATTTCGCACCCCCCAACAAACTTCCTTTTAAAAAATTTGGTCATCCCCCCCACCCCCCCACCCCTCCCTTCCATTTTTTTAAAATAAATGTTTTGAACTGAATATAATAATATAAATTGATAACAAAAATATTTATTACGGCTTTTTAAAAAAAGCGGTAATTGAAAACAGTTGTTTCCTGTGACAATGTGCTCGTAAATGCTGTTCCACAGTCTGGTGCCTGAGGGAAAGAAAGTGTGCTGGTAGATATCAACTCGGCAGAATTGGACCAGGAACTTTACCAAGTTGCTTCTAATAGTTGGTCGGAAGAATGTTGATGAATATCTTTGAGCACAGCGACGATTTTGTACACCATTACGAGCTTCACTTTAACGCAGCGTTCTTGCAATGTCTTCCAGCCAAGGCCATGACAAATTGTCCTGCTCGTCGCTGGGTGGCCTCAATCTAGCTGAAGTTTGTGGCGTGGTTTCTTGAACTTTTTACTATCAATTAACATTTCCTTGGCCCATTTCAATAACATTTTTTGTTAACGTGCGATTAAAATGTTACTAGGCCCTATCATAATTCGGTAGGCATATTATGGCAGCGCAGAATTACAACTGATTCATGCTTTATTACAAGTGCGTGCTGGTAAATTCATTTTGCTAGATTGTATGATATCTTTTGTTTTTTTTAATTGGAACATGCATGTATGCATGCCAGTAGGCGTATGCATATGACGCAAAATTAGATGACTAAAACGGACTTAATCACGAAACAGTTAATCACAGAACAATTATCGCATATAAAATAGAACAATAAGTTTATTAAACAACAACTTAGAAGTTATTAGTAATACAGAATGATCAATTTTAAATTCAGAGTGTACGATAGGCACATGGGATTATAATTATATACATAGAAGTGTCACTTGTGATTTAGGACAAGGCACTTACATACATGTATTTTTTACTTAAATACTGTTCTATAGAAAACAATATTGTATGGTCCTTAACTTTTGTTATGGAGAATATTGTTGTATGAAAATGACATACATAAAATATCAAGACCATATTAGTCTTTGTCGTAAAAAAGCATATACATAAATCAAACAATTATTTTCATACAAATAGGATTTGTAAAATATTGTTTGAAGTAAGAATGGCTAAAAACATTTTAACCAATAAACTATTGTACTTAAACAGAGGAAAGTCAATAAAAGAAGTTGAAAGATAAGACATTGTTTGTACACCGGGAGATGCAGCATTTAAGTTTTATATCTCAAATCGTATAATCCCTGTGTGCAATAACATATTTACTAGTCACATAAATAATATTCACATTCTACAATTGCTTCAGGCATGTAATACAATCATAAGGCTGCTGCTTCCATATCAGTATTGGGACACTCGACGAATATATGGTATAAAGGTCTCACTACAAAGTCGAATACAGTCCGTATAAAATGCACAATAACTGTTAGGTTGACTAGCTTGTTTTTTGTTACAGAGAGTGCAATGCCACCCTAAGATGTTTTTTAAAAAAGAAGTCATTAGACTTAAAATACATGCGTCTGTAAAAATCATATAACTGTCACTGTTTAGCACCGGTGATGTCTTACTGCAGTCGTTGTTATGTCATATTTTGCTCTATTCATATGCAGCAATAAATCACATATTTCAAACCAAAATATATAGGACTTGTTTAAAGAATCATGTTACCGTGTGGAACAAGGGGTGCAACTGGGTAATGAGACGTTATAATGGTATATCGAACTATCAATTATGACGTGTTCATGCAACTACCGATGTTTTTATAACCAACACAAAACTCTTCAAATATCATCTATAACATCTTCAACACAAGCATAGTCTATAACGTATAACCAAATGCTAACAGGACTGTGTTTACTATGTAGTGAGTAATTGTATTATATTAAGTATATCTCTATAGATTTCATAAAATATAAAATCATACACATTTATACTGTCAAGCACTGGTATTATTTATCTTACACTCCTAATGATACTATTGTATAGTTATATTTAACCAAATAGAGTTGTTAATAACTGTTGTAATAGTTCGACAATATAAATAGCAGCGCAATAATACATTTAGCAACTGTTACATCAATTATATCGCAGTAGTACATTCAGCAATAACAATGGTATCACAATAATATATTCCGCAATATCAATAATATTACAAAAGCGTACAGAGCAATATCAATAGTGTAGCAATAGTATATGCAGCAATAACAATACATTTGTTAAAATTGGCATCTATAGTCAAATAGTTTGTTTTTTTTCAAAATTTACCTCTGTTGTGTTTTTTTCTTCAATATAGTGAGTAACACGAGTATTTTAAGAACATATGAATCGAAGACATTGTTCAATATATATAAATTTAATGTCTTATATCTATTGTAATGATACGATGCGTTTACAAATCGAGTATATAATTTATGTAGACATATGTAAGTCATTTTAACAACGTAATATAGTGTGTGGTTGTTGTTGCTGTATCCTGTAAACAATATAGCCCCGACCTGACATTGAAAACTTTCTTTTTTTTACTTTCCGGACTTTTACAGTGATGAAAACTGAAAACAAATTAAATCATTCACACAAAGATAAAGACATAGTCAATATGAATTCAAATCATGCTTTACGAGGTGTGTGTGGAAAGAAATTTCCCGTCTCAGAAGTCGTTCAGAATACCAAATTGACATCTCAGGGAATATTAGGAGACACGTGAGTGAAATAATTCGTATGATATTGGGATGAGGTGAACACTCAAAGCCATTTGTCAACATGTTATTACTAATTACAGCAAACTCTGCAAGGTTTCTACGTTCATGTATATGCTCTGATTTCCGTTGTTTGTTTGTTGGTTTTTGTTGTTTTGTTTTTTTTTTGGGGGGGGGGGGGGGGTATTTTATCTTTTACTTACATTTAAATATTATCATAATTATAATAAAATATCTTTTCTCATAATATAGATATATAGCATATATTATTTAAGTAATCTTGTTTAGTCTTAATGTTGCATACACGACGTATCATATGAACTCAATTCCAGTGATAGCTGTAACGCAATTCCACTATGCAATAATTATGTTATACTATAAATATGATTTGTATTGGTCGGTAAAAGGATCGCTTGGGCAGATTTGAATCGATACACAATTAACAATAGCTACAAAAATATTAATCAACGCTCTAAGTATTACGCATCGGAGAAAGGAATAGTTCTTCACTCGCGTTGATGATGATGGACGTTTATCCTCAAGTGACTTCAAACGGCTAGGAAGATATATACATACTCTAGAACTTATTTTTCAAATTCAACTATATATATTCAAATATTTTTTAAAAAGAAACACTGCATTATAGCCATGAAAATATTATCGTTATTGTTAGACAAAATTGAAAACTTTGTAATTTTTCTGTATTTCTAATAGAGTTTTCCAGTAGTAGTTTAGATTGCTCGTCAGACTTTGGTATGATTAAATGAGAAAGCATACATGTAACAGTCACGTTAACAGAGGGGAGATAACATGATTAAGAAAACATTGATAGAAATAGTATTTCTCAATATTTCGTGTAATCTGCCGTGAGTGTGAGAATATTACTCTCAGATTCAATGTTTTAATATGAATAATGATTAAATCATTAAACACCGGATTATAGTAATCCTATCATAGCAAGTTAGTACTCTCAATCTACGAAATGTTGATTAAATACTAAATCATATGTTAACAATCGAGAATAATATAATTCCTATTGCCATATCGATACGTCATTTTAATCAGATAAACAGAAGTTATTTTCAAAATGTTGTGAGCCCTTTCGTGTGTGTCTGTTATATGCATTGAGTCTTGTATAGACTTTGGCAAAAGTTCTTAACTTAATTATGCTGCACGTTTAACCTCACTCAATTTATAACGATGTTTGAGTTTGATCTTTGTATTCACGGATCGTTAAAACCGTCTTCTGCTGTAATTTTAATTCAAGGTGTCAGTGTCGATCATTGTATAAGAAGAAGCAGGCGAAATCAAAATACAAAACCTGTATTCTGGTTCAAGCATAAACGCTTGAAATAATATAACGTTTCACGTCTTAAGAAAATCTAAATTGAAAAAAAGAGTTACCTTTGTATGTTAATATTGATTAGTGATACCTTATGGAACGAAGGTGCTCGACGTTGCTAAAGTCTAAAAGAACTAGAATACTTAAGTTGAACTGATTTTTTTCCAGAAATATATCCTCAAATACCGAACATGTAATTATTTTCGCGTACCTAAATATTCGCGTTATCTAAAATCATACTTGCGTTGAGAAACCTTTGTTAATATGATTTTGCTTATAAACCCCATGTTTATAAATCTATAATGTTGATTTTTAAGCGTCATCGTTGTGTAAACGAAAATACGATATTGTTAAATCAAATTGTTGGGACAGGTGAAGCCAACGAAAGACTTGTACGGACTTGAAGTGACGAATCAATGTATGTCTGTGGTTATATATTGGGCTGAATATTTAAAATTTGCGAAATTCGCAAGCATAACTACTTGTACAGTAGACGATGTATGCTAATTTACATGTAGCTACTACATAACATATGAATCATAAAGCTGATGGATATACAAAGATATACAAAGTGTCAATTAGGTGTGATGTTACTGTCTCGAGGGTTTATCCACATCATGGTGAAATTGTTATTGGCACCATGCATTAATCACACTAAATTGTGGGTTATTACTCGAAGAAAAAATAAGCAAATGAACGAATAATTGCTATAAATGTATTTGCAAAAGTAAAATAAATGTACATTTTTTATTATTGTAAAATCACTCAGCGACTCTCGATGACAAAACTGTAAACCGTTTACTAACGTGTTAACCATATTGAAATTTTAGTCTTGTTTAGGACGTTGTTTTTTTCTTTTAACGGTTTGAAGTTTTGTTTCAACTAGGTTAAAATAGTTCCTCGCATTTTAGGTCGTTAATATGGAGTCGATAATATCAGTTTGATTGTTTTCAGTTTAGTTAACACTTTGTATAGACAAAACAGGATATATAAGCAACATCTTGATTCATAAAATGTATTAGTACACTATTAGATAAAAGTAGCATCTGCGACTTTAGGTACCATGAAGTCTACCAATAAGAATGTCGCAGACACACTAATACAATTTAAACGTAGACACTAATCTATGCTTGTTCCTGGTACATGTAACAGCTCCACGTTTGATAGCATTTCATTTGATATGGACAGGGTCATCTTTTTGTCATACATTTGATATTATTATCTTGTCAATAAACCCTCAGTCATGGAACACATCCGCGTATTGATGTATCGCAGTCAGTATTAACAGTCGTATGTGTATGTGTAAGCTACGTTTCTGTATATACTATATACTTCATAATACTGGATATAGACATTATTGACAAAATCAATACATAATTTTTATTATTTGTTTCGATAATTGTTTAATGTTCATGATTTATTTGTGGACGTAGTAGGAAGTATAAAATCAGAGCCGGTTAATGTCACTCAAAATAATTGAAAAACAGAAATGTAGATTTGTCATCATGTATGATTTAGAAAACGAAGTATTAAGTACTTGAATTAAGTCACGAACAAAAACACATGAACTTTTATTTGATTTGCTTGAGATGTTTTGGCACAACTATGTTGTTGTTATTTTATTATTGTTGTTTTTTGTGTTGTTTTTATTAGCAGTGTGTATATTGATGATGTTTTTCATCTTTAGTACTAAAACGATGCAGCAGATAAACTGATTGTATTATCCGTAACGTGCGCAACTACAAAAATATTAGGTCTATTGATAAAATACTGCGAAAATCTCATATCATTTACAGTTTAAGTCATTTTGAACAACGATAAATATATTCCATTTACCAAGTACAGTGACATTTGTTTCAGTTAGGTTTTTGGCTTTTGTTACATTTCTTTCAAAGACGTTTCGATCGTCAAATATTCGTTTTATTAGTCCTTAATCAACATAAATTTGTAATTAATGTGTGACTGCTAGCGTCATTCATTTGTCTTGACTGGTTTTGTGTCGCTTCATTATATGAAGATAAATATCTTGCGTGATAAGATGTACCAATGAACTTAGTTTTATATCATCAGAGACATTTTAACAACATATCGTTTAAATGCAACAACAGCTATTGTCATCTGCGCAGTGTATTCCTGGAGTTCTTATCGGGGTTATCCAATACATTGTTTGTGATTGTATTTGCACCGTGATTGCTCCGTTCAGTGATGCGTGCATCGTTGGAATTATTGTATTTTTATCGTATTGTCGTAGTTGTCCTATCATTTTGTTTTTCATACGGAAAGTGAATTCATTTATATAAATGAATAAACTATAAAGTGGTTCCGTGTTCTATATTGACCTCATGCAGTATTTATTTTTATAAAATGACACCATTGCGCCCATTGCTCAAAGAAAAAAGTATGATGTTATTTTTATGACGCAAACATAGGTTATTATATGCAATACAATATGTTCTTCAGTTTTGTATTAATATTCTGGTTTCAGATAAAAAAATAAAATTACATTCCTGTTATTTTTTTCTCTTTTTTTCACAGTTAATGTAAACTCTTCCCTTATTGATTTCAATTGTCAAATACCACGATCGTTTTCCATCTCCTAGTTTCAATTGACAAATACCACGACTTGTGTTTGTTTCGTATATCAGTTTTAGGTGTAATATCACATTTTGTCAGTTCATTTCATATTCTCTTATACTCGTATCACATTTGAAAACTATACAATGCATTGGTATAATTATCGTAGTTGCAGTAGATTCCAATTTGTATTTGCGTTAAGATAGCGTCTTGCAGACTACCTGTCTGAAACTAAACATACATATATATATCTTTATTTAAGTCTCATCTATGTACAAACATATAAATAAAACATACAGTAACACATACAACGTACATAGCCATTCAATATTAGAATTACAAGAGACTATCGCTATAATATTAATTGACATAAAATATATACAACTATCACAGATTATTCATGCATTATTTTTAAAAAGGATGTATACTATAAAGCATTATACACTAAGAATTGAGACACCGGCGCTAATCTTGGCTCGAGACCTAAAAGATTATTAAAATAACTTTTGTTAAATCGTGAAAGGAAAAATTAATGCAAATGCATCGCTATATAGTCAACAGCTTTTTAAAAAATATTTTAAAAGATCAGTTATCACCCCAGATCAGATCTGGAATGACCTGATTAGCACCGATTTCTCAACATAATATAAAATTAATTTGTTTTACATTTAAGATATAATACATTATTTATATAAAGTATTTCTACGTTTTTGTAGTATTGTAAAACAGGTTTTGGCACATATTCTTATCATATCTTTATTGGAAAAGAGAAACTTCATTTTATTACAGTCATCAAAATTATTAAAGTTTGCATCTATGCTTACTGCTTTAAGCATCAGATCTGTCCTAATATCTTTATAAGAGGCACATTTTAAAATAACATGACACTCATCTTCTATAGCATCATTACAGAAAGGACATAACCGGTCATTCTCATTAATACCCTCATATCGACCAGTTTCTAGTTTTAATGGCGCAACACCACATCTGAATTTTGCAAACGCTGATCTATGCTTCATTGGTAGCACAATTATACAGTAATTTTCTACTTCATAATCATTTTTAAAAAGCCTATAAGTTCTTAATTTGTTACGTCCATTACCACGTATACTAGTTGTTTGATTTACACTTGCTTTCCACTCCGTAATATATATAGACATCATCTTTTTAAATACAGTATCAACAAATTTAATTTTGTTAATGTTTGAGTATGTATGAATATGAAGCTGTAAACTATCAAATTGATTTATAACTGTGAAAACCCAATTTTTACAAGAGTTATTAGCTTTATTTCGTGCCCAAATAAATATTCTTTTATTTAATCTTGTATCAATTGTATAGATGTTGCGTACCCAATGTCTGGCTATACATTTCCATACACTTCAATAGAAGTGTGTTCAATCAAATGTTAAGACGAAATCAACCATCAAAACTGTCAACTGGTATGCAGTCTATCTTTCAGTTAATTTTATTTTATAATTATTCACAGAAGAAACGATAATAATCTTTTTTTTTAACAAGTCTATCTAAATCTTATCAAAAATATGTGCTGCTTCAGTATGATAAACGATCATGTTAGTGCCTTCGCCATTGTCGATTATTTCATAGCAGTTACGTCTTATTTGGACAGATAAAAACATGCAAAAATGCATTATACCGTACGCAGAATGGCTTCAGTCATAAACCAAAATTTACAATATAGAAAATCTTGTGATCACAAGAATCTGATAGCAGTTTATAATGCGGAATGTTACAAAAAACATAAGAAAATCACAAATCAGATATTAACTTGATTTTTATTATTCTATAAATCATTAATGTAGAAGTTACATCCTCATCTTTAAGATCTGTTACCGATTTATTTGTTTATAAAGTTGTCATGGTATATCAAGAAAAATGCCAACAGTTATTTATGTCTTATCATTATTTCACCTATACTCTTTGTATGTAGTATATTTGTTATAATTATTTTATGTTTTTATTTTGTTAATGGTATCTGTTGTTAGTGTGCTTCGTCTCCCAGTTGACAAACATTCCGTATGTTACAGGTTAGAAGGGATTTCAGTGAAATTCTTATAACCAAGGCTTACTTTTTAGTTCAATATAGTTAATGGTGTTATTATTAGTGAATCGATAGAGCAGGCATAAACATGTTATATTGAGCAGAAATAATAGGATGAAAATATCTTGGATAACACTTTCTGGATTTGAAAGCATTATCATTATTTAACTTTAATCGTCAGTTAGGATAAATAACAGTATTATCTTCGTTAATAGGCCTCGCATCAATCAGATCTATAGATACGACACCACATACTAAATGCAGAGCAAGATAAAGATTAAGGTGTTAACATTTCGTCTTTTTGATGCAATTATAGCAACAAGGAACCCGGACTTGGCAACAGTCTCACCATTTTTAAAATATATTTAATTTTAAAACTAAACTAAGAAAAATATAATAAGTAAATACAAATGAGATAGCTACCAAAACAGCATATTTACAAGCAATATATAGAATGCATATTACATATTATAGCCAAGATATATACAAGAAAATACCAAAACAACAGATGTATGGCAATATATATCATAACTATTATAAGGACAAAACAAACATTATATAAGTAGTGGCAACAAAGGTGGCAACAATGGTGACCTAACTGTCTATAGGAAAACTGCCACCGGGAAGTTTTCTAGTTTAGGAAAACAGTCAACAAAAATGGCAACAAAGGTGAGCTACAATGTAACTAACTGTCTATAGGAAAACTGCCACCGGGAAGTATTCTAGTTTAGGGAAACAGTCAATGTCATAATAAAACGTAATGATAATTTATAAAATAGTGTCGTGCGGTAAGGAACGCTCTCCTGATCTGCTGAAATGTGACGACAGAAGCAACGGGATAGAATATTGAATATCATAAAACACATTTTAATAGCAAGAACTGTATTTTCGCTAATTTTTGCATCGGAAGCGGGAGGTCGAAGGTACGAATCCCGGTGGAAGCATCTGGACTTTTTTCTGATGCGGACTGTTGCCGACCAAGCAGCTAGTTAAATTGAGGGGATCCTAATGTCTAACAAGCTGACACTTGGCAATGGTAGCTTTCGGGAAGTAACTGTGTACAACATAAAGGTGTCTCATAAGCCCAGTGTGACTGGCCCTTTCAATAGAGGTGACACTATAATAAACAAACACTCTAGTTTATTCGCGAGTTTCAACCATCTTGAATTCAAAGATTTCGCTTAAATAACTATCATGTTCACTGTCCGAATGTTTACAAAATCCGAACAAAAAATGGCGGTGGTGTCACTGTTCGAACGGCGCCAATTCAACATTTACGGCGGTGTCACTGTTCGAACGGCGCCAATTCAACATTTACGGCGGTGTCACTGTTCAAAGGCGCCAATTCAACATTTACGGCGGTGTCACTGTTCGAACGGCGCCAATTCAACAATTTGGGAATAAATAAAATAGGAAAAATCAGCGCAAATTACATTTATTTTATTAATTATATTCCAATTGATGATTTTATTAATTATATTCCAATTGATGATAAACTCAAACTGTAAAACAAAAACACAAATTCAAACAATATTTCCCTAGAGAACTTATGTAATTATTTAACCACATTAGACAAAGAAAGCTATTCCAACCACTGTATTGGTTGACCTCAATCTTATTTATGCAGTGCATATTTCGTTATTACTTACAAAATGAACGAAGGGCGTTTAGCAATATGCATGACTGATTCATGTACTTGCTTATTTTATTTTCTGCTTGAGCAAAGTGGTAAATTGATTCTTGTATTAAACATAGTGTTACTCGGTTATCTGAAATATCCATTCTAAACAAACATACTTTGCATTGTATATGGAAACTGCTAGAGACAGTGACAGAGTTAGTTGTTTGAAAGGACAATTATTTTTATTTATAGTAATTGTTGTATAAAATCATGCTCATGTTAACACCAATAGGAAGATATATGCCCCGACATTGTATTGATTAATATCGACTAAGACAAGATATATGATACAGAAACATCAATAAACCACAAATGGTCAATTAGATGTTATGTTGATGTCTCGATTGTCTCTTCTTAGCATAGCGTTACTACACTTTCAGCATAAACACTCAAACAAGACTAAACATAAACGCGCCACAAAGATGCACATCAATAATTATACGTTTTATCTAGCTGAAAGTAAAATCGGCTTTAACAAGAGGTTGTTGTTGCTGCGTGGAACAAACGTTGCTGTTCTTTTCTTAATGTTTAAACTATGATATGAAATAATTTCTGTTATACGTGTTTGAATGAAATGAAAATTTTTTGAATTGTTGAATGTTGGTTAACCTTCCAGGATAGGTAAATCTTCTGTTTGCCCTCTATAGCAAAAACGACAATATGGTAAAATATTCAAACAAACAAATCAAGGTTGATACACATGTAATGTAGTTATACTGCAATCCACTGGTGTGATCAGCTAGGATTTACTGTAAATATTTGTTTCATCTATTATTCCTAGGACTAGCTGATGTTGATTATTATAATAAGCTGAAAAATTGGCCAAACAATCTGTGAGCTAAAACTCTTTCCCGCTCTTTCACGCTTCTCCTTACTGTAAACTCTTGTGTTCTGATGTTAAGTGATCTCTGCAAAACCCGAGTTCTTATTTTTGTTGAGCAGATCGACTTTGCCCAACCGGCTTCTTTACAACGTTGGAAACGGTTTTCGGGCTTGACTCTCTCATTTCCATTTGCTGGGTGCGCCATTCTTCGTAACGAACTAACAACCCATCAATCAGTAGGGCGTTGTACTTTGCAGATTTCCGGACGGTAGCTAATTTATGCTTGCTCCGAATAACAGTTTACGCCCCAATTTCAATTTTATTTTTTATATGTTGGTATCACCCTGTTTGCATCTCTAGCGCTTTTCTTATGCTTAGTGTTATCATGCCCATATGATTCTTGTTATTGATCAAAAATATTTAACCGAAGTCAATATATAATATATCTTTCTTTAATGTTTAGCTTTTAATAAAAATCAACTTTCGTGCGAACAAAGATGTCCCTTTGTCTATCAAAACTTCCACAGCGCTATTTCCATTTTAACTGAAACAATAGCCACTTAATTGTCAAGTACAACATCTAATTATTTGACAGCATAATTTAATGATAAGAAATGGAAATGATCCAGTGGCATAATTAGTAGAAGACAGTATCAGACTCTTATACGGTGATGGGTCACGTGTCACTTGTCTAGCTTGAATACCGTAGCTCGTGCAATTAAATCAGCTTAAGCTGTATCATAAAGACAAGCGCACTATAAGTTGTCTTCTGTAAGTATTATGTTGTTTCTTAATGAAATGTTGCAGTTGATTTACAACATATTAATTCGGAATAAATGCTTTATCATATAGCATGCTTATTTGTTAGAATATCGTTGTTACTCGTAATTATGATCATCGAAATATCCAGTTTTTAAATAATCAATAGAAATTCTTTATTTCTTCTAAGAAATCCAATATTTTAGTGGTATTTTCTCAGCCGTATCCGACCTTGATTGCCAATAACTAACGTATTTTGTAAGAGTATAGTAAACGACAAATGTAAGACAAAGCTTTCATAGAAATATGCTTCAATTTAAAAAAAGATAAAAGTATTACATTTAATTGAACCCATTTATAATCTAATTATATATTTTTTAGAAATCCAAACTATTTAACATCAGTATGATTTGTCAGATATTAATCTGTAACAATTATATATATTATTTATGAATGTGCTGATATGATTGCTATTGCCTACGAAAAAGCGTTCTATTTTTTTTTTTTAAAAAACTTATATATCCAAATTAAGACCTTAAAGTTTGCCTTTACTAAAATCGCACATCAATAATCAAAGTTACTCGGCACATGTTCCTTTTTATACTTAAAACTAGATCCAAGACGCCCTACCGATTATACATAGCAACTAGTAGCCACCAGTATAGACTCTTTCATCTAGTCTCCATATCCCTTGCTAAGAAAATAGTTAAGACAACAAAAAAACAACATTATTTCCGATTTGTTTACAATATTTTTGAAATCCTTGATGTTGATATCATAAATAACGGAAACCTAATCACGGTACCATTTGATTATTTAATTATATCATACTGGTAATTATATGGAATATATAGAGTTTACTGAGCTGTTGATTTCTGTTATTGAGTATTATTACAGAAGCTATTCGCGATGGCGTCAGTTACATGTAGTGAGTGACTTCTCCAATTACCAAATATCGATGAACTCAGAAGTGGAAAAAAACAGCTGAACAAACAGCCGCATATTTCATTATGTATATTAAAATTGACATTAACATTTGATTGAATTATTACCACTTTCCAACGTTCTAATTCATACATATAACAATTCCCCATAACTCATACATGTCTAAGTCTATATGCATAATGACGTTGATACCGTCAGTATGCTCGGGTGAGGAAGTAGATAGATATAGGTGAAATTTAAATACGAATAGTTTAAATATTTGGTAACAGTAAGTGAATTCTTCAATACAGATAGCTACATGTATGTTATCTATCGCAAGACAAAGAAAATGAGTCCATTATTCGTTCTTCATTAAACCATTAAACCATTTACTTTTTAATCATGATATGCGATATCTTTCTAGAATAATATCAGATTTATTTATTTCCTGATAATACCAAAACTACAACATTTTGTAATTTAACTACTATTAATTATTTCAGGATGTGAAGTGTTCATAAAGCAACTGACAAATATATTACCTCGATATATGACCAACAGGCGATGAAAGGGTCGAAGGTTGTAGGTACAAAAACAAATAAACAATCGACATACAGAGCATTAAGTAAAGCACAAAATCTGATTCAGTGAAATGTATAAAATGAGCGGATACGCGATCCGTCAGAAACCTGCTTAAGACCGGTGTGTTTTGGCTAGGCAGTATTAACTAGATGTTCCTCAAGTTTGGTTATAGTTTACGGATAATCTGCATATGTGTTTGTCACATGTGTATATAGATAATATGTTAAATAAACAAAATGTTATTGTTTAATGAGGAAGATGAAGTGTCATTGGAACTATACTAACATTCTGCAATCAAACAAGTCTGCATGGCATTATATCTTTAAACATAATAATGTTTATAATTATAATGGTTAAACAAGAGCACATTTCATAAATACTAATTGACTCTTTCAAAGCTTGACAACAAAATAGCGTTTCATGACTATCAGGGTAGGCCAATAGTGTCTGTTGTTTAGGAGAAGCATTACATCATCATAACATTTTTATAATAATTGGTTGAACAAGTTCGTTGAAGTTAACATTTCTTTTAATGTACTGATTTACACATTCAAAGCTTTAAAGCAAAAACAGCTCTGAGCCACATGTATTTTAAGGAAAGGTCATCGAATCTAACATGGGACCAAACCAATGACATCTAATAAAGTAAGAATCGCCTTTTTCGTAAATTACAATTAACAACATGTTCGGTCTGCTGATGAGCACATATTGCCATATAAGTATACGGAATAAAGGGACATACAATGTATCATTACAATATTCACAAACAAAAAAGTATCACTTTATTGATGAGCAATATTAGAAAAGATCAGCTATCAATTTAATTTCTGGATTTCTCTTAAAGAAAATATTGAATTGTTGTAAAGACTAATAACTACACAATTGATGTCATGAGCTAAAAATACATAAAATATGTGCACGTTGCATGTTCTGTTCCAATTAATATTACTTGTGTTGTTTTATTTCAAATGAAAATGAAACAATTTGTTTATGAATGTCTCTCCGAATTTATAAAACCATCAGGTTTTAATGGGTCAAACTTAAGCAGAGCATTAGCGATAACGATTATTTGAATATGCCAGTGCATTTCAGTTTTCTTTGTTAAGTGTAATTTTCATGATAATTGATTTATAAAATTAGTAAAATTAAATTACAAATGTTCATCCAAAGCACATCTAGATTGTATGTGTGTGCTTCTCAGCGACATTCGCTTGATACACCTTGACAATAGCGCTGTATATACACTAGTTGTATTATTTTTTTTGTTTTTTAATCATGTTATACTACCACATAAGCAAATATAACAATGCATACAATATATAGACAATTTTTATTAACATTACACACACAGACATTCCCTATTTAGTAGTGTTTACATATAAACTGTGGTATGACCTAAAATAAAAATTATTCAATTGAAAGTTGAAAGAAGAAAAAACTCGGTTAAAAAAGATTAATATTAAATTTCGTGTTTCTATATGTGATTCTATATGTGTTTCTATATGTGTGTCTATATGTTATTATATAAGTGAATATATATGTGAATATGTGTGTGTCTTTGTGTGTCTATATGTGTTTCTTAATGTGTGTCTATTTGTGTCTATATGTGTTTATATATGTGTGTCTATACGTGATTCTTTGTGTGTTTATATGTGTGTCCATATGTTATTCTTTGTGTGTCTATATGTGTGTCTATATGTGATTCTGTGTGTGTCTATATGTGTGTCTAAATGTGTTTATATATGTGTTTATATATGTATGTCTATATGTGAGTCTATATGTATGTCTATATGTGTGTCTATATGTGGGTCTATATGTATGTCTTTATGTGTGTCTATATGTGGGTATATATGTGTTACTATATGTGTATATATATGTGTGTCTATATGTGTTTCTTAATGTGTGTTTTATATGTGTTTCTATATGTATGTCTAT
Organism: Panopea generosa; assembly: GCA_029582155.1. Lineage (NCBI taxonomy): Eukaryota > Metazoa > Mollusca > Bivalvia > Adapedonta > Hiatellidae > Panopea > Panopea generosa. The sequence goes on along the minus strand of JAPMAH010000026.1, from coordinate 1,292,619 downwards.
ATATGTTTCTATATATGTGTCTATATGTGTGTCTTTATGTGTTTCTATGTGTGTTTCTATATGTGTTTCTATATGTATGTATATATGTGTATTTATATCCTTTATACGGTTCAAGGTATGAAGTATCCATTATCTTACATACCAAATTATGTTTTCACTTTGTGCGACTTTTGACTAAGGAGCCATTTGTAAAGATTATTATTTTTTGTCTCCCGAGACAGCAGATTGGATATCTAAATTTTATATGAAAATAAGCTGTTCATCCACGCATTTTTTAACAGTCTACTAATTTCAATGATTTAAATTATTTAGAATCAACTGTGAGGGTGCCGCAGAGAGGACGACAGAAGAGATAAAAAAGAAATTGGCCGGCGTTAAGAGCGTTACAAAGAAAAAGAAACGGGAGAGGAGGCGTCTAGCGAAACAAACGGTTGCCGGACGTTTCGGTAAATAGCCAGTTCGGTAAATTGGATTTATATAGTAAACCGATTGGACGTTTCGGTAAAAAAGCAATTATATAGTAATTAAATGGTAAAGTATATCACACCTCTCACGAATACAATTAATGATAAAATTACTTTGTTTTTATCACTCGCTCCATTGTGCATTATATTGGGTATGGTCTAAACTGGTACGGGATGGGGATAAATTACGTTATTATGTAACATGAAAGACTGGGAGGAAAAGGTATAATAAAATAAAATCATTTTCATTCCACTGTCTATTTTATTCATTTCAGCATTTAAACTTATACCTACATTTAATGTGAGTGAGATGATAAAAAAATTATTTGTTAAAAAATGTACATGTATTTAAAACCCTACTCTTTATCTTTTGTATTAAAGATTATCACTTCCCTGCCCGATGCTGCTTTGGAGGGTTTTAAATGTTTCTGGCAGGTAAGTTCTTTATTTTATCTTCTTTTAATAAAAATACCCAGCATAAGTAGCAGCAAAAAAATAATGATAATACTATTTATATGTTATAGAAATTGTGCATTTATAATTGGTTTTCATAAATATATTTATTTGTAACATCCCTAATAAATATACTGATATGAGAAAATGCAAGTATTTTGAAATAAACACATGGGAAAAGATGTGCCAGTAGCAACAGCAAGGATATATATATATATATGCTTATCAAAGGCAGCTTAACTTTTCATAAAGATTTTTAGAAATTGGACTTTTATTTTTAATCTGATTACCAGTATATTTATTCGAAATCTTTTTTTGTTTGCTTATTGCAGGTACACCAGTCATTAGCACAACACCTGTTATCAACGACTCTGATGCTGTTGGTATGTAGTATATTTAAAATTAATTTTCAATGACAACTGTCTGTTTATAACAATGACTATATGGTCCCAATTGAAAGCGACATCCTAAATAATTATGTAAAACATTATAAATTTTACAAGTCTATTTAAAGTTAAACTGTATCTTTTATCAATTTATATACATTAATGTTATATTACTTTTTTATTTCCAAGACCTGTATATATGCCTGTATTCATTTTAGACAAACAAACGACAAGTGGACACCAGCATATTGCAGTACTTGAAGAGTCGGGTTCTATTTTTGTTGTGTATTACATTTAAACATCTTGTACAATAATAAGTTATTGATAGCCAAATTCAATTTGTATAGGAAACTCTCATTCATTTCAAATGTAAAACAATTTTGAAAAAGAAATGTTTGGAAAGGTAATCAGTTGTGAAAAAGCCTCTGCTTGTAGGTGAATACCGTAGACAATTTAACCACAGTTGACAAGCTGAAGTAGGTAATAGCAAAATACAATTGATTGATTGATTATTATCAACTGGTGTTTTTCAGTTCTTCAACAGCCATGAATTTGGTCCTACAGGAAATTAATATTTCTTTGGAATTCAACAAAAAATCATGAATGAAATGTAATAAACAATTATAACACAAATACGTCAATAGGTTAAACTATATATTTTTATTCAAATAATATTATAAACTTAATCGTTTACAGAGACTTACTACAATAACCTTATATTTAAAGAGCACAAATGAAGACAATAATGCAACAAGAATGAGTAACCTTAATGGTTTATTATAAACAATCCTCTGTACTATAAAACAATTAAAATATATGTTATTAAAAATATGTTTGGCGAAAGGGGGCTCAACTACCACTTTCCATCGCAGCAAGCTGGGGACAAAGGCTAAGGCGACCACGCCCAAGGGCAGTGAGGCTTGCACTAACCGAGACAGTTCCATCGAATTGAGGCAGTTCAAATTCATCCTACCCTTGTTAAAATTTAAATATATGTAAAATTCTGAGTTAATTTAATATTCAGGTAGTTCCAGTATGTTAAAATCAAATGGTTCCATAGAGGCTTTGCCAGCTACAACTTCATGTAGCGTAGAAGGTAACAGAAACACTGCATTTAAATAATATATATAGCATTAGAATGAATGAATGAATGAATGAATGATTAAATCGTACTACTCAAATTGTCACTTCCTACTACATGCATGAGCCACAGTGATCCTATTCTTGACATCACCCATATCGCTCCCTGAAACCACACAGGGGTTAATAATTTAACCACCATAGTGAACATGACAAAAAATGATAAAATGAACATGACACTCATTCGGAGGATTCCTACCCCTCTACAGAGATCAGTAGTGATTCTATTCCTAGCCGGAACCACACAGGCTATATAGCATTAGAGAAACGAATAAAAAATATCAGCATTATCATGATTCAACATATTCTGAAAGAATTTTAAATTATTTTACTGAAATCTTAACCCTTTCATTGCTTAATTAATATAAAGGACCCATCCATCTTTCAGTTTGTTTGAGATTGTTATGTTATCTGTATTACCATGACAGATAGAATAATTGTGAAAGTTAATTTGACTTAATTTTTATGTACCATGAATGCACATTTTGGTTTAAAAATATAATCTCTATGTGGGTTTGGTTTCTCAAAATTTGTTCTTGAGTTCAAGTCTAAAAATATTCTCAAGAATTGTTGCTGATCTGGATGAACACTGCATAAGTAGTTAATCTTGTTTCCAGCCTAGTTATAACAATAAAAGAAGTTGTATGTATATACATATTTATATTATTAAATACTTGATTTAACAATCTTAAATTGTCTACTTCATAATAACAGATATTACACCAGAACCAGTTTCCAAAAAGAGAAGACATTAAAGAGGTAATACTAAGGGTTACATTTACTCATTGTCTTTGAAAAAAAATTAGGTATTCAGTTCCAACTCCTTCCAAATATTTTCAACAAAGATCTGTGTAAAAAAATAGGATTTTATAATAGAAGCAAAATTAAGTAAAAGTAAATAACATAATTTACGTTATATTGTGTAAGTTTAACTGAATAAATTGAAACTGACTGAACAGACTGAAGTGAATCTTAGATCTTATGCCCATTAACGCCACAGCTTCAATAGATCTTGATATAAAAATACCCCACCTGTTAAAATTTTGGGGGTAAATTACCCCCTTAATATAAATAGTATCTTAGGCACTGTATATTCATATAGGAAACATATGCAAATGTGTACAGGAAAATTGGAAAATAATTATCATAAATAGATGAAAATGATTACAATGTAAAATCAATGTCACTGCTTTTGAATACTAAATATCACTGCTTTTGAATACTGAATATTTATGCACAAACTAACTAAGTTTAATTAAGACTGGGCAAATAATGATGGTATGTGAGTGGTCGCAACAAACATTTTGACAGATGCCCAGTCAAGGCATAAGAAATGACAAAACATCAGTAAACAAGTTTGAATTAAATAAATTAAATAACTGATTTATTTCATCAACAATTTTTTGTATGTGTGAGATTTATGACATGTTCACATAATTACATGATAACAGGAATGTAATATCAACTTTAATGTACAATTCTTTCAGTAGGGTGAATTTAAGTACAAACTAAAATGAAATTACACATTTTCTTTTCTTTTTTCTAGATGCATGTAATTGCTCCATCACTTTACTGAATCTGGAGAAGGAAAAGATTGGAGGTTGGAAAAGAAATGCTGGCTACAAAAAAAGAAAAACTTAATTTTTTAAAAGAAACAGAAGCGAAAAGATTTCTACAAGCCAAAAAAACAAACAACTTTCTACAGTCTTTGATGTTAATGGCTCACAATGACATTTATGAAGTTTCTCCCATAACTGATATGAAAGAAATGTGATTACAGATTGTCTTCAGCCTACAGATTAATTTATTTGCTTCCTTCCTAATAAATTAAAAACCTAGATTCCTAATTCAGGGGCCATAACTCAGGCTGTAATTGACCATTCTGGCTGGTTCCAGAACTTAAAGAATATAAACATTTTGACCAAGTTTGGTTGGTTCTTGAACTTACACTGTAAGTCATGTATATAATTATAAATTGATAAAATTTGGTTAAGATTCAATAAAAAACAGGGGTACTTAAGTGGTCGAAACTAGAATGTTGACGGACGGACAACCTGCAACAACATAAGCTATTCTGGCATAATATGCCAGTAGAGCTAAACATTAACCAAATTATATAAGACAAGTATATAAAGGGACAGACTTCTAATAATTGTTTGATACTGAAATTGAACACTAACTGTTATTTTAATTAAATCCAAATACTGGCTTCCAAGATATGAGCTTGTAGTATAAAATCCATAAATTTTGTCTAAATACAAAATAAGAGTTATCCTATGTGTCTCATTAAGTGTCCGTAATGGTAGGGAAGTAACTTGTGAAGTTTCATTAACGTGTGGCTTGTAATGACTGAAATGTGAGCTTGCTATAAGACTAAATTATGTAACTTGTATGAAAAGGCCATAATTCTGTCAGTTTGAAATGATCTAAAGAGTTAATGAAACTGATGGAAAAACTATTTTAACACAGTAGTATAAGCAATGCTTTTGGACATAGAGAAAGAAAAACTAGAAGTTCAGAAGCAAATCCTTCATTTTTATCCGATTTACTTTCTGACAAAACTTTAATAAATTCAAACAATGATTTTAAAAGTTGATAAACAAATGTTAAATGTTTCACACAATATATTAGTGCTGTATGCAGAACTGAAATTAGTATGTAGGTCTCTGTAAATAAAGTTACTACGGATATATAGGACAATGTTAAAAAAAAACATCATTAACTCTGAGGCTGCATAAATATTATTGGTGCTACAGATAAACAATAACATTTTTGGTTCAAAGAAAATTATTAATCAATATTTGTCTGATCTGACCGCCAGTTCTCAGTATCAGCATCTCCAATATCATACTGGACATCTAGTATGGGAACTTTCATGTCTATACACTTATTGTGCAGACGCATGCATGCTGTTACTATCTGGCTACTTTTTCCTGGGGTGAAAGGTAAGCATCCACCAGATTTGTGTAAACACCTAAAAATTAAATTGAATCTTAGTTGAACAACAATTAGTTTTGCAGCATAGGTAAAATGCTTTACTATATAGTAGCTAAGGTATGTATTGCTAACTAGGTAGCGTACATATGTATTGCTAAGTACACAAAGGTAGCATAGATATGTATTACCAACTCAGTAGCACAGTTTTGTATTGCTAAATAAGTGAAATAGACATGTAATGGCTCAATACATAGAACACATAAGGTGTTCTCTGTGGCAGAGAGGTCAAAGGCCATATTTCAGAAGTAGTTACCTCCCACCATTGAGATCTTGGGTTCGAGTCCAGCTCAGCTCAAACACATAATGTGAAAACGCTTATTTAATACATGTTCTTGTGGAACAACTGTGGTTCTACTCATATACGACCTACTATTGTATACTTTATTATTGTATACTTTCATATTGTCCCTATAGTTTTCTATAGAGGACGACCATGCAGTATTTCATGGTATTGCATGCATTGATATTGCACGGGAACTTTAGCATGTGCTACAGAAGTAGGAACTACTTTCGCCATCTTATCATAAACAAATTTATCAATTTGATTACATATTATATATCTACCCAAATGGTCTTCATTAAGAATAAAATACAACTTGACACTTCATATCATTGATTGGAATAATTCTGACACAAATGACAGTTATGAAAGGTTTCTCTATGTCAGATGTGACATCAACGCAACGTTAAATTGCGAAATGACATTATACTATTTCCCGCGAAGTTTATTAAAAGAGATTCACACATCTGAGCTTTGTTTGATTTTGACCTTAATTATCCTAGTAAACTAAACTAAATTATATTTGTTTATATGACAAATATAAACAATAATTGTAGGTTTCAGTGAAAAAAATTTTTAATTCATCTAGTGCACATCACACAGAAAATACATATTTGCCAACTCTATAATTATAATTGCTTTGTAAGGAAATGTAACTATTAAAATAACTCTATGATATCATCACATAAAACAAACAGGAAGTTAAAGAAATGTTTGACCTAAGATGACCATGTTTATTACCTAAATCTAGACTTTAGTACACCAAAGGCACGTTCCACGACCATCCTTGTCCTTGAATGGGCTTGATTATACTCAACTCAGCCTCATTACTGGGATGCAGTTTTGGTGTCATTAGATATTTCTTGAGTGGATAACCAGAATCTCCAAACAGCCATACATTGTTCACTATCTCAAGGTGGTGATTCTTTAATGCACAGTTATCAAAGACACTAGCATCATGTTGTGAGCCTGGCCATTTGCTGACTACATCAGTGAATCTGATAATTAGATAAAAACAATTTGCATATTCAAGCGTTAATATTTTAGATGTGAATTATGTTCCTATGTTAGTTATAATTAGTATGTTGTATTAGTTTATAAATGTATGATATATTTGCCGTATATACACCTATAACTATACACAGTCAAACCTGTCTGAAGCAGCCAGTCAACGAAAAGAGCACATGTGACCTTCTAAGACAGGTTGTTGCAGAAAACAGGTTGATTTACTCTGAAAGTATAGAAATGGGGAATAGAAAATATGGTTGCCTAAGACAGGTGGCTGCTTAATAGAGGTGACCGCTTACACAGGTTTTACTGTCTATATATATATATATTTTCTTGCTGTAACTTTGTGAATAACTGTTTTTCATTATCCTTGTATATATCGTATTTGTATTGATGTTCTGTTGTATTCATGATACTCTCCTATATGGAGGAAATAAAGAATATGTATATACATGTATACATTTAGTGTTTCAGTATTTATTATGTCATTGTTTGATATAGAAGCAGAAAGCGTCATTGATTGATACTGAACGTTGCATCACACAGGAACACTTGTAAAAACGTGGTTATTATATTATATAACAACCGCAATGATCTAACTGTAGAGGGTCCGCCTCGTATGCAGAGTTTGTGGGACTGATCCCCACCCAGGTTATACCAAAGACTAAGAAAATGGTACTAGAAACTTTAAGGTTACTTTAAGGTTACTTTAAGGTCCAGATGTCATAAATATGTGACCGGGTGCCAGGGTATCAAACCATATGTCTATGATACGATATTCCAGTGTAGCAGCACTTAGAATACTGTCTCAAGTAGACATTGTCGCAGTACGACAGAAAAATGGATAAAGCAACACTAAACACCATACAACATGTTAGTTATATAATAATTTAGGCAGTGTACACCAACTTGTAACAATGCAAACTACCAACTTAATGCTAAGTTTACCTCAAGTCTGGGCCAACAGCTTGTACATTTAAGGCATGATATCCCTTTCAAACATAATGATGCACGCGGTAGTATTAGAAATTTGTCTCGCTATTAATAATTTATTGCTGCTGTCGCATGTTTATCTTCAATAATTGTACAGTGGCTATATTTATGCAGTTATGGCAAGCTGAAAGCTTTTGTTAATTGTTTGCTTAAATGAATATGTTAATATATACTAACGTGAAAACACGTTATATTTAATATATATGTAATATAAATTGTATTGCAAACAGAAAACAGTGATTTCAATTATATATTTATTAGAAATTAAACATTAAAACACTTTTATTAAAAGTTACAAATCACCATACATGAATAATGATTACATTGATAATATCAATAAAATTTTCACTGATTCTCTGTTCATTTAAGTCAAGATAATAATCAACAAAGTGTCTCAGGACAACATAGAACGATTTGACTGTGTAATATTATATCACGTAAAAAATGGAAATTATCAAGTCAATAAATCGGCGGAAAACCGCTGTCGCAGAAAATTTATATTCTTCTAATATAGGTAGATCGTCTCGTTATAGATTGATCACATCTATCGAATATCTTATCTGCTTGAACGTTCATTCGGAAGTAATTGCTTGGAGAACAAAATATAGATATAGAAAATAATGCTTCAAATTGGTTGTCTTAAACCACGTGTAAATTATTTTCATTGCAATATTTTTATTTTGTATTTTTCTTTCAATATGTTTTCAAACATCCCGTGCCAACTCGCGTCAAACTAAGGTATACGTGCACAAGACGACACTTTACCCGCATATGCTTAGTACTGGTTCTACCCAGGAAGAGGTCAAGCGTGATTTATCTAAGTTGGGAGTACTTGTTTCACAATCGAAGTAAAATAGATAAGCTTAATGATTGAAATCCAAGCTCATGTTCACTTTATTATAAACTTTAAGTTTTTTTGGATAAGCTTTATTATGTTGCCATTCTGTATAAATATGTAATTATGTTGCCATTCTGTATAAATATGTTATTATGTGATTCTGTAAAATATGTTATTATGTTGCCATTCTGTATAAATATGTTATTATGTTGCCATTCTGTATAAATATGTAACTATGTTGCCATTCTGTATAAATGTTATTATGTGATTCTGTATAAATATGTTAATATGTGATTCTGCTTAAATATGTTATTATGTTGCCATTCTGTATAAATATGTTATTATGTGATTCTGTATAAATATGTTATTATGTTGCCATTCTGTATAAATATGTTATTATGTGATTCTGTATAAATAGGTTATTATGTGATTCTGTATAAATATGTTAATATGTGATTCTGCTTAAATATGTTATTATGTTGCCATTCTGTATAAATATGTTATTATGTGATTCTGTGTAAATATGCTATTATGTTGTCATTCTGTATAAATATGTTATTATGTGATTCTGTATAAATAGGTTATTATGTGATTCTGTATAAATATGTTATTATGTTGCCATTCTGTATAAATATGTTATTATGTTGCCATTCTGCATAAAAAGGTTATTATGTGATTCTGTATAAATAGGTTATTATGTGATTCTGTATAAATATGTTATTATGTGATTCTGTGTAAATATGTTACTATGTTGCCATTCTGTATAAATGTTATTATGTGATTCTGTATAAATATGTTAATATGTGATTCTGCTTAAATATGTTATTATGTTGCCATTCTGTATAAATATGTTATTATGTGATTCTGTATAAATATGTTATTATGTTGCCATTCTGTATAAATATGTTATTATGTTGCCATTCTGTATAAAAAAGTTATTATGTGATTCTGTATAAATAGGTTATTATGTGATTCTGTATAAATATGTTATTTTGTTGCCATTCTGTATAAATATGTTATTATGTTGCCATTCTGTATAAAAAGGTTATTATGTGATTCTGTATAAATATGTTACTATGTTGCCATTCTGTATAAAAAGGTTATTATGTGATTCTGTATAAATGTTATTATGTGATTCTGTATAAATATGTTATTATGTGATTCTGTATAAATATGTTATTATGTTGCCATTCTGTATAAATATGTTATTATGTGATTCTGTATAAATATGTTATTATGTTGCCATTCTGTATAAATGTTATTATGTGATTCTGTATAAATATGTTACTATGTTGCCATTCTGTATAAATGTTATTATGTGATTCTGTATAAATATGTTATTATGTGATTCTGTATAAATGTTATTATGTGATTCTGTATAAAAATGTTATTATGTGATTCTGTATAAATATGTTATTATGTTGCCATTCTGTATAAATATGTTATTATGTTGCCATTCTGTATAAATATGTTATTATGTGATTCTGTATAAATATGTTATTATGTTGCCATTCTGTATAAATAGGTTATTATGTGATTCTGTATAAATAAGTTATTATGTGATTCTGTATAAATATGTTATTATGTTGGCAATGCCATTCTGTACAAATATGTTATTATGTTGCCATTCTGTATAAATAGGTTATTATGTAATTCTGTATAAATATGTTACTATGTTGCCATTCTGTATAAATATGTTATTATGTGATTCTGTATAAATGTTATTATGTGATTCTGTATAAATGTTATTATGTGATTCTGTATAAAAATGTTATTATGTGATTCTGTATAAATATGTTATTATGTGATTCTGTATAAATATGTTAATATGTGATTCTGCTTAAATATGTTATTATGTTGCCATTCTGTATAAATATGTTATTATGTTGCCATTCTGTATAAATAGGTTATTATGTGATTCTGTATAAATAAGTTATTATGTGATTCTGTATAAATATGTTATTATGTTGCCATTCTGTACAAATATGTTATTATGTTGCCATTCTGCATAAAAAGGTTATTATGTGATTCTGTATAAATAGGTTATTATGTGATTCTGTATAAATATGTTATTATGTGATTCTGTGTAAATATGTTACTATGTTGCCATTCTGTATAAATGTTATTATGTGATTCTGTATAAATATGTTAATATGTGATTCTGCTTAAATAGGTTATTATGTTGCCATTCTGTATAAATATGTTATTATGTGATTCTGTATAAATATGTTATTATGTTGCCATTCTGTATAAATATGTTATTATGTTGCCATTCTGTATAAATATGTTATTATGTTGCCATTCTGTATAAAAAGGTTATTATGTGATTCTGTATAAAAAGGTTATTATGTGATTCTGTATAAATATGTTATTATGTTGCCATTCTGTATAAATATGTGATTATGTTGCCATTCTGTATAAAAAGGTTATTATGTGATTCTGTATAAATAGGTTATTATGTGATTCTGTATAAATATGTTATTATGTTGCCATTCTGTATAAATATGTTATTATGTTGCCATTCTGTATAAATATGTTATTATGTTGCCATTCTGTATAAAAAGGTTATTATGTGATTCTGTATAAGTATGTTATTATGTGATTCTGTATAAATATGTTATTATGTGATTCTGTATCAATCTGTTACTATGTTGCCATTCTGTATAAATGTTATTATGTGATTCTGTATAAATATGTTAATATGCGATTCTGTATAAATATGTTATTATGTGATTCTGTATAAATATGTTATTATGTTGCCATTCTGTATAAATGTTATTATGTGATTCTGTATAAATATGTTACTATGTTGCCATTCTGTATAAATGTTATTATGTGATTCTGTATAAATGTTATTATGTGATTCTTTATAAATATGTTATTATGTGATTCTGTATAAATATGTTATTTTGTGATTCTGTGTAAATATGTTACTATGTTGCCATTCTGTATAAATGTTATTATGTGATTCTGTATAAATATGTTATTATGTGATTCTGTTTAAATATGTTATTATGTTGCCATTCTGTATAAATATGTTATTATGTGATTCTGTATAAATATGTTATGATGTTGCCATTCTGTATAAATATGTTATTATGTGATTCTATATAAATATATTATTATGTTGCCATTCTGTATAAATATGTTATTATGTGATTCTGTATAAATATGTTATTATGTGATTCTGTATAAATATATTATTATGTTGCCATTCTGTATAAATATGTTATTATGTGATTCTGTATAAATAGGTTATTATGTGATTCTGTATAAATATGTTATTATGTGATTCTGTATAAATATGTTATTATGTGTGAACAAACTCTTATTATCCGTCAGATTTATGTGTCGATTTGATGTACGGAACAAATCACTGATGCTAAATCATATAGAATATATTCTGAGAGGAGTCATATAATTTACACCAGTATATGAACTAGTTTAAGGAGGGTAAATGACAAAAAAACTACAGTTTGGACAAGTAAGCTGCTCCAATTGATTACTTGCATTTCTATATATGTCATATAATAACAGGGGACAAATCACAGAACGATATCACAAACACTATATATGTCATATAATAATGGGACAAACCACAGAACGATATCACAGACGCTTTATATGTCATATAATTACAGGGGACAAATCACAGAACGATATCACAGACGCTATATATGTCATATAATAACGGGACAAATCACAGAACGCTATATATGCCATATAATAATGGGACAAATCACAGAACGCTATATATGTCATATAATAACGGGACAAATCATAGAACGCTATATATGTCATATACTAACGGGACAAATCACAGAACGCTATATATGTCATATAATAATGGGACAAATCACAGAACGATGTCACAGATGCTAGATCTGTCATATTATAATGGGACAAATCACAGAACGATATCACAGACACAATATATGTCATATAATAACGGGACAAACCACAGAACAATATCACAGACGCTATATATGTCATATAATTACAGGGGACAAATCACAGAACGATATCACAGACGCTATATTTGTCATATAATAAAGGGACAAATCACAGAATGATGTCACAGATGCTATATCTGTCATATTATAATGGGACAAATCACAGAATGCTATATATGTCCTATAATAACGGGACAAATCACAGAACGATTTCACAGACGCTTTATCTGTCATATTATAACGGGACAAATCACAGAACGCTATATATGTCATATAATAAAGGGACAAATCACAGAACGATTTCACAGATGCAATATCTGTCATATTATAACGGGACAAATCACAGAACGCTATATATGTCATATAATAAAGGGAGAAATCACAGAACGTTATATATGTCATATAATAACGGGACAAATCACATAATGATTTCACAGACGCTATATCTGTCACATTATAACGGGACAAATCACAGAACGCTATATATGTCATATAATAACGGGACAAATCACAGAAAGATTTCACAGACGCTATATCTGTCATATTATAACGGGACAAATCACAGAACGCTATATATGTCATATAATAACGGGACAAATCACAGAACAATTTCACAGATGCTATATCTGTCATATTATAACGGGACAAATCACAGAACGCTATATATGTCATATAATAACGGGACAAATCACAGGACGATGTCACAGAAGCTATATCTGTCATATTATAATGGGACAAATCACAGAACGCTATATATGTCATATAATAACGGGACAAATCACAGAACGATATCACAGACGCTATTTATGTCATATAATAACGGGACAAATCACAGAACGATGTCACAGACGCCATATATGTCATATAATAACAGGACAAACCATAGAACGATGTCACAGATGCTATATTTGTCATATAATAATGGGACAAATCACAGAACGATATCACAGACGCTATATTTGACATATAATAAAGGGACAAATCACAGAATGATGTCACAGATGCTATATCTGTCATATTATAACGGGACAAATCACAGAACGATGTCACAGATGCCATATTTGTCATATAATAACAGGACAAACCATAGAACGATATCACAGATGCTATATATGTCATATAAAGACGGGACAAATCACAGAACGATGTCAAAGACGCTATATACAATTGAATGTATTTCCGAGAGGAGTGATTATCTGGACTGGTATATGAGATAGTTTAAGAGTAAATGACAAAATAAGACTACAGTCTGGACAAGTAGCTGCTCCAATTAGTAACTTGCATGTAATATATGATATTACTTTGGTTTAACTTGTATCTAAAGTTGTATTATTTTGATACACGTGATTTAAATACTTGTATACTAATTGCATATTTTACTTGTAATCATGTTGTTTCAGTAAAATTCTAAGGTGAAAAAATACATCATTCAGTTAATTATCTTTGTTTGTCATCCATTTTTTTTATAGAGTACTAGTCATTTGAAAGAAATCAACTCTCTCGACTGGGTCCGTTAAATAGCAATTGTTACGAGCACGCTGATTGGTCAGTTTGAATGACGTAATAGTTTAGCAATAGTGCGATTGTTATGAAATGTTGGTTAATTCCCTGCTCTTTTATTGGAGGCTAATATACCTGATTCAGGAGATATCTGGTTCTGATTTCGACTTATTATAGTACTAATGAACTGGAATAAAAATATATTTTCTTCCAAATATGACACAGTGTTTTGTTTTTGTATTCCTTTGATGTTAAGTATGTTCGGTATATCTAATGTTTCATGAAACATACTTTAAGAATTAAATCACAGAATTGTTTCAATGGTATCTACATGTAAATGGCTTCAGAAATAACAATAAAAGTGTATGTGTGCAGACAATATACTTTAATATTTGCAGTTTGTATTGCAATACACATCAAATCGATACAATGCCAATTATGAGCATAATTATTATTAAGATATTTCCAAATTTTTGATAGAAATGAGCTAAGGAATAATGACATCGGTGTTATTAATATGTATTTATATAAAATAGTAAAGACAGGTTGTTATTTTATCAGAGACATATCAAATTGAAATCAAAATATAAATGAAATAATAATTTTTATTCAAGTATTTGAACAAATATTTAGCTGATTTATAAAACAATCCTAAATGAATATCTCTGCCACTGATGCGCTGATCTCATTTTACACATGCAGCATAAATAACACGTATTGTTATTATACTGAGCAAATTAATACTATACTATATTATATATTTATATTATATATTATATTAATATACTATGCTAATGGCGAATAACTGCTTTTGATTGTTGTATAATTTATAGACATATGATATTGAATAATATTGTCTGATATTGTGTGATAATGAATGATATTGTGTGATATTGTATGATACTGTGTGATATTGTATGATAATGTGTGATACTGTATGACAGTAATTTATTGTATGATACTGTGTGATAGTGTATGATATTGTGTGATACTGTATGACAGTGCTGTATGATACTGTGTGATATTATTTGTAAATAATTTATAAACTACACCAGATATCGTTTTCGAAGGAAATGTTACTATGTTTCTCCACTGTTCTCTCTCTTATTTTTAATAGGGTTTAATGTCATTTTCAACAGATTTCAGGTTATATATATGTCATATTTAGTTTTATTGGTGGAGGAAGATCTCAGAATGAATCTGAGTAGAAACACTGTCCTTCCACAAGTAACTGGCAAACTTTCATACATAAAGTATTTTGGACTGAGCGGGACTCAGGACCTTAGCAATGATAGGTAAGCAATATTGAGATGGCACCTTAGACAACTCAGCCATAGTGGTCCCATTACCAAATTTAGAAGATGCACAGAGTTATATTTTTTTCAAAGAGATGAATGAATAAATTGGATTTTATGGCATACCAACACATTATAGGTTACTCGATGCCAACAGGAAGGAAGATTCCAGGTTCACTATACAGGTACAAAAACAACAAATTAACATAAAGATTAAAAAAATACATCAACAAATGAATATGAAGAATGAACCTGGAACCGTGATACCTTCAGAACTGCAGAGTTCAGTAACTTCTGTTGTATTACTCTAACACCAGACATAGCCTGTATCAGATATAATACACAGCCATTTATCTTCATCTGTGGGAATACATCTGTAATAGCTGCGCAGAATGCTGTAAAACATAACATGAATTTATTAATTAAAGAAAACCTATATAACTCCATGACAGTTTCTATCCAGTCACATACAAGTTGGTTTCTGGACCAACAAACAGCAAAGTTAAGTGCAAACAATGAATAATCAATTTTCTATGTGAAAAGCATGACAGTATAATAACTGTATAAATATAATAAATGTAGTATAATAACAGTATAAATATAATAAATGTAGCATAATAACTGTATAAATATAATAATTGTAGCATAATAACTGTATAAATATAATAAATGTAGCATAATAACTGTATAAATATAATAATGTAGCATAATAACTGTATAAATATAATAAATGTAGCATAATAACTGTATAAATATAATAATGTAGCATAATAACTGTATAAATATAATAAATGTAGCATAATAACTGTATAAATATAATAATTGTAGTATAATAACAGTATAAATATAATAATTGTAGCATAATTACTGTATAAATATAACAAATGTAGTATAATAACTGTATTAATATAACAATTGTAGTAAAATAACTTTGATTTAAACCAACTAAACTTCATACTGACACTTTCTATAATGTTTCATATAATCTAACGTGTGTTTAAGGAAGCGATAAAACAGACAAGATTTCTATTTAAACACATCCAAAGGGCAATAACTCTCTTAAAATTCAACAGGCCAGAGCTCTGCGATGTTTATAATTCCTATCAATTTTAATAAAAATCAACAGACAGACAGATTGACAAACAGACAGATGGACAGACATTGTGATAACTATATTCCACACCAAATTTTTTTTTCGTGGGGGGGGGCCTTAAAAACACAATTTGTTACTTTTGAATGTTAATTTTTACATTTGGCTTCAAAAACAGATCAATCTAACTAAGCAATGGTGAAAACAGAGCGAGAACATGGCAATATTTTGTTGCATAGACCAACTTTCATTGTGAGTCACTTTTCATAGTTTTTGAATACAACTTTAATAAATGGAATCATAGTTACACACACTATAAAAGAAAATTAGGTGGTGGTGGGGTGGGGGTCACAATTAGGGCTGTCAAGTTTACAGATTTCTGTAAACGTGTACATGAACACTAATAAATGACAGAACAGAACAGACACGCCTCTGTTTACATGATGTTCTAACCTGGGTGTTTTCCAAGTTGTATTTACAGCTAATTACTAGTATACACTGTTAATATTTAAATAAGTAACCGAACCAATGGCTGACATGGCGCTCATGACATTGTAGTTTTGAAATAACGCTGGCTCTGTGAATTTAACTCCACAGTCATAATGATTATTAATGCCATGAAACACACATGGATGGTAGGAAAATATTCAATAACAGCCCGTTACTTCGTCAAGCGATCTATATACTAACTTACCAAATTTACTAGGGTCTAGAGTCAAGGTAGTAAAATATTAAATTAGTAAATGTTTATTGCTTTTAAATGAAACAGAGGGTCTTAATCACCATGTGACCAATCTCATTCAATGAAAAGGCAGGATGCATGTTGCTTGTGAAATAAACCATACTATTCATGTGGGAAAGTTACTCACAGAGATGAGATGTGCTAGAGTACTGGTTTATCTTCCAGGAGGACTTTAAAAAAGAGTGGTTAGTTTAACTCTTAGTCTGTTTGTGCCTGAGCACATAAAAACAACACTAAGTATTCATGATGAAATTATGTAAATAAATGTTACCACACTGACATACCAAAATCAATCAGTTTGATGTCTCCCTGCTCTGTGATAAGAATGTTGTGTCCTTTTATGTTTCAGTGAATCACATGGGCTTTGTAAAGGAAATTAAGAACCTGAAAAATAATTATAATTTCTGTTATTTTAATTTCAACAAACTGTGATCAATATGCAACTGGAAGAATTCATTTAATCAGAGTTGTATATTTTTCCTTTTGGTGGTTTTAAAGGGAGAATATCAGGTAAAAATGCTATAAATGTTTTGAGGAATAAAATATTTTTAAAATGAATGAAAAGCCTCTCATTATCTTTAATTAATAAAAGTTGAATGGTTTCATATGTAAAATCAACTAAAACGTGACAGAATTGATATTTAGTTTGGAGTGAAAACTTGAAACAAAATTCCAATTTTAAAAAAGAAAATACTAAAGTACTGCTTGCTGACCTTTACATCATCATTCAGACTCTTTCTAACTGAAGATGAAACATTTTTTACTATGTGTAAATCTGTATAACGGATCAACTTGTTATCAAAATCAAAATGTAATCACATCACAAAATGTATTTTTTAAGTGTGGGTGGGGGCAAGTTATATAAGTTAAATATATTTTTTTGGCATGTTTAAAAAAATATTATACAATATATACAAAGCTCAACAATGTGATAAAACCCACCATCAATGCAAAGATTGAGATTGGAGGCATCAAAACACCAAAACTGAAACGCAACTAAATGCAAAAAATTAACCATAGGAAAAAATTAAGTCCAAAAGGGCCATAACTCTGCCAAAATGCAACCCCAAGTTATGGTTCTTGTCATGCGAAGTTTCAATTATATCCAATGAGTGGTTGCATAGATATCTTACCTGACAAAAAACTTTAATCTGAAAAATTAAGTCGAAAAAGGGCCATAACTGTGCCAAAATGCAATCCAGAGTTATGGTTCTTGTCTTTGTGTGTTCCATTGATGATGGTGAACACACATGTGAAGTTTTATTCATATCCAATGAGTGGTTGCATAGATATCTTACCTGATAAAAAACTTTAATCTGAAAAATTAAGTCGAAAAAGGGCCATAACTGTGCAAAAATGCAACCGAGAGTTATGGTTCTTGTATCTGTGTGTTTATTGATGATGGTGTACACACATGCGAAGTTTCATTCATATCCAATGAGTGGTTGCATAAAATTCTCACCTGATAAAAAACTTTAACCAGAAAAATTAAGTTGAAAAAAGGCCATAACTGTGCCAAAATGTAATCCAGAGTTATGGTTCTTGTTTGCGTGTTCCATTGATGATTGTGAACACATATGCGAAGTTTATTTCATATCCAATGAGTGGTTGCATAGATATCTTACCTGATAAAAACTTTAACCTTAAAAATTAAGTCGAAAAAGGGCCATAACTGTGCTAAAATGCAATCCAGAGTTATGGTTCTTATCTCTGAGTGTTCATCTGATGATGGTGAATACACATGCAAAGTTTCATTCACATCCAATGAGTGGTTGCATAGATATCTTAAACTTAAACGCAAAAGTTTAACCTGGGTGTCTGCAGATGAAGCCGCCGGGGTCATGGTAATAGCTCTCCTCGGACTTCGTCCCGGTGAGCTAACCACCTTGCTATATTCCCTTTAAGTTTATACTCATTTATCTAAAATAAAAAAAAAATATACCAGTATTGTTCTTGAGTCCATTTCCTGGGTAAAACCAGTACTGAGTGTTGTCTTTATCTGGAGATGGATCAGATCGAGCCTGGGTCACTACTGCCCTTTCACCACTGAGCTTGTGGGTTAAAGCCCAGCTAGATGGAAATACTTTATGTGAGAATGCCATTTACTTGCACAGGGACGGTGGTTCTACTCAAATTCAATATATGTTCCCCAATAGATGTTCCTCCAGCGATTAAACTAGATGCCATGTAATAAGTTTAAGAAAGGATATTATCACACATTTTACCATTTCCAAAAAATTATAATTTGATGATTTATCGAGATTTATTACAGTTGTATTTTAATAAAATTTTGTCATAAAAAATAAGTTTTATCTTTTTGAATTTCTTATTTTTGGATATAAACTGCCTTACCTGTTATGTTTCTTTAAGGATATAAACTGCCTTACTTGTTATGTTTCTTTAAGGATATAAACTGCCTTACCTGTTATGTTTCTTTAAGGATATAAACTGCCTTACTTGTTATGTTTCTTTAAGGATATAAACTGCCTGCCTTACCTGTTATGTTTCTTTAAGGATATAAACTGCCTTACTTGTTATGTTTCTTTAAGGATATAAACTGCCTTACTTGTTATGTTTCTTTAAGGATATAAACTTTAAGGATATAAACTGCCTTACTTGTTATGTTTCTTTAAGGATATAAACTGCTTACCTGTAATGTTTCTTTAAGGATATAAACTGTCTAACCTGTAATGCTTTTACCGGGATATAACACCTAACCTGTAATGTTTCTTTAAGGATATAAACTGCCTTACCTGTAATGTTTCTTTAAGGACATAAACAGTCTTACCTGTAATATTTCTTTAAGGACATAAACAGCTTTACCGGTAATGTTTCTTTAAGGATATAAACCGCCTTACCGGTAATGTTTCTTTAAGGATATAAACCGCCTTACCGGTAATGTTTCTTTAAGGATATAAACCGCCTTACCTGTAATGTTTCTTTAAGGACATAAACAGTCTTACCTGTAATATTTCTTTAAGGACATAAACAGCCTTACCGGTAATGTTTCTTTAAGGATATAAACCGCCTTACCTGTTATCCTTCAACAACTTGTCTTAAAAGTCCAAGTTTGCTCCTTTCCTTGATTGGCTGCTTAAAACAGGTTTGACTGTACATAGTCTTTATTGACAACATCTACAGAACAGTGTAGTACTAGCTCAGTTCAAAACTTTTTGTGAGAAGGTTTGCCAGTAATTTTAACATGAGGACAGTGGTAACTATACTCAGACTCATGTGTATATTATATCTGTGGTATTCCTCGTTGAATATACCACAGCAGTGGTCTGGTGGCAGAGTATCCAACTCACATGTGGAAGGGCATGGACTCAATCCCTAGCCGGTGTAATACCAAAGCCTTCCTCACTTGGCGCTCAACTATTGAGGATAGTTCTAGGTCTGGTTGGCCTTGTATCATTATAATGTGACTGGGTGGGATATCATACCATGTGTCTACAGCATGATATTTTAGTTTGGCAGCACTTAGAATACTGTCTCAAGTAGACAAGTGTCATGATATGACTGAAAAATTGCGATGCTAAACACCATGCAACAATTCTCCACCAATAAAAAAATGATGTCATGTACAACTTATTAAAAGTTGAAAACATTAAATACCACTAAAATGTTTTATTTTACATCACTTGTCATATTTTTTAGTATAACTTTTACAAATTACATTTGATAATCTTGTTTGTGTAGATTGTTTATTTGTTTGTTTGAATATTTAGCATCATTTTATGCCATCAAGGGCTAACAGAAGATTAGTTAACTTAACTGCTCTTTCCTGGGATCCTCGAAGGTCAATCAGTACTCGAGCACATCCATCTCCACAAAACACTTATCATTTTTCCACTTGAATCACTAGTTAATGATGAATAACAATGAGACACAACGTCATATATCAACCATCATGTAGATAATAGCCAGGCGGAGATCCGAACTCATGATTCATAGTCAGACACACTACCAACTGAGCTAACCAGACCTGACTGTATTTGTGTAAAACCAGTAGATTGTAACTAATATTTTAGGATATTCCTATATCCCCCTCCCCACCACTCCATATTTTTCAATAGATACTAACCTCCATGATGATTCAGAGCTGGTCATCTGTCTTAGTCTCCCCGGGTCTCAGGTACAGTCCATGGAACAATGGAATGTTTTTGTGATCATTAAAATCTCACAGTATCTGATATTCCACTTCTATTTCCTCCATTCATGAATTGGTTCCAGAATCTTCACTGCAGTAACCTCCCCTAAAATAAAATTTTAAAAATATTAATTACTAGATTTTCATTTTGTTTCAGATGAAAATGCATAAATCTTTATAATAATTGTGAAAGGAAATTACAAAGCAAGTACAAAAATGCTACTGATTATTCAGTCAATTAATATCAAGGTGAAAAGTATTTAACAGAAAACATCATCTTTAGAATATTTTGAATACTACCATATACCTCCTTATAAATGCTCCTCTGCTAATAAATTCTCCCCCTCTAATAAATGCACCCCTTTTCCATTTTTTATGGAAAATTAAATGACTTAACACTATAAAAGTCAGCCAGGTAAATAAGTGTGTTTTACAAGGGGGCTAACCTAGCAAAGTAAACATTACAACCACAACAATAAACATTACAAACACAACAATAAACATAATGAAAACATCTTTTAATCAAAATAACTAAAACTTGCTAATTAAATAAAACTAAACTATTAAATCATTATATATATATATATATATAACCTATTGTCCTTAACCTACAACAAGGACCTACATGTACCAATAAACAGTTTTATCTCAGCCCCTTCTTTGCTAAATAAGCAACCGCTGCTTAAGCAAGATTTCTACATTATGTATTCTAACACCACAGCAGGGTCTGAGGTAACACTGATAGTTACTAGCAAAATTGCTATTTATATTCTAAGAATTTAGACAAGTAATTTCAGAATTTCTTTATTGAAAGTCTATCATTGGCTCGGTTTGTCAAGCATGCATTTACACAGACAGGGGCTCCAGCAAAACTGTTTCCTTGTCAGAGCCAAGAATAAAACTGTATGATATGTTCAATGCAAAATCATGAAACTGCATTTTGTGATTAAACTGAATCATCTCTGTACCAAGCAACCATACAAGCCAGGAATTAACATCTGAAACCTGTGGCAGTATGATATGTTTCAAGTAATTAACTGTTATATTTAATTGCCAAAAATACAATTAAATGAATTCTGCCAAAAGTTAATGGACCAGAATGCAATGATAATAATGGATATCATACTACTCTCTAGCAACTTTGGTGAAAGTTGGTTGAAAAGTTTATTTTATTTTTCAAAGCATTATGAATACGACATGTACTTAGCTTTTCAAAAAAACAAAGAAATAAATTGTTCAAAGTACCTATATTTATTATTGCTTTAAGAAATTATTCACCGATCTGTTAATTCTTAGTTTAGTTATTTAAAACTTATTTATTTTACTTCGATTGTGAAATACGTTCTTACAACTTGGACAAATCACGCTCAAAGTTAATTCTCCTACCCTTTGCACAAAATTGATTTATTACCAAAATTAATATCCAATTATTAACAAACAAAATTTATGTATCCATATCAAGCCAGAGACATAGACGCTGTGTGTATGTCTCTGATCAAACCAATCAAAAATCTTCATTTACTAGTAAACAATTTGCATTGATGATTAAAATACCAGTAAATGTCATACACTCACCTGGTAAACAAATTGTTGAAAATAAACTCAGTTAAAGCATTCGCAATTATAATTTTTCCTAATTGAAACAAGAAAATATCGACAGAACCGATGGATGCTTCCCAAGTGAGTGTTTGAATCTGTATCATATTCCCTTAGTGCTGATGGCTACTAGGTTGAAAAAATACCAAACTGCATAGCAGGAACAATATGTGGCTCTGCACTTGACAGAACTCATTCACAAATCATTGAACTGGAACAAAATGACAATATGTGCATATCCTAGCTAGTTTTACAAAATTAAAACCAGAGGTTGTAGAGAAATAGAGTCAGGAAGACAATATGCACATCATTCTCCACTTGGTAATCATGCATCCTAGCAAGTTTCATAAAATTCCAACCTGAGATTGTAGAGAAATAGAGCGGAAAAGAGTTTGGTCACAGACAGAATGAAAGGGCCACAACTCCGTGAAAAATCATTGAACTGGAACACAAACATAGGATATTTCATAAAATTCCAACATGAGGTTGGAGAGAAATAGCACTGACATTAATTTGGTCACAGACTCAATGAAAAGGCAATAACTCCGTGAAAATCATTGAACCAGAACACAAAGACAATATGCGCATCTCCACTTGGTAGTGATGCATCCTAGCAAGTTTCATAAAAGTTTCATAAAATTCCAACATGTGGTTGTATAGAAATATTGCGGACAAGAATTTGGTTACAGACTCAATTAAAGGGCCATAACTCTGTGAAAAATCATTGAACCGAAGCACAAAGATATTATGCGCATGTCCACTTGGTAGTGATGCATCCTAGCATGTTTCATAAAATTCCAACATTGGGTTGTAGAGAAATAGCATGGACAAGAATTTGGTCACAGACATAATCAAAGGGCCATAACTCCGTGAAAAATCATCAAACAGAAACAAAAAGATATTATGCACATATGCACTTGGTAATGATGCATCCTAGCAAGTTTCATAAAGTTGTAGAGAAATATTGCAGACAAGAATTTGGTCACAGCCTCAATTAAAGGGCCATAACTCCATGAAAAATCATTGGACTGCAACACAAAGACATTATGCGCATCTCCACTTGGTAGTGATGCATCTTTGCAAATTTTATAAAATTCCATTATTGGGTTGTAGAGAAATAGCCCTGACAAGAATTTGGTCACAGACAGAATCAAAGGGCCATAACTCCATGAAAAATCATTGAACTGGAACACAAAGACATTATGCACATCTGCACTTGGTAATGATGCATCCTAGCAAGTTTCATAAAATTCCAACATTGGGTTGTAGAGAAATAGCCCAGACAAGAATTTGGTCACAGACAGAATCAAAGGGCCATAACTCCATGAAAAATCATTGAACTGGAACACAAAGACATAATGCACATCTGCACTTGGTAATGATGCATCCTAGCAAGTTTCATTAAATTCCAACATTGGGTTGTAGAGAAATAGCCCGGACAAGAACTTGGTCACAGACAGAATCAAAGGGCCATAACTCCATGAAAAATCATCGAACCAGAAAACAAGGACAATATGCACATCTGCACTAGGTAATGATGCATCCTAGCAAGTTTCATAAAATTCCAACATTGGGTTGTAGAGAAATAGCCCGGACAAGAATTTGGTCACATACAGAATCAAAGGGCCATAACTCCATGAAAAATCATTGAACTGGAACAAAAAGACATTATGCACATCTCCACATGGTAGTGATGCATCCTAGCAAGTTTCATAAAATTCCAACCAGAGGTTGAAGAGAAATAGCCCGGTAAAGAATTTGGTCACAGACTCAATTAAAGGGCCATAACTCTGTGAAAAATCATTGAACCGGAACACAAAGATATTATGCACATCTCCACTTGGTAGTGATGCATCCTAGCAAGATTCATAAAATTCCAACATTGGGTTGTAGAGAAATAGACCGGACAAGAATTTGGTGACACACGGACGGACACGCACGCATGGACGAAACAGTGCCTATATGCTTCCCCCCTTTGGGGGAGCATAAAAAGTAGTCCCAGCTACCTGTAACCAACTTCACCTATGAAAGTATCCCCATCCATCACAATTTGTTTTTTTAACTTTATAGACATTTTAGATTGTATTTTCCTTCCTACGAAATAAGGTCATAACACCCGCAATATGTATTCTTTAAAAATGTCATTTTTTACACAATGCAACTGTTTTACATCTTCTGACTGTCATTCATAAAAACTGTTAATTTTGTCAATTACTTCTATACTGGAGGTATCAATAATATTCTATAAATCTCAGATGCTCTGTATGGCATATTTATATAAGGGGAGACAACTTTTACTAGTATGGTGTACAATTAAGGTAATTTGATTACATCATAACATGAACTCTCTATCATTTACATTTACATTAATCAAAAATATATAATTATATTCATATTTATTATTTCTACTGGAATCTCATTTCAATTGAAAATGCATTCATGATAAAAGTGTTCATCATTGTATTATCGTCTTGTGCAGAACATACGGACGTTCAAGCATACACACTTATTTTAATGAGAGTTAATTATGGTATTGTATCTGCAAAGATAGGTATAACATTTAATGTTGTTAACAAATCGTATATTTGCACATTAAACAATAAATACTAAAATTTTCCGCAATAAATACTATTAAATGCACTTATTGAACTTTCACCTCATATAAATACGAACAGAAAGACCGAAATGCTACATTGTCTTTTAAAATGTTTCATTAGACTGTTTACAACCTGTCATTAAAGAAAAAGCAACATAATTGTAATATTAGCAACAATAATTTATATACACTACCGTTTTGTTAGTTTTTGCACCTGACTGACCTTTGACCTCAACTGTGATTTAAAACACAACTTCATGAGCGGCATCCATCATCACATGATGCTATTGTTATGGTATTGAAATAATTCTACTAAAAATTGCCATCAAAAGTTAAAATAAGTGTCATTTTGCCTACTACGATGGCCTACTATGACCCCAATTTACCTCAAAATCAAAGCTACAGCTGGGTAACTGGAAGTCAACAGGAAGTGGTGTAGAGACAGGAAGTGGTGTAGTTACAGGAAGTGGTGTAGTGACAGGAAGTGGTGTAGTGTGTCAACTGTCACATCTGGCATCATAGATTCTACTCACTGAAAGAAACCCAAATTTATCTAAAATAAACAAAATACATGCCATTTTAATTTTTTTTTTCCTTGTTTGAACATTTAGCATAATGTTTGTGTCATCGAGGGCTTAACAGCAATCAGTTAACCTAAACCACTTTTTCCTGGGAACCTGGAAGTTTAACCAGTACTCACGCATACCCACCTCTGCAAGTAACTGATATCAGTGGTGAGAGACATATGATAATGAGACACAATGTCGTATATCAATCACCATGGCGACTGTTGCCGGGCATGGATTCGAATTCACAACCCCTGGATTGATAGTCAGATGAGTAACCGACTGAGCTAATCAGGTCCGGTCCCCAGGAATGATAGGCAGAGATAACCAGGCTAATTTTAATGAATTTTAAAACGAAGATAAAATAATGGCTTTCTTTAATATAATTTTACACTGTCAGAGAAAAAGAAGTTTTTCCATAAAAATATTTTTACAACAAATAGATAAAAATATTATTGCTATGTTTACTGTTTTGAGTATTTGGGGTTTGTTGGTTTTGTTGGTTTTGTTGATTTTTGAACACAAAACAAGACAATTTAATGTAAAGCTAAAGATCTATGCAATTCACATTTTGGTTGTTAAGTAGCAGCATATACTTCTCACATACCATAATTTTGCACTGTACTACATATAGAGACATGCACTTCTGGAACACTGAACGCATTACTGATGGTTCTAAAAGCACTTTGTTTCCATATATTGTCATCTGTTGCTCCAAATATGCAGAAAAAACATGGGGTTGACCAGGCTGCTTTTTCACAATATCCATGGTTTGAGGACACCCCTTCATTTTTGACAATTCTGTTCAATTTTTGCAGTGTATCACTACGCATCTTCAAACTGTTATGTCTTCACCAAACAGCAACCAGTGTCAGCCAAACTTGGCACAACTCATGACAATGTTCCAGCTCTAATTTCTCGGGCATAATAATCTTGCTACCGCCATGTATGGGAGGTAATTCTTCAGTGAGACCTTGAAGAGCAGAATGGTCAGTCACGACTCGTTGAAATGTTTGTCATTAAAACGTGCTAATATGCCTTCTAAAGTGATCATTCTATGATTTACTTCAATAAGTTTCATTTCATATGTAATATTATGTAATGTTGATGTTCAAATATATGCCCATATATGGAATTACATGTTTTTTTTAATAAATCTGCTATTATTTTAACAAAATATTGTCTTAAACTTTTTATTTCTGCTTCCAAATGAACTTCATTGTTTGTAGATATATTTACCTGGCTGACTAATCTGTTTATAATCTGTATGTACACACACTGCAGCTTCCTAGGTGACACTGTCCAAATCTCAAAGTACTGTACAATTAGCTACTGCCTTTTCCTGTATGGGGATAAGTAGATAAGTTGAACATTAATCAATTGTCAAAAGTTTGTGAAAGAGCTAGGAAGTAATATATTTTGTGGTGAAAGAAAATCAGAATATCAGGAAATATGCGAAATACACGATTTCGTTCAAAAATGCTCAATAAAGTGGGTAAGAGTTCACAATTCCAAAAAGGATTTGATCCAAGAAGATTACTTGCACGGAAAGATGGTCCGGTATTGATTCCAGCAATCAACCAACCACACTGAAGACAATGACAAAAGATGCTTATGATAGTGTTGTCATGCAAGCCAAAAAATCAAACATTTTACTGTGTGGAGCAGTTGACAAGAAGGTACCAGCCACAAAGATTCTAAGGCAAGGCAAGCCATCTGTCAGTGCTATAGAAGATGCACTAAAACCATGTAGTAAATATGAAAGTGAAAACAAGCAACTGCATACCTACCATATTTTCCATTTGGGAAAGACTGCGGATATGTTTTTCAAGAACTATGCAGGACACAGATTCTGGGATGACACCTGCGAAGGAAAATTGGAGTTTGACATGGAATTTGACAAACAGATGGCATTTGGATGGCGCGAGAAACTAAAATGTGCTAAATGTGGCTTAACGGGCAAAACATGTAACTTATACAGAGAAATTGAGACTGGTTGACGTGGACCGAAGTCAGCTGATATCAATCTGTCAGTAGCAGCAGGACTGCTAGACACTAAAATTGGTCCGAACGACTTGCGATATCTGTTGGTTTGTTTGAAAATACCGCCTCCATCTTACAAATCCATGCAAACTCATTGCAATTTTGCAGCAGATAAAGTGACAGAGGTTGCAGTCACTATATTTCACCAAACCAGGTGCCAAGTCATCGAAAACAATGAAGCCTGTGGATTTGGCAGGGATTGTTCTATTATAGCTGGGGTGGATTCCCAGTATAACAACAGTCTGAGATATACAGGGGAGACAACTCCAATGCAGCCAGCAACTTGAGTCAGTACAACAATCATTGAGTTGCAAACAGAACATAAGAAGGTGATTGCAATGAATGTTGGAAGCAAACTTTGTTCTCATAGAGATGCTGCAACTTGTAACAAGGTTGGAGGGTGCAGTAAAAATCTGAAGGATAACCAGTCAATAGGTAGAGTGCATTATTTTATATTTCTTTTCAATTATCATTTCTAAGTTGTAAGCTTATAATATTCTTCTTAAAAAGAGAAAAGCAATAAATGAAAAACGAATAATGAATAACGAAAAACCAAGAAAAAAAAATGAAACACTATAACGCATTATAATATTTCTATAGTATTGATAATAAATTTTATTAAGTTTAAAAAAATAATTTAAAGCTGAGCTACTAATGTCTGACATATATCCTTATTATATACACATATATATATATATTTCAAACTGTATAACAACATAAATGTATGTAATCATGAAATATCTATACTTCACTAAATGCTTGTCTCTGGCCAACACAGCAACTTAATTTGAATAGCAAGTTAACACAAGTCAAAGAAATTTCACTTTACAAGATTAAATGAAACACTCGCATTATACCTTTTCAGGTGATGAACGCAGAGAGACGAAACTAGCTATGGAGGCAATTTTAAACAGTGATTCGCCAGCAACAATAAACAATATGGTTACTGATGGGGACAACAACGCGTTCAACGGAGCAAATGAAGCACAAATGGCCATGTGTGGGAAGCCGATGCAAAGAATGGCAGACAATGTTCACCTAACAAAAACAATGAGAAACAGCTTAACTCGAACAGTATTTTCTCCTGAAATGATTCCCGCTCGCACAAAACGAGATTGCACCTATATACAAAGAAGGTTTGCGAAAGATGTCTGTCACAGAGTTCAATGTGAATTCAAAAATTTGCAAAAGAAATTTGGTAACATTAATTTGTCTCTACTGCAGGAAAAGTGTGAGATTGTGAAAACAACCATATATGAAGCTGGACCACCATTAATTTCACATAGACCGTAATATTAGCACAATAGACTGTCACACTTACAGTTGTACTCCAAACTCATTGAGAATTTCCAGAATTCATAAAAAAATTATTCAATTCAAGCAGAACACAAAAAACAGTTGAAAACTTGGCATTAACTGTTTCCAATTTCACAATTTTGCTCAAAACGAATGTAGGTGTCCCTATTTCACATACAGAGGTCAAATCAGCCAAATTATGCGAAATTCTTATCGTCTAAGAAATAGTCACACCTGTGTGTTATAGCTACCAGTCCACTCAATTTTGCACCATTCTCTGGGAAAATATATTCCTTTCACAAATTCACTTTGCAATAGTACCTGTCAAGTGCATTTTCACACTCACACCATCTTGAACGACCACTGTCAATTTTCTATGGAACTACTTTTGGGTACTACCATTTTGACCCCCTGGTTCCTGGTCTAAGTCCTATATGAAACTGTTCCATTAATTCTGACTTTTAAAAATATATGGCTATGCTCTCCTACCTTAGGGCTAGTGGTTACAGTAGATTCCATGGCTGTATCTCAAAAACTGTCATTCACATTCATGTGCCAGTTGAACCTAACATGATATTGCGTCAAATTTGGGGGAAAATCCAAAGATCTGGCAATCCCCAAAAACTGAAAACAGTAATACAACTATTTTAGGCTAGATAACATACCACTACCTGCATATATTTATCCGTATACATTTAATCTGTCTGAAAATTATAAAATTAAGGAATGCCAAATGGAGATATAAAAAAAAAATAATTTTTTTGTAGTCGACTGTATAGAAATTGGCGCCATTTTTCAGAGATTTCTAAAGAAAACAAATTCCCAGAAGAAATGTTGTATGGTGTTTAGCGTCGCTTTCAACAATTTTTCAGTCATATTGCGACGGTGTCTACTTGAGACAGTATTCTAAGCGCTGTCACACTGGAGTATCATGCCGCAGACACATGGTATGATACCCCTCCCAGTCACATTATACTGACACCAGGCAGACCAGACCTAGAATTCTCCTCTTAATGCTGAGTGTCAAGCGAGGAAGCTTCTAGTACCATTTTTAAAGTCTTTGGTATGACCTGGCCCGGGATTGAACCCACGACCTTCCGCATGCGAGGTGGACGCTTCCCAGAAGGAAATCTGGATTTGAAAATTGTCAAATTAAAATGCACATTAATTACCCATATATTACTTATGTAACCAAGGTAAAACATCTTAAAAAAAAAGATAAGATTTATTTTTACAGCCTTTCAACTTTTGCTGGTATTTTGACAAATTGACCAAAATGGCCAAATGCTGGAACAATTCAGAAATTCTAAAAATTTAATTACTTTCATGATTCAAACTTGATGAAACTTGCTAGGTACTAGGTCAATAGTTTTTATAATCTGAAAGTGAAACTAGTTTCTCTGTCATACAAGTGAGAGAAAATTTATGAAAAAAATTAGATGTCGGCTACCGACCAAAACATTGAAATTCTGACTAAATCTCTACATTTATTTTACATAATAATTTTTTTACTCTAAATAAAATGTATATTTTACTATTTATTTATTGTTCTAATGTTCTTAAATCATTTTGAATAAAATAAAATAACCAAAAAGTAACAGGCTTCCATTCCAGACAAGTTGCACATTAAATATCAAAGAAGGCATCCTGCTGTGCTAAATAACAGGTCTGAAAACAGAAGCCAAAAACAAGTAACCAGACTGACAAAACAGGTAACCAGATGGTCATGTGCACTCCTCCATGTTTATATTCTGCTATATAAGGCACTGTAGAAACTGGGATGTTATTATTCCACCATGAAAGGTGAAAGAAAGAGAAAACATGCTATGGTCCAGAAAAACTGCATACCTTATAATAAGTGCCTCATGAGATTATCATCAGCAGCATCATCCGACAGAAGCGAAAGCAGTGGCAGCAACATTATGGCAGCTAAAAGGTCAATAAAGCAGTCTACTTCTTCACTTTCACTCTGCAGTCAGACGTCCACATCTACCAGTCAAGAAGCTGATGTGCTAGTCTTGCGTCGCAGGCCTGAAACAGTCAACAAAACACAGGACATCAATCGAGAGGCAGAACATGATGGTAATCGAATCATAGACAATGACAAAATGATGGAGGCATTCAACGACTGTACTCAGAGTCATCAGGAATCTGCAACCTGTACAAAACCTCATTTTGCTATCCACAGCAATGAAAAACAGGGCCTGGCTTGGAAATACACATTCAGATGTGTAAATTGTACCTACAAATCAAAGAAATACAAGTTTTTCAAGGAAATAGTGACCCGCCTGACTGGTCCAATTGCCTCTGCGACAAGTGTACCATTCCAAGCCGGACTTCAAGACACACCAATTAGCGTCGACATGAGAAGTCATCGAAAGTACAGGAAAGACAAGCAGTACAACAGACGTATATTTTTGCGTCGTGGTAAAATGGAGTCTCGCCATCAGTGGTATAGAAGTCTCAAAAACAATAGACAATCTGATTATTTAAAAAAAGGAGTGACCATAACTACCAGACACCTGAATAAAATGCTGGAACTGTGATAAATAGAGACAGAAAATAATAAATTCTAATGATAAAATGTATATAAAACAGAACAGAACAGAAAAGAACAGAATAGAATATAATATGTTTATATCTTTATGTGAGTGAGTGAGTGAGTGAGTGAGTGAGTGAGACCATTGTATTATATTGTTTTGATAATTATATTGTGCAATGCATACAAGTAAACATGAACAAATTAAAAATTAAACTTTACCTACCTGTGTTCTTCTCATTAAACCTTCCAGAAACAGTAGCTAAATAGACTTCACCTGAATTAAACTAAATCACACTAAGCATGTTCCACTATGTGGACACTAACCTACACTACACAGCTATATATGCTATACCATGCTAATTGATATGTAAAAATAATTGCAACAAACCGTTAAAACTTGAACTCCACAAGACAATCCTTGAACTGCCCGTGTTCCCAGCATGTTCGAGCAGACACACACGACTCCCTCTCACTGTTTGTTCCTAGTGGCTCATGGGAAAGGTGGTACTGATTTATGCACAATTTATTGTGACATAAATGGCTGACACACCAACCCTTTTGTCCCAGCTCCATGCTGTTGATTTTCAAGCACATGGCAAGCCTGTGTACTAAATATGGTTGGTCCAGTGGTAGAGCACCGAAACCATGATCGGAGGTTCGTGGGTTCGATCCTCCGCTACGGCAATGTGTGGTGACCTTGAGCAAGACACTTTTTCCGCATATGCTTTGTACTGGTTCTACCCAGGAAGACTTCGAGCGTGATTTGTCTAAGTTGCAAGAACTTGTTTCACAATCGAAGAAAAATAAATCAGTTTAAACTAAGTAGATCCATAGAAAATTGACAGTGGTCGTTCAAGATGGTGTGAGTGTGAAAATGCACTCGACAGGTTGCAATAAATGTCAATATGCATACATTTGAACGTGTTAATATATATTTATGTGCATGCATATAGTCTGTATGTTGAAATGTGTTTTAAGGCTTAAATTTTGCCTCTATACTTCCATGTTTAACATTTTCAGTGTATTTTGTCTATGGTTCTAATGACCTATTCATGTGTCAACGTGCAGTAAAACACCATTCATTCATTGAAATCAATTCTGGACAGTTTCTGAATGCACTCTATTACCAGAAACTCAAAAACTTTTTATTGTTATTTGGTAGAATCTGGTATTTTATAAATATAATACGTTATTGTGAAACAATGTTAATCTATTTTTAGATGGAACTTACCATATTACGGGTGATTCTATAGTTTGATAACAGATTTATCTAGTCATTTTATACCTTGCAAGTGCAACACTCACACAGGGAACTCATGCTTTCATTGTCCCAAATTAATAAAACTTCTTAAATGATTTTAGCGCATTCATTTCAACCCATTCAGTTGGGGATTATCAGATTTAGGATAGTTGTTGTTGTAGTTTTTAGCGCATTTAGAACAGAAAGCGATTATTTTGACAACAACAACACTACACATTCTGAAAGAAAAAACTGTATTACAGAAGCAGAAAAGAACACATGTTTATGAACAAAAAGTTCATCAAAAAGCTTTATTGGCAGGAGTTAGCCAGTTACTTGCAGAAGAACAGTGGTTCTACTCAGATTCATTCTGAGGTCTTCCTCCACCAATAAAACTGGTTATGCCATATATGCCTGAAATTTGTTGAAAATGGCATTAATATCCCATTCAAAAACAAGAGGCCCAAGAGGGCCTGAGGACGCTATACTGACTCATAGTGGCCATAGCACTTTTTGAAATTCTCCTATACAATAGAAATATGGGGGGGAGGGGGGGTCATTTTTAACCCTAGGGACAAGATTTGAACAAATCTAACAAAACCTTTACAGGGCTTCTATAAATTTTAGTCCCTTAATTCTTATCTGCAATCAAACCCCTACACATAGGGATAATTTATGCCAAATATGTGCAAATCTGACATGCTGGTTCTTAAGAAAACGATTTTAGTAAATCCCAATTTTTACCCTTTTGAGGCCCCTCCTGACCCCTTAAGACAGTGGAACCAATTCATTTTTACAAATCTGAACCTCCTTCACCGAACAATGCTTCTGTGAAGATAAAGGCAAAATCATTTCCATTTAAAAAAAAAAAAAAAAAAATATTATAATGATATGTGCCCCCTAATTGAACCCTCGGGGCGGGGTCATATTGAGCCCTAGGGACACCATTTGAACAAATCTAACAATACTATAGTTGGTCATCATTACTACATAAACATTTTGAAAATCTGTTCGGCCATTCATAAGAAGAAGATTTTTAAGTTTTGGACTATTTTTAGTAATGGCGGCCATCTTGAATTTCAGATGGAAAAAAAAAAAAAATCTGTATAGTCTCCTATGCAACAGAAACATGCATGTGAAGTTTCAGTTTAATTGGCCTAGTGGTTTCAGAGAAAGTGCTGCTGACAGAAGACAGACGACAGACAACAGACAACGCGCCATCGCATAAGCACTTCTGGCCTTTGGCCAGTAGAGCTAAAAAACTATCTTAAAAATATCAGACTTACAGGTGATGCTCATTAAAATGAGCTAGAAAATGACATTTTTTCTACCCAGAGTGAACAGTGAACACTGTGTTATAGGTTATTATAATTACCTTGACTGCAAAGAATGTCTCAGATAGAACAGTACCAAGCAGAACTGCTAAGTGTTGGTTTTTGAGAGGCATCAAAACTGAGCTGGGAATCAAACTCACACCCTCTGATGTGAGCAGCCAACACTCTATCCACTGCACTACCACTCCGTCAATACATTAGGAATCATTCCAAATTATGGTTTCATTTTTTGCAGTATATATGGGTTTATCCTATTCTGAGAAATATCCTGGACAAGGGGAGTCAAGTTTCTTCTTTTCCACAGTAATAAAATAAATGAACCATTACATGCTGTTCAAATTCATCTAAAATGTACATCATTAAATACCTCATTAAATTTAACAGCTAGGAGTTTCCTTTGTGAATTTAACACCTGGATTTAAATCCCATGCCAATGTGCAGTGAAAGCAGTTAAATTACAGTAACCAGTAAACACTGCTACCACACATTACCTTTATGGTACCCTTTCATTTATATAAAGTTTATCTTAGCTAAGAACCAGTACTGACACAAAATGCATACATGTACTTGTATGATGTGGCCATGATGTTAGAAGGTTAACAATAGACACACCTATTACACATGAGTAATACAGTAGTGTGTAATACAGTAGTGTGTAATACAGTAGTGTGTAATACAGTAGTGTGCATGTACACAAGAGATGAGGTGCACACAAATCCTTATTTTGCTCATCGTTCAGAAATGCAAAAAATAATACACTGGTGATGTTTATGGAATAAATGATTAATGAAAATATATTCATCAGTTGAACACAGTTGAAACAAGAATGAAAGGTGTCCAAATTCATTACAGTTAATACAGTAAATCCAGTGGTAGTGGAAATCTCTTAAGCAACCATTTGTCTTAAACAGCCGCTTTTCTATTTACCATTTTTATAATTTTAATCAACCCATATTAAGCAGCTACCTGCCTTAAGGGGTCATCTTTGTTCTTTCCCTTGAGTGGCTGTCGCTTTTATTGGTGAAGGAAGACCCCCAGAATCCTGATCAATATCCATGAATCTGAGTGGAGCCACTGTCCACTATTTCAAACTTCTCACATCAAAGTTTTTGAACCAGGTTGGGCTCGGACCCACGATTTCAGCAAGGTAATTGATCTCAAGACGGCATAATAGACCAAACTCTTGGTAGATATATATGCATGTAATGTATATAAGACTGAATTTAGAAAATTTGAAGAAAAAAACAAGAAGAGTTCCACAATGGCAGTAAATCACTCACATGTGATACATTGATAGAATGTTTTAGCTTCATTTTTATGCCAACATGGGCTAACAGATGATCAGTTAACCACTGTTTCCTGGGATTTTGGAAGGTTAACCTGTACTTGAGTAAGAAACCCCCGCAAGTAACTGATAACTTTCCCACTTTAATCAGTGGTGAGAGAAGAATTATAATGAGAGGTAATGTCATATATCAATCATCATGGAGACTGTGTCCGGGCAGGGATTCAAACCCACAACCCCTGGGTTGCTACCCATTGTGCTAACCTGTGATAGAATGCCAAAGAAATCAATATTTAAAAGGAATGTACCTTGGACAGTAATTGTGATCAGCAGATATATAACAGATATATGACTACTGTGCAAGTTTCCAGAAGAACAAAATGAAAACTGCAGTTGCTAGAGAAGAGCCAAGTGATGCAATTTTTGATGATTCAAGGGCCACAACTCAGACATTAAATAATTTGGTCAATTCGAAACTTGTCAAAGATATCTAGGTTGTACAACAACAGTGCAAGTTTAGTAAGATCAAATGAAACTGGGTGTGCCAAAGTGCACACAACATCAAGCAACACAAAACTTGAACTGACTGAGTGAAGATCAAACAGAAACTGAGAGTGCTGTGGAGTGCACAAAATGTCAAATAATGCAAGTTTTGATGATTCCAGGGCCATAATTCCGATATGAATTTTGTAACAATATGAATTTTGTTACACTAACAGTTATTGATAACCACAACTGTGTAACAAAATGAATTTTAAGTAGATGTGATTTGGTGAAGAAAATCTTATTCTGGGGATAGGTATATTTTTTGTTACACTAAAGGTTATTTATAACCGCAACCCTTAATGACATTGACCTTGACCCGAAAATCATGAAATGCAAACGCATCCGAAGTATTATTACTTGCACCGGATGGAAAATAATGCCAGTAAGCATAAACCGATTTTCTATTTTTATTAACAGTGGCCTTGACCAGAAAATCATGACGTATGGAAGAATGGAGACAGATGGATGAGTGAACAGTACACCGGACGGACATGGGTAGCACTATAACCCCCTCACCACCCACCCCACAACCAATTTCAAGGCGGTTGCATAAACAATAAGTATCAGTATTAAACATATAAATAGTATAAATTGTGTAATTTGCCATAATATGTAGGGATTTTTTATAGAAACAAAATATTTTTGTTATACTAAGTGTTGTGGTATCAACTCTTAGTGTAACAAGGGGTTTGGTAACACTAAGGGTTGCCACAGTGCATACTACTGAGAAGATATTACAAAAGTCCACATATATTTTAATCACCCCTTGTTAACAAGATACACTGGCCAGTATCTATATGAGACATATGGACATATCCCAAGGCTGCATGGCTCTATGTTCATAATAGGTGCATGAACCAATGTTTATATGAGATACATGAAACAATGTTTATATGAGATACATGAACCAATGTTTATATGGGCCCTTCTCAGCTATTTGGAAATAGTAATGGCCGTCACTTTTTAAATTGTATTTTCTATTAGAAATAAGATAAATAAAAAACTATGTTTTAAATTTGTTGTTTGTTAATTCCTCAGATAGAAAAAACAATATCTTGATTCAATTCTCAGAAAATGGATCAAATTTGTATTTGAAACTTGAAATGTCAAGGAATATCCGTCATCCATTTTGGCTGGAAAATGAGGGGACTTCAATCATGGCCAAATTTTCCCCTTTTAATCTATATGACAACAGTAAGTCATTTGCTAACATTTAAATGAAATAATACTTGTAACTATTCACTATAACTATTAAATGAATATGTTACAATTGATAAAAAAAACTTGTTAGAAATTGATGCATACGCCTATTACAGCATCCGTCAAAACAAGAAGAGTTGTCGGCATTAAAAAAAATATATTAATCATGTTGTGATGATCAAAGAACATCCACATGTTTGGAAAACATATTTCCATCGTAGGTTTTAAAATAACACACTTTGTATATAACAATGACAAAGCTGTAAAATTCAAATTTTATTCGGGAATCGAAATGTCCGTCAATTCCGTAATTGGCGTATGCCGAGTCACGAATCCACTAAAACGATCTAGGGGACTTTTTTATCGGGAGTTAAAATTTGCCTGAGACCGTTTTATGTGTACTACGTCATCGATACCAGTGCAGATTTTACATAAAACAAAAATATGGAGGTAAGTTTGATGTTTGTCAACCGCTCAGCCAAGTAATGGGCGTCACAGAAAAATTGAATCATTGTTTTATCATCCCAACACAATACTTGTGTATAATTCGAAGTAACCATAGCAGTGTACATGGATTACAGAGATGACACACGGACACACGAGAGTATTCTCCTTACTTTCAGGAGTATTTTAGAAAAGTCGAGATCGGCAATTACAGTTTGACAGAACTTGTTTGTACGGACATTTTTATTGACAGACATTTATCTGAGAAGTAATTGCCGTTCATGCTTTATTCATATTTATTTCATTTTTGATGCTGACTCGATTGAATAAGACTTTTAATGATGATGACTTGGCTGTAGCTGTTGGCCTCTTACATTTAAAGTGTGTGCAGAATATATAAGAGAAAATATTTTGATTTTTTATTCGGAAATTATGCTTTGACGATGTATGCGTGATAGACTAAATCTGTAAGTATTTTGTCAAGAATAATGTCCGTCATCAAATATATGTCAATCATAATTTCCATCACATGCATGAGGCGTTTTATTTGTATTTTTCAGTTAAAATTTTATGTAGCCTTTAAAAACATTAAGAAAATATAAACTTTATTCATAATTTTTGGAGCAAGAGACTAACTTCCAACTGTCAACACTTAACTATCAAATAGTAGTTTGGCAGTTATTTTGACCAGACTGTCTTGTCAAAAGTAATTTTCCAAATACAGAAATGTAATTTGTGATTAGAATTTTAAAGCAAGCATTAGTGTCATCTTTCAAGTGATTATTTTTTCTTGGAATATTAATTGTTAATAGAGTTTTACAATTTAAAATTGGCTTAGCATAAATAATAACAATGTTTGTACTGTTTTCGTGATGGAAATTATGTTTGACATGGTTTAAAAAATAGTTCATTATGTCCAACACATCCAATACTGTTACAGAATAATTTGAATATAAACAAAAGAGTTTTGTCAAAAATGTTAAAACCCTATACTGCTTACACATATCTCCCTACCCCAAACTTGTGGAGAATGCTGCCACCCCCACTCCCGGTGCAGAAGGCTTTTGAAATAGGTGAAGGACCAGTTTTAATCATAGTAATAAGAAATCATCACATGCCCTACACTGTTTTTTCTTCTATCACAATAAGTATGAAAAACATATGAAAATTGCATGTAATTTCTATGTTGGACTTTGAAGTACCATTTTAAATGCCAGTTATTCGGTAAAAGGTACAACAAAAGCTAAATGGTACATTTATTTTGCAGAATATCCATGATCTCTGTGCACCTATAGCAAAGGAACCAAAACCTATTAGCAGTAATAGTAATAACTTGACATAAACTCCTGCTGAAAGACCAAAAAGGTAAAATAATTAAATCAGTTAATTTAGTACACTACTATATAATTATATGAGCAGTCTTGCGAGAAAAAAGGATGCGGTCAGACATTTATGACTTGCGTACAACCAGATTAACCTTAACTTTCGTACAGTGTAGTCAATATTCTTTGCTATTTCATCAGTGAATGATTTTATTAATTAAAGTTTTATTTGTAAACAGCATAGAGGATCAGGCTTTGCAGAAACCTAGTCTGATCTGGGTCAACATTGGTCACAAAAGTCTGAATTTTTCTCAAGATAAAGATCTATACTATTAAACATAGAGTTCTTTATAAAATGATATTATAGCTTTTGCTTGGAGACTTTTTAGTTGTTTTATAAGAATCAAGCTTTCACATACACATATTAACAACTTACACATATAATTTCTGATATATATAACAATAGAGGTATGTCTTATATTTAAAACATGCATTTGATGTCATCAGGTATCCAGAACAAAGGAAGAATGATCCTGTTTTCAAAGAAAAAGAAAGGCTGAGAAAGAAGATTGCTTGGCGCCAAAGAACGAAAAAGCATAATTTGTTAACTTCGCGTCCGTTCATCACACCAAACTCTCAACTAACCCGTCTAGTCTCACAGAGATTGACCCACTCTCGACTGACCCGTCTAATAGACCAGCGAAAGAAGATTCAGTTTTGATGAACATGTCTCCAGCTGTGACTGATGACCCACCCACTACTGTACTATCACAGTTAACTGATCATCAAGCTGACCTGAGGTCAGTATCTATACACCAATGTATTTCATCAAAGCAAGCTTTCAATAGAACTTATTTACTGGTTCATTTAAGTAGTACTACTGCAGTCAACCATGTAAAAAATCCATGTTGCTAGGTTGTTTAGTGTCTGAATGTATTGAAATGATACTCACCATGATGGTAAATAAAACAAAATTTCTTTGCAAAAACATTAATAAGTTCTGTACTGATACTCTATTGTAAAAAGAGTTAAATTTATTGTAAATAATTTATAAATTTATAATTTCTAAACAATTTGTTATATATTTTTCAGTTTGTCTCACCACCTAATGATGAACTAGCTGACACCCATGGGATATGGGTCCAGTTTTACAGTCGAGGGCAGGCTGGATGTTGGAACAAAAACTTCTTTTTGTCTCCAATTTTGATATTGTGCACCGTCTTGATCAACCAGCCTTGTTACAGATTGGCTCAAGATCTTATTATCATTTTCTTTTTGTAGTGTCCATAATTGTTTAAAGACTCATTAAACTTCCTAAACGGTTGTTTTTAGTTTTAATACAAGTCAGTTTTAATCTTCACAATAATAGAATACATGTTTATTTGATTACTGAGACTTTGCAAATGGAAAAATAAATATAAAGCATATTATTAGCTAGTACATAATCATGAACGGGTTTTGTTTACAAATTAATGTTCGTCTCTTTTCGATAAATACATTGAAAAGAAAACGAGGAGTTACTAATTTTGGAACGCCTCGGTTGGTAATATATGATCATTTCATTTCAGAGAGAAACATAGTATGGTGAACTGTAGGGGATGCAGTTAAAAATTCAAATAACCGTCTGCAGTTTGAAAGTTTTTAAGAACATCCCTTTTGTTCCCCTTGGTGTATTAATGAACTGGAACCCACAAGCTAATTTATTGCATGTTAGCAACGAATCAACCATATAGAATTAAAAATAAATTTACGCTTTTAATAACTGAACTTAACAAACACAATATTGACTATGATAAAGTGATTTGTGACGTAGTGTCGCGTGTGATAGTATCATGCGTATATACAAGGGAGGATCCTAAGTACCAGTTACCAGACCAAAATACATAATGTTAGTGAAGCCATAACTCCAAACTTGTTAATGTACCCCTTATATAACGGTCTTAACGGTATTAATCTACACACTACCACTGCAGTATTCATTTGTGTACTTCCGAACACTAGGGGCGGCACAGTCGGAAAGAACCGAGTCATTACGGTATAACAAAAGTTTAAGGAGGCTTTAATATATAGTATACTTAACTAAATTCTTGATTTAAAACTGTGTGCATATTTGAACATTTACTGTCACTTATAAATGTGTTTTGGGTAAAAGTTCCTTGCTTAGTATGATACTGAATTTTGTATAATCTGCTTTTAAAATATTCAAATGTTTATGACAAACAGATGTTAAAAACAAAATATAATGCCATCTTAACGTTCCATTTAATATATCTTGCAGCTATATCTTTAATTATTATCAACTTATAATAACTATTTGAATTGATTATAGCGTTTGTGTCCTTTATTGTGTTTTACCCAAGTGCAAATCATTCAGATTGGATGTATGTACATGTTTCAATAAAAATCAATAAAAAATGTTCATCTTAATTGTGTGTTTAATTAGATGAGTAAAATTTGAGAATAGTCCACTTAAATGCATATGGAGTCACAGGTAAAGTTAATTTCTTTACCACTTGATAAACCACTTCAGGGGTATTCAAATAATATTATTTATTACAAATGATATTGGAGTAATAGGCGTCACTTTTTTTTGGTTGTCAAAATGTCAACAGTAATGTCCGTATATAAAAGTGTCTATATAATTATTAAATGTCACTTTAACTCTAAAATATAATATGAAAGACATTTGAAGAAATCTGATTGACTTGTCCATAACAAGATTTTCTATGGGAAAGAGGATCTGCTTAAAGGAAAAAAAGAAATGCAGCCAGGAATAAAAGTAATAGGCGTCACTATTTTTAACTGTACTACAGAAAAAAAAAAGGAACTTTTTCTTAATGGTAGTTGTTTCCAGTGTATGAAAACCAGATAAATGAATTACTTAACAGTTACTTAATAGTGATTTTGGCAGGAAAAAACTGTTTAAAATGAAAATTAGATTTGTCAAGATAATGGGCGTCACTTTGTGGTGTCTTTACCGAAAACAATAAAAAGTTGTTAAATAAGCCCTACGCTATCTTTTTATTATCAGTTTAAGCATTTATGATATATCTATAAGTGTCATGAACTGAAATTAAGTGGTTTTACCCATATCTAAAATTTGAGAGATAATTTCCTAATAGCTGAGAAGGGCCCATATGAGATGCATGAACCAATGTTTATATCAGATGCATGAACAAATGTTTATATGAGATCCATAAACCAATGTTTATATGAGATGCATGAACCAATGTTTATATGAGATGCATGAGATGCATGAACCAATGTTTATACGAGATACATGAAACAATGTTTATATGAGATCAATAAACCAATGTTTATATGAGATCCATAAACCAATGTTTATATGAGATGCATGAACCAATGTTTATATGAGATGCATGAACAAATGTTTATATGAGATGCATGAACCAATGTTTATATGAGATGCATGAACCAATGTTTATATGAGATGCATGAAACAATGTTTATATGAGATGCATGAACCAATGTTTATATGAGATGCATGAAACAATGTTTATATGAGATGCATGAACCAATGTTTATATGAGATGCATGAACCAATGTTTATATGATATGCATGAACAAATGTTTATATGAGATGCATGAACCAATGTTTATATGAGATGCATGAACAAATGTTTATGAGATGCATGAACCAATGTTTATATGAGATGCATGAACCAATGTTTATATGAGATGCACGAACCAATGTTTATGAGATGCATGAACAAATGGTTATATGAGATGCATGAACCAATGTTTATATGAGATACATGAACCAATGTTTATATGAGATACATGAATTAATGTTTTTACACGATGCATGAACCAATGTTTATATGAGATACATGAACCAATGTCTATACAAGATGCATGAACCAATGTTTATATGAGATGCAGGAACCAATGTCTATACAAGATGCATGAACCAATGTCTATACAAGATGCATGAACCAATGTTTATATGAGATACATGAACCAATGTTTATATGAGATACATGAATTAATGTTTTTACACGATGCATGAACCAATGTTTATATGAGATACATGAACCAATGTCTATACAAGATGCATGAACCAATGTTTATATGAGATGCAGGAACCAATGTCTATACAAGATGCATGAACCAATGTTTATATGAGATGCATGAACCAATGGTTATATGAGATCCATGAACTAATGTTTATACTAGATACATGAACCAATGTTTATAAATTATGAGATACATAAACCAATGTTTATGTGAGAAGAATGAACCAATATTCATACAAAATGCATGAACCAATGTTTATATGAGATCCATAAACCAATGTTTATATGAGAAGAATAAACCAATGTTTATATGAGAAACATGAACCAATGATTATATGAGATACATGATCCAATGTTAATACAATTGCATGAACCAGTGTTTATATGAGATGTATGAACCAATGGTTATATGAAATCCATGAACTTATGTTTATATGAGATACAAGAACCAATGTTTATAATTTATGAGATACATAAACCAATGTTTATATAAGAAGAATGAACCAATATTCATACAAAATGCATGAACCAATGTTTATATGAGATGCATGAACCAATGTTTATATGAGAAGAATAAACCAATGTTTATATGAGAAGAATAAACCAATGTTTATATGAGAAACATGAACTAATGGTTATATGAGATGCATGAATTGATATTTTTATTAGATTGATGGACCAAAGTTTATATGAGATGCATGAACCAATGTTTATATGAGATGCATGAACCAATGTCTATACAAGATGCATGAACCAATGTTTATATTAGATGCATGAACCAATGGTTATATGAGATCCATGAACTAATGTTTATATGAGATACATGAACCAATGTTTATAAGTTATGAGATACATGAACCAATATTTATACAAGATGAATGAATTAATATTTTTACGAGATGCATGAACCAATGGTTATATGAAATACAAGAACCAATGTTTATATGAGATTCATGAACCAATGTTTATAAGATACATGAATCAATGTTTATATGAGATACATGAACCATTATGGATATACAAGATGCACAAATTAATATTTTTACGACATGCATGAACCAGTTTTTATAAGAGATGCATGAACCAATGTTTATGTGAGATGC
The DNA here is from genome assembly GCA_029582155.1 of Panopea generosa. Lineage (NCBI taxonomy): Eukaryota > Metazoa > Mollusca > Bivalvia > Adapedonta > Hiatellidae > Panopea > Panopea generosa. The sequence continues at coordinate 1,248,180 of JAPMAH010000026.1, read as the reverse complement.
ATGATACAAGTTTATATGAGATGCATGAACCAATGTTTATATGAGATACATGGACCAAATAAGATGCATGAGCCAATGTTTATATGCGATACATGGACCAAATAAGATGCATGAGCCAATGTTTATATGCGATACATGGACCAAATGAGATGCATGAGCCAATGTTTATATGATATACACGGACCTTGATAAAGAGGTAATTTACATAAAAAAGTCTACGTTGATTATTCACACTTATTTTGTCGCATAACTGAATGGTATAATGTTTGCAATGTATTGTAATATACGTGTATTTGGTTGCAATAGATATACATAGATTTAAAATAAATAAAAAAAGAAAAACATTTGTCAATGGCATTGATGTTTACAAATATATTATCAATTATACTACAATATGAATAAAGTTTAATACTGATTAAATTATAAACTGTAAGGTATGGAAAATGTTGCTAACCCCATTATTCATTTTTTAACACAGTTTAATTAAAAACATTACTTAAAACAAAAAGTAATTAAATTATACAGTCAGATCGGAACTATAGAATTCTGTCTCCGTTTTAAGATGTTTATAAACTAGTTCTACTCTACTGATTGATTATTTGAATAGTTAGCATCTTCTTTATGACATTAAGGGCTAGCATCTAGACAATCAGTTTAAACTACTCTATCCTGGGATTCAGAAGGTTAACCAGTACACCAGCACATCTATTTCTGCAAGTAACTTTCCCACTTGAATCAGCGGTGAGAGATAAATGATAATGAGATGCAATGTTGTATATAAATCATCAAGGAGACTGTGACTGGATGTGGATTCAAACTCATCACCCCTGTTGACAGTCAGACATGCTACCAACTGAGCTAATTGGGCCCGGAGACAAGAATATGAAGTCTGTCTCAAACAATTCATTGTGCAGTGTATCCCAATATTCACACTTATTCCATGTTCCACCCTTGTAACTACAAGTCATGGTATGCTTGATTTCTGTTTGTAATTCTGTATTCTGGACCAACTGATTAAAACCATAATAATTAATAAATTTTGGATACCAATTTGAAATTTACCAAATTAATAGTCAATGACTCCAAATAAACTTCACTATGGCTTGAAATGTAGATGGGAGTATGTGTGAGGGATGGTCAGAAAGTATGTTGACTGTTCGTGATTCTCGCTCATCACAATCATATGCTTACCTAACATTTTAATACAAGTGTAGAAACAACAGTCCCTCATTATTTATTCGGTTGAGATAGTTTCAATAAAAATGTTTATAAAGAGGTTCAGTTGTCATTTATACATGACTGGTGTTTTGACTAACATGGACTCCAAAGTCTGAAGAACAATGTTCATTTATAGAATTCCTGCTTGCAGCAGTGTAAAGCCTCGCAATATTTTTTGAAAGATTTGGCGATATATGCATGTCACGTTCAGCATTTTATAATTAGGTTTCTCAGTTTTGCAATGGTTGAACCAGCGTTTGTGGTCTGGGAGGCCCAGAAATGGGTAAAAATGTAGAGCTTTCTGGTGCATAAGATATTCTGTTCTTTTTTATTCAATTCTGTATACAAATTTATATCATGGTGAAATAATTCATTTCACAAATTCTTAAATTATTATGTGACAATATTTAACTGAATTACACACATTTAAATCATTATCATTTTTTTTTCAATCCTCCTTCTTTCATTCATAAGTTCACTTATTCATTCACTCAGTCTTTGTATGGCATTATTGGACAGATAACATAGTAATGCCTGTCCAAGAATATAAAGTGGGTTATCTCCCTTCATTTATTGTGTATTTTGTTCACTATTCAAAACCCCACATTCACATTCGTTATCATAATTATTTCTTCCTGACTTTCATAAAGATGTGGTTTATAGATTAGAATACCATATTTCTTCTATATGAGTCTGAAATATGCAATTTTTAAAGTTTTCAAAAAGACATCAAAATAACATTAAAATCGATGATGTTTATGTGGATAAATACGGTACATCAGTTTGCAGCGGCGATTGTCATTCAATATTTACCAGGTCCATGTGGTTCATGCATCAATAATATCAACACAATGAACTAAGCAGTGTATAGACAGAATTTTACTAAGTTTTAACGAAGAGTTTGCTTAGATAAGCATTGATCTTTGCATATCTGCATTTGCCTAATCATTTGCATTTTGTTACATAATTTTCCACAAAATATAATACCCACACCCCTCGTCCAGGGATTGGGGCACCACACCCCTTGCCCAGGGATTGGGGCACCCACACCACTCCTCAGGGGTTGGGGCACCCACACCTCTTGCCCAGGCATTGGAGCATCCACACCACTCCCCAGGGATTGGGGTATGATGACTATTGCTGGAGCTTTATTAGAAGAAAAACAGTAATATCATAACTTAAACTTAAATATTCTCTCAAACTAAACAAACAAACCTGAGTAGATTAGAGTTTATATGTTGTCGTTTCCCACAATTGTTGCAGTACAGAACTGCTGCCTAGTCAGTATTGATCGGCACGGTATAACCCTCTGGAAGGTCTGTCATCATCACAAGTCTTACAGGCCTCGCCTCTCTGTAGTCAGTATGGATCCCCACGTGTATAACCCTCTGGAAGGTCTGTCATCATCACAAGTCTTACAGGCCTCGCCTCTCTGTAGTCAGTATGGATCCCCACGTGTATAACCCTCTGGAAGGTCTGTCATCATCACAAGTCTTACAGGCCTTGCCTCCCTGTAGTCAGTATGGATCCCCACGTGTATAACCCTCTGCAAGGTCTGTCATCATCACAACAGTCTTACAGGCCTCGCCACCCTGTAGTCAGTATGGATCCGTACGTGTATAACCCTCTGGAAGGTCTGTCATCATCACAAGTTTTACAGTCCTCGCCTCCCTGTATTCAGTATGGATCCTCACGTGTATAACCCTCTGGAAGGTCTGCCATCATCACAACAGTCTTACAGGGCTCGCCTCCCTGTAGTCAGTATGGATCCGCACAAGTATAACCCTCTGGAAGGTCTGTCATCATCACAACAGTCTTACAGGGCTCGCCTCCCTGTAGTCAGTATGGATCCACACATGTATAACCCTCTGGAAGGTCTGCCATCATCACAAGTCTTACAGGCCTCGCCTCCCTGTAGTCAGTATGGATCCCCACGTGTATAACCCTCTGGAAGGTCTGCCATCATCACAAGTCTTACAGGCCTCGCCTCCCTGTAGTCAGTATGGATCCCCACGTGTATAACCCTCTGGAAGGTCTGCCATCATCACAAGTCTTACAGGGCTCGCCTCCCTGTAGTCAGTATGGATCCGCACATGTATAACCCTCTGGAAGGTCTGTCATCATCACAACAGTCTTACAGGCCTCGCCTCCCTGTAGTCAGTATGGATCCCCACGTGTATAACCCTCTGGAAGGTCTGTCATCATCACAAGTCTTACAGGCCTCGCCTCCCTGTAGTCAGTATGGATCCCCACGTGTATAACCCTCTGGAAGGTCTGCCATCATCACAAGTCTTACAGGGCTCGCCTCCCTGTAGTCAGTATGGATCCGCACATGTATAACCCTCTGGAAGGTCTGTCATCATCACAACAGTCTTACAGGCCTCGCCCCCCTGTAGTCAGTATGAATCCGCACGTGTATAACCCTCTGGAAGGTCTGTCATCATCACAACAGTCTTACAGGCCTCGCCTCCCTGTAGTCAGTATGGATCCGCACGTGAATAACCCTCTGGAAGGTCTGTCATCATCACAACAGTCTTACAGGCCTCGCCTCCCTGAAGTCAGTATGGATCCCCACGTGAATAACCCTCTGGAAGGTCTGCCATCATCACAAGTCTTACAGGCCTCGCCTCCCTGTAGAGATACAAATAGATAACAAAACAATCTTAGTACCATTTTAACACATTATAGGTATATAGATATGGCAGTTATACTGGTGAAATAAAACCTCAGATCTATATATACATGAGTCTCAGCAGAATCACTGTTCTACCACATGTTGATAGCAAACCGTCTCACATGAAGTTTTTTATCTGGAGTGGACTTGAACCCACAACCTCAGCAGTGAGAGGTAAGTACCTTTGAGATAGAGCCTTACAGAAGAAACACGGAATAGCTAGAATAATTCTGTACAAAATATCTAAATATTAGTTTCCTAGCAGCTAAATTTGATATGAATAAGATTCGTGATAGTACAAGACAAATTAATGGACATTATTTCTATGGCAGAATGAAGCTTGGTTTGGATAGGAAAAGAAAAGCAGTAAAGGGCAATAACTCCTGGAATGAAGATAACTATTTGAAACTGTAAGAGCTGTGCTTAGACCACTCCAGTATGGAGGATGGTAATAACATGCAATATACAGTCAACCCTTAGACCACTCCAGTATGGAGAATGGCAATAACATGCAATATACAGTCAACCCTTAGACCACACCAGTATGCAGGATGGCAATAACATGCAATATACAGTCAACCCTTAGACCACTCCAGTATGCAGGATGATAATAACATGCAATAAACAGTCAACCCTTAGACCACTCCAGTATGCAGGATGGCAATAACAAGCAATATACAGTCAACCCTTAGACCACTCCAGTATGGAGGATGGCAATAACGTGCAATATACAGTCAACCCTTAGACCACTCCAGTATGGAGGATGGCAATAACATGTAATATACAGTCAACCCTTAGACCACTCCAGTATGCAGGATGGCAATAACAAGCAATATACAGTCAACCATTAGACCACTCCAGTATGCAGGATGGCAATAACATGCAATATCCAGTCAACCCTTAGACCACTCCAGTATGCAGGATGGCAATAACAAGCAATATACAGTCAACCCTTAGACCACTCCAGTATGCAGGATGGCAAAAACATGCAATATCCAGTCAACCCTTAGACCACTCCAGTATGCAGGATGGCAATAACAAGCAATATACAGTCAACCCTTAGACCACTCCAGTATGCAGGATGGCAATAACGTGCAATATACAGTCAACCCTTAGACCACTCCAGTATGGAGGATGGCAATAACGTGCAATATACAGTCAACCCTTAGACCACTCCAGTATGCAGGATGGCAATAACGTGCAATATACAGTCAACCCTTAGACCACTCCAGTATGCAGGATGGCAATAACAAGCAATATACAGTCAACCCTTAGACCACTCCAGTATGCAGGATGGCAATAACGTGCAATATGCAGTCAACCCTTAGACCACTCCAGTATGCAGGATGGCAATAACGTGCAATATGCAGTCAACCCTTAGACCACTCCAGTATGCAGGATGGAAATAACGTGCAATATACAGTCAACCCTTAGACCACTCCAGTATGGAGGATGGCAATTACGTGCAATATACAGTCAACCCTTAGACCACTCCAGTATGGAGGATGGCAATTACGTGCAATATACAGTCAACCCTTAGACCACTCCAGTATGGAGGATGGCAATAACGTGCAATATACAGTCAAACCTTAGACCACTCCAGTATGGAGGATGGCAATAACGTGCAATAAACAGTCAACCCTTAGACCACTCCAGTATGCAGGATGGCAATAACAAGCAATATACAGTCAACCCTTAGACCACTCCAGTATGGAAGATGGCAATAACGTGCAATATACAGTCAACCCTTAGACCACTCCAGTATGGAGGATGGCCATAACATGTAATATACAGTCAACCCTTAGACCACTCCAGTATGCAGGATGGCAATAACAAGCAATATACAGTCAACCCTTAGACCACTCCAGTATGGAGGATGGCAATAACGTGCAATATAGTCAACCCTTAGACCACTCCAGTATGCAGGATGGCGATAACGTGCATTATACAGTCAACCCTTAGACAACTCCAGTATGCAGGATGGCAATAACGTGCAATATACAGTCAACCCTTAGACCACTCCAGTATGCAGGATGGCAATAACAAGCATTATACAGTCAACCCTTAGACCACTCCAGTATGCAGGATGGCAATAATGTGCAATATACAGTCAACCCTTAGACCACTCCAGTATGCAGGATGACAATAACAAGCAATATACAGTCAACCCTTAGACAACTCCAGTATGCAGGATGGCAATAACAAGCAATATACAGTCAACCCTTAGACAACTCCAGTATGGAGGATGGTAATAACGTGCAATATACAGTCAACCCTTAGACCACTCCAGTATGCAGGATGGTAATAACATGTAATATACAGTCAACCCTTAGACCACTCCAGTATGCAGGATGGCAATAACAAGCAATATACAGTCAGCCCTTAGACCACTCCAGTATGGAGGATGGCAATAACGTGCAATATACAGTCAACCCTTAGACCACTCCAGTATGCAGGATGGCAATAACGTGCAATATACAGTCAACCCTTAGACCACTCCAGTATGTAGGATGGCAATAACGTGCAATATACAGTCAACCCTTAGACCACTCCAGTATGCAGGATGGCAATAACGTGCAATATACAGCCAACCCTTAGACCACTCCAGTATGCAGGATGGCAATAACGTGCAATATACAGCGAACCCTTAGACCACTCCAGTATGCAGGATGGCAATAACGTGCAATATACAGTCAACCCTTAGACCACTCCAGTATGCAGGATGGCAATAACGTACAATATACAGTCAACCCTTAGACCACTCCAGTATGGAGGATGGTAATAACATGCAATATACAGTCAACCCTTACACCACTCCAGTATGCAGGATGGTAATAACATGCAATATACAGTCAACCCTTACACCACTCCAGTATGCAGGATGGTCATAACATGCAATATACAGTCAACCCTTAGACCACTCCAGTATGCAGGATGGTCATAACATGCAATATACAGTCAACCCTCAGACCTCTCCAGTATGCAGGATGGTAATAATATGTAATATACAGTCAACAACCCTTAGACCACTCCAGTATGCAGGATGGTAATAACATGCAATATACAGTCAACCCTTACACCACTCCAGTATGCAGGATGGTAATAACATGCAATATACAGTCAAGCCTTAGACCACTCCAGTATGCAGGATGGTCATAACATGCAATATACAGTCAACCCTTAGACCACTCCAGTATGCAGGATGGTAATAACAAGCAATATACAGTCAACCCTTAGACCACTCCAGTATGCAGGATGGTAATAATATGTAATATACAGTCAACAACCCTTAGACTACTCCAGTATGCAGGATGGTAGTAACATGCAATATACAGTCAACCCTTAGACCACTCCAGTATGCAGGATGGTAATAACAAGCAATATACAGTCAACCCTTAGACCACTCCAGTATGCAGGATGGTAATTACATGCAATATACAGTCAACCCTTAGACCACTCCAGTATGCAGGATGGTAATAACATGCAATATACAGTCAACCCTTAGACCACTCAAGTATGCAGGATGGTAATAACATGCAATATACAGTCAACCCTTAGACCACATCAGTATGCAGGATGGTTATAACAAGCAATATACAGTCAACCCTTAGACCACTCCAGTATGCAGGATGGTAATAACGTGTAATATACAGTCAACCCTTAGACCACTCCAGTATGCAGGATGGTAATAACGTGCAATATACAGCCAACCCTTAGACCACTCCAGTATGGAGGATGGTAATAACGTGCAATATACAGTCAACCCTTAGACCACTCCAGTATGCAGGATGGTAATAATGTGCAATATACAGTCAACCGTTAGACAACTCCAGTATGGAGGATGGCAATAACATGCAATATACAGTCAACCCTTAGACAACTCCAGTATGGAGGATGGCAATAACATGCAATATACAGTCAACCCTTAGACCACTCCAGTATGCAGGATGGCAATAACATGCAATATACAGTCAACCCTTAGACCACTCCAGTATGCAGGATGATAATAACTTGCAATATACAGTCAACCCTTAGACCACTTCAGTATGCAGGATGGTAATAAAAAGCAATATACAGTCAACCCTTAGACCACTCCAGTATGCAGGATGGTAGTAACAAGCAATATACAGTCAACCCTTAGACCACTCCAGTATGCAGGATGGTAGTAACAAGCAATATACAGTCAACCCTTAGACCACTGCAGTATGCAGGATGGTTATAACGTGCAATATACAGTCAACCCTTAGACCACTCCAGTATGGAGGATGGCAATAACGTGCAATATACAGTCAACCCTTAGACCACTCCAGTATGGAGGATGGCAATAACATGCAATATACAGTCAACCATTAGACCACTCCAGTATGCAGGATGGCAATAACAAGCAATATACAGTCAACCCTTAGACCACTCCAGTATGCAGGATGGCAATAACGTGCAGTATACAGTCAACCCTTAGACCACTCCAGTATGCAGGATGGCAATAACGTGCAGTATACAGTCAACCCTTAGACCACTCCAGTATGCAGGATGGCAATAACGTGCAATATACAGTCAACCCTTAGACCACTCCAGTGTGCAGGATGGCAATAACGTGCAGTATACAGTCAACCCTTAGACCACTCCAGTATGCAGGATGGCAATAACGTGCAATATACAGTCAACCCTTAGACCACTCCAGTATGCAGGATGGCAATAACGTGCAATATACAGTCAACCCTTAGACCACTCCAGTATGCAGGATGGCAATAACGTGCAATATACAGTCAACCCTTAGACCACTCCAGTATGCAGGATGGCAATAACGTGCAATATACAGTCAACCCTTAGACCACTCCAGTATGCAGGATGGCAATAACGTGCAATATACAGTCAACCCTTAGACCACTCCAGTATGCAGGATGGTAATAACGTGCAATATACAGTCAACCCTTAGACCACTCCAGTATGGAGGATGGCAATAACATGCAATATACAGTCAACCCTTAGACCACTCAAGTATGCAGGATGGCAATAATGTGCAATAAACAGTCAACCCTTAGACCACTCCAGTATGCAGGATGGCAATAACAAGCAATATACAGTCAACCCTTAGACCACTCCAGTATGGAGGATGGCAATAATGTGCAGTATACAGTCAACCCTTAGACCACTTCAGTATGGAGGATGGTAATAACATGTAATATACAGTCAACCCTTAGACCACTCCAGTATGCAGGATGGCAATAACAAGTAATATACAGTCAACCCTTAGACCACTCCAGTATTGAGGATGGCAATAATGTGCAATATACAGTCAACCCTTAGACCACTCCAGTATGCAGGATGGCGATAACGTGCATTATACAGTCAACCCTTAGACCACTCCAGTATGCAGGATCGCAATAACGTGCAATATACAGTCAACCCTTAGACCACTCCAGTATGCAGGATGGCAATAACAAGCATTATACAGTCAACCCTTAGACCACTCCAGTATGCAGGATGACAATAACGTGCAATATACAGTCAACCCTTAGACCACTCCAGTATGCAGGATGGCAATAACGTGCAATATACTGTCAACCCTTAGACCACTCCAGTATGCAGGATGGCAATAACGTGCAATATACAGTCAACCCTTAGACCACTCCAGTATGCAGGATGGCAATAACGTGCAATAGACAGTCAACCCTTAGACCACTCCAGTATGCAGGATGGCAATAACGTGCAATAGACAGTCAACCCTTAGACCACTCCAGTATGCAGGATGGCAATAACGTGCAATAGACAGTCAACCCTTAGACCACTCCAGTATGCAGGATGGTAATAACATGCAATATACAGTCAACCCTTACACCACTCCAGTATGCAGGATGGTAATAACATGCAATAGACAGTCAACCCTTACAGCACTCCAGTATGCAGGATGGTAATAACATGCAATATACAGTCAACCCTTAGACCACTCCAGTATGCAGGATGGTAATAACATGCAATATACAGTCAACCCTTAGACCACTCCAGTATGCAGGATGGTAATAACAAGCAATATACAGTCAACCCTTAGACCACTCCAGTATGCAGGATGGTCATAACATGCAATATACAGTCAACCCTTAGACCACTCCAGTATGCAGGATGGTAATAACAAGCAATATACAGTCAACCCTTAGACCACTCCAGTATGCAGGATGGTAATAACATGCAATATACAGTCAACCCTTAGACATCTCCAGCATGCAGGATGGTAATAACAAGCAATATACAGTCAACCCTTAGACCACTCCAGCATGCAGGATGGTAATAACATGCAATATACAGTTAACCCTTAGACCACTCCAGCATGGAGGATGGTAATAACAAGCAATATACAGTCAACCCTTAGACCACTCCAGCATGGAGGATGGTAATAACATGCAATATACAGTCAACCCTTAGACCACTCCAGTATGCAGGATGGTAATAACAAGCAATATACAGTCAACCCTTAGACCACTCCAGTATGCAGGATGGTAATAACATGCAATATACATTCAACCCTTAGACCACTCCAGTATGCAGGATGGTAATAACATGCAATATACAGTCAACCCTTAGACCACTCCAGTATGGAAGATGGTAATAACATGCAATATACAGTCAACCCTTAGACCACTCCAGTATGCAGGATGGTAATAACATGCAATATACAGTCAACCCTTAGACCACTCCAGTATGCAGGATGGTAATAACATGTAATATACAGTCAACCCTGTGTTAGCGGCCACCTCTATTAAGCAGCCACTTGTCTTAAGCAGCCACATTTGCTATTTCCCATTTCTATGCTTTCAGAGCAAATTGACCTGTATTAGGCAACAACCTGTCTTCAGAGGTCACTTTTGCTCCTTCCCATTACTGACCGCTAAAGACAGGTTTGACTGTAATTATATGATCAATATTTCAGTTACCATTTACATAAAAGATACATTATACACTGTTCATTATTTAAAATCTTTCATAAAACAAGAAACCCAAGAGGATCTGAATTGCTCAACTGCCAACAAATGAACAGATGAACATTTCAGAAGATATGTTTTCTGTGAGTTCCTCTTCAACAAATCTTTTAGGAGACTACTATGCAATGCTGCACATAAAATATCTAAGGTCTAGGCCTTGAACTTACAGAGAAAATGATTCTTTTAAAGTTTTGCTTGAAATCTGCTTATAAAGCCCTGTAGCGGGAACATTTTTGGTCAAATCATACTGGTTCATTAAATTGTCCATGATCATGTGGTTATATAACTGCTGTGCAAGTCTGGTTAAGATTCAATGAAAAATGGGGGTGTTATTGTGATAACAACATTTTCCCTACATAACTCTATAAAAACAGTGATCACTGTGACAGCCCCTTATTTGATCACAGGGACCCGGTGTCATATTATATTTTCACCCACCTAAAAATTCACCCGCGGGTGAAAATATTATAGAATTTTGCTACAATATATTCACCCCCCACCCCCACCCTCTATAATATTTTCACCCCCCTCCCCCCAAACCCCCAAATTTTTATTTTTTCAAAATTGATCACCACTTCTTATTAGGATAAAAAACGCATTAAACTTCAATGTTGATATACATTTAGAAGAAAAAAGAGGCGGGTGAAAATATAGAATTTTGCTGTAATATTATCACCCCACCTCCCCAGCCTCCTCTTAAAAAAACAATTTTTATCCAAAGTTGATTATCTACACTATTATGACTATACTTAAACAAACAGACGTAATCATAATGAGACACAGTTACCTAATGTATTTTGTAAGAAGAGAGGGGCGGGTGAAAAAATTATAGCCATTATATTTTACCCCCCCCCCCCCCCCCCCCCACCCCACCCCCACCACCAATTTTCATATTTTAAAAATTATAATTTGATTGTTTTCAATTTAATGACAAACTGTACGGGAACAAACAAAAGCAATTTAATTGAGATTGTAACCAAATGTATTCTTGGAGGGGGGGGATGAAAATATAATGGCCATAATATTTTCACCCGGGTGAAAATATAATAGCTATAATATCTTCACCCCCCCCCCCCCCCACCCCCTGTTTTTTTTTCTTTTAAGTTTGCTTCATCATAATGCAAGTTTTATGCTTTCTTTATCATAATAAGTAGTTGTGTTCATTTTTTAAAAAATATAAAAAAATAATAGTTTCACCAACCCCCATCCTGTTATTTTTTTCTTTTAAGTTTGTTTCATCATAAGAACAACTGTAATGCTTTCTTTATCATAATAAGAAGTGTTCATTTTTAAAAAAAATATATATGGGGGGGGGGGGGGGCGGTGGGTGAAGACATAAGGGCTATTATATTTTCACTGGCCCCTCTTTCCTCATCAGATAAAATATTTCAATAAAGCTAATATATTTTTTTGTAATGATAAAGCATATAAGTCATACTATTTAATGGAATTATTTAGAACTGAAGTTGGGAAAAATGGGATGAGTGAGAGGGGTGAGAATTTAACGGCCATAATATTTTCACCCGGTGAAAATATACTGGCTAAAATATTTTCACCCCCCCCCCCCCCCCCCTGTTATTTTTTTTTTAAGTTTGCTTCATCATAAATGCAAGTTTTATGCTTTTTTAATCATAATCAATAGTTGTTTTCATGTTTAGAAAATATAAATGGGGGGGGGGGGGGGGTGAAAATATTGTGGGGGGGGTGAAAATATTATACGGGTGAAAATATTATCTGACACCTGCCTTAAAAAATATTTTAGAATAAAAAATTGTTTGTAGGTACGAGAGGTCACCCAAATAAAAAAACAGACTTATTGTAAATCTGTGTGGTAGCTTCTTGACAGCAAAAAAAGTTCTTTATGTGAGAGCGAGAGTCTTTGGTGCAGTGTGCAGTGGTTTATAAAAAGGTATTTTCTAATATTTAGAGAAAGTTAAAAATGAGGTTTGGTGCACCTTAAAAAATGTTTCAAATTTTTATGTTGCCATTTGACAATTGACCACTCCAACCAGCTTATTTAATGTTTGTGGTGTCTTTTATAGTGGTTGCTTGTGATTGTGTCTTGCGTGTGGAGTCTGTGTTTTTTACCCAGGGCCTTGTGTTTTAATGTTTCCTGTTGATTTCACATTTTTAATTTTTATTATTTGATATAGGGAGATTTATACAACTTGGTCACAGAGGCCCTCTAATTGTTATATCACTAAATACTAAATAGGGTTTCATTACACTAATCCCAGATTTATTTTGACTTCCATCGGATCTGTAGATTTTAAGTATTTCAGAAGACCTGGATTCGATATCTGGTCATGAAGTTTACTGAGAATTTTGAAAGTCCTATATGTTTTACACTATAGTACCTCCAGGGAATCGTGTATCGGTGCTTTACACTAGGAAGAAGGGATGTAGTACTACATATAGTTTGTTATATTGTGCTGATCCTATATTTATAAAGCTATATGTGGTATTGTAGATGTCTGTCGTTTTCAGTAAACTGAGTTCTATATTCGTAGAACCTTTGACAGATTGACCTCCATTATTATGATACTTGTAACCATAAAATTCCAACGCACCAACAGGTGGTATTCAGGAATACATTGACTTTATTATGATACTTGTAACCATAAAATCCCAACGCACCAACAGGTGGTATTCAGGAAGACATTGACTTTTGTTTGACAATGGGAATCAAAATCTGAAATTCCCGCACGAACAACTAAGCTGAATTCACACTAGTCATGGAAGCTGATAATGCCAATGTAGTATAATGTCTTAAAATCATCATTATTTAAAGTTCCTTGAAATAATAATTTGATTGACAATAAGCTCTTTGTGCAGATTAAAAAAATATAACGTGAGGCAGCAAACTCTTTTATAGCTGCTACCCTATAGTACCTACTGTGCAGCTTTTCCCACTTGTACAAATAAAGAACTAGATATATATGATAATACAAAACTATCAAGGACAGTACGCTCGACTATACACTAAAGATTTCATTGAAAACAATATCATGTGTGGACACCCGAAAACTAAAGGTACACTGAAATGATTTAATTAACCTCAAAAATTCCTAAAGGGGGCATAGTTTGATGAAAGATAAAAGTAAATAAATGTAAAACTATCAAGAAACAACACACAGACATCCAAGCGCCAGACAGATACAAGAAAACCACATTATATAACCACAGTTCTCCTCTTCGCCCATATCTGAGGCATAGTAAATACTTAGGTAGAGCCTACAATTGAAATGTAGGTTTTGAACTTTTAGAATTATCAACCAATCAGTCAATTAACCAAGCACAATATCCTACTTAAGAGCAGCGAAGCATTTTTACTGAATAGCCATGCGAAACATGAGCTATACCGCACATGACTGAGACAGACAGACAGACAGACAGACAGACAGACAGACAGACAGACAGAACATTTTTTCCAGTCATATCGCGACAGTATTTACGAGAGACACTATTGTTAGCGTTACCTGAATTAGCAACATTATACTGACATCGGGTCAACCAAACCTTGATCTATAGCATAATGCTAAACGACAAGCGAGGAAGCTTTTAGTACCATTTTTCAAATCGAATTCACGACCGTCCGCATGCGAGTTGAACGCTCTTCTATCAGACTACTGCTGTGGTTACAGACAGACAAATGGATGGGTTGGCATCTGGCAGGCATACAAACTCATGGATAGATTGACGGACAGTGCACATGCTCTTTACTTAATGCGTTGTCATCTTTTATCAATATGGAGGGCGAACTGACTTCAAGCGGACAAATTGGCAGAGGGACACTTCAATCAAAGTATGATGACCTTTAATCAAGACAATTGGTATAAACAGATGGTGATTGATTATCTCATGAGGTATATACAGTGAAGTTTACGAGACTCAGTATACCTCACATAATGCTACGTCGCACGAGTCAGACAGACGGAAGAACACATAAACACTTCAATCAATGAGAATGACTGGTTGGTGATTGAGTAGGGAAGTTATAACAAAGTCAAAATGAGGAGTCAAAAAATTTTATCAGGGGAGTCACATTTTTACAAACAGTAGTCTTTTTCCGACATCAAATATTGACCAGTTTCTGTTAGACAGGTATTCAAAAAAAGTAAAATAGATAATACATATTCTTGTTACTTAACTGCGACGAAGGCATCAACGTATTTAATCTTACAGTGAATTAATATATAGCAAATTGTTCAGTCACAATTTTAAACAATTAAAAAATATTTTTTCATTGACGCTTAAATAAAACCACATATTCTGCCAGTCATATAATGATTCTACACGTCTTTTCAATTAGTCGTAGACACTGATACTTGTCATATGTATCAAGCAAGTTTAAGGCTTTACTCCATGCGACTGTAAGTAATTCAAAAAGTGTTACGAGGGTGCTAACATTAGAAAGATCTGTCGAAAGCATTGCTTTTAAATGGTTACCATTGGTCACATGCTCAAGACACATGATGATTTTCTTAACGCGTTAAAAATACATTTTAGTCATGAAAAAATGTTTTAGCGAAGATAGTTGCGTTTGGTTAGCCCACATTACTTTCGTTCTTCATTGTTCAACATGTGGTTTTTACCCACTGAACGGCGAATCATGTGGACTCAATGATTACGCAGGACTTTTATTATTTTAACTACTAACAGAAATATTTACAACTTCAAATAATTGTCTTAATAACAATGTATTCTATTGTGTAATATTCAATACTACTACTACTACTACTACTACTACTACTTTACAACTATACAACTTTACTACTTCTACTACTACCACTACTATTACTTCTACTACTACTACTACCACTACTATTACTACTACCACTACTACTACTACTTTATTACTAATACTACTACTACTACTACTACTACTTTACAACTATTACAACTTCTACTACTACTACTACTACTACTACTACTCATACTTTACAATTACTACTACTACTACTACTACTACTACAACTACTACTCATACTTTACAATTACTACAACTTCTACTACTACTACTACTACTACTATACTATAACTACTACTACCACTAATACTATAACAGTTACCACTACTACCCCTACTACTCTTACTACTACTACTACTACTACTATATTATTACTACTACTACTACTACTACTACTACTACTACTACTACTATAATAGTACTACTACTACCACTAGAACTATACTATTACTTCTTCTACCTATACAACTATACTATTATTACTTCTACCACTAATACTATACTATTACTACTTCTACCACTAGTAATTTACTATTACTACTACTACCACTATAACTATACTATTACTACTACTACCACTAGAACTATAACATTACTACTATTACCACTAGTACTATACTATTACTACTACCACCACCAGTACTATACTATTACTACATCTTCCAACCCTACTTTACTTTTACTACTACTACCACCACTACTATACTATTACTACTTAAACCACTAGTACTATACTATTACTACTACTACCACCACTACTACTATACTATTACTACTTCTACCACTAGTACTATACTACTACTACTACTACTACTACTACTACTACTACTACTATACTATTACTACTTCTATCACTAGTACTATACTATTACTACTTCTACCACTAGTACTATACTATAACTACTACTATCATCATTACTATACTATTACTACATCTCCCACCACTACTATACTTTTACTATTACTACCTCCTCTACTATACTATTACTTCTTTTACTTATGCAACTATACTATTACTACATCTACCACTAGTATTATACTATTACTAATACTACCACCACTACTATACCATTACTACTACTACTACTACCACCAGTACTATACTATTACTACTACTACCACCTGCACTATACTATAACTACTACCACCGCTACTATACTATTACTATTTCTACCACTAAGTACTATACTATTACTACCACTACTACTGTACCATTACTACTACCACTGCTACTGCTACTACTACTACTACCACTACTACTACTACTACTACTACTACTACCACTATTACTACTACTACCATTAGTACTATACTATTACTACTATTATCACTAGTACTTTACTATTACTACTACCACCACCTGTACTATATTATAACTTCTACTACCACCACTGCTATACTATTACTACATCTACCACCACTACTATGTTTTTACTACTACTACCACCACTACTATACTATTACTACTTCTACCTATACAACTATACTATTACTACTTCTACTTATACAACTATACTATTACTACTTCTACCTATACAACTATACTATTACTACTTCTACCAACACAACTATACTAATAGTCTATTACTACTTCTACCTATATAACTATACTATTACTACTTCTACCAATACAACTATACTTATAGTCTATTACTACTTCTACCTATACAACTATACTAGTACTCCTTCTACCACTTATACTATACTACTACTATACCACTACTATTACTGCTACTATTACAACCAGATGTTGGAATCTGCACATTAAGCTGATGTACCAATTTATTACGAACTTAATACTAGAATTATGGGGTCAGATTGCACAGAATGACCCTCAGTGTGAAATTGATATTGAAGATGAGGAATACAAAGGGAAACGATTATTGATGAATATATGTCTCCCTGGACCCTACTTTGTTGTCCTTCATTACAAGGGCAGATTCAAGGGGGTGGGGGTTCACATATTTAAGCCTTAATTTTAAATTTCATGGCCTTCTTTGTGTGCCCCCCACTAACCATAATTCCTGGATCTGCCACTGCATTATGACCTTGGGTTCTGCACATTGTCTCGATGTCATGGGTAAATGTGTAAAGTTTCTTTTTAAAATCCATGTGTGCTAGTTATGGAGCAGACAAGAAAAAAAATGAAAATGTACAGAATTACATTTACATGATATTGATCTCGGAAATATGATGAGTTCTAAAAGTCACTTTGATGTGACAAGTTTAAATCCATCAATTCTTTGAAGACATTGTTTATATAACTACTGTGTAAAACTGGTGAAGCTCCGATGAAAATGTACACTATTTAAAGGTTTAAGATGACTGACACAGTGACCTTGAGACTTGCTCATATGAACTAATGCTGCTAGTATCTGGTAGCATGTCTAACTTCAGACAACAAACAGTGGACAAAAGGGGACTAGTCCTTAACATGTAAATATGAGTGGAGATATATACACCAAAACAACTTATTAATTAAAATTTATTGAGTAAATAGTCAAAACACAAACAATGTACACCTGAACCTAAATTAAATACTTGTAAAGCTGAATTATTATAATTACTTGAAAACAGGTATATTATTTTTAAATACATGTTTTCAAGAAGAGAATGATTACAGTACAATTAACACACATTGTTAAATTGTTAAGTTGTCCTGATGTTTAAGAAGGGCATGATGAGATTGCATATAATTTACAGTGTTCATAAGTTAACCATAGTGTAAATTAGTAATTATAGAATTTTTATATCATTTTATAATGACTCAAGACAACATGTACTTTGGCCTCATTATAAAAGTAAAAGACTGGTTTAAGAGTTTTTCTCTTACTGTCAGTTTGATTCATATAAATTCCGAATAACATATCGCAATGGTGTTTACTTGAGACAGTATTCTAAGCACCTAAACTTTAACATACAGCCCACTTTCTTCTTTTCATTTTGATATTTGACCTTTGAACCTAAATATAGCAGCTCTTTTTTGGTAGAAAATGACTAAAAGTATAAGCATCAACCCTTGTGTCAAGAAACATGCCAAGCAACTGTTAGCATGCACTGTACAGTAAACGACAACTTGAATCAAATCTTTAATGCAGAGTTTAGAGACAAAATATAACCTTTTCATCCTGCAAGCCATGTACACTTATAAGTATTTAAAAAAAATTTACTGCAAAGTTTATAAGGCAACCGTGACCTTTTTGCCCTACATATGACCTTTAGCCTAATATGTTACATAATTCTTCTAAGTATAAGCACACATACTTGTGCCATTAAGTTCCATCCATATAACTGTTTAAAAAAACTTTAACAAAAAGGATAAAGGCAGGTATATCATTTTCACCTGCAAAATGACCTTGACATTGAATAAAGGAACCCCAGTATGATACATACTGCTTCAGGGTATAAGCATCCACACCTATGCTACGTTCCATCTACATAACTGCAAGCCAAGCACACTTATGAACAAGTTAAAAAACTAAGGCAAAGTTTAAAGGTAACTTTGACTGTTTCACTCTGCAATATGACCTTGACTTTGAATTAAGAACCTCCAATATGCTACATACTGAAATCTCGGAATCTCAGAAGAACTGTTACAAGAGTTAAGAATGAATGAATAATCAGGGGAACAAAGTAAGTTTTATTGAATATGTTCTGGAGACAACCATTCTATGTTTTGCTATGAATAAAAAAGAAATTCAAAAGTTGTGTTAAAAACAAGTAGAAAATTACAGAAAACAAGAGACCTAAAAAAAAAGGGTCAAGTATACTGTAAATGTTGCGACTGCATATGAGGTTTTTGACCATTAAAAACCTGATGTATTGTCGCAAATATCAATATTACAGTATACTTAACCCTATACTAACGCACTTATACGTTTTAGCATTTAAATTTGCACACTGAACCAAGTTACTCAAACGAATAGTGTTCAAATTGAACTAGCCGTTAGCCGAATGCCCCATATCAGCCAATGATGTGTAATAAAAGTAGTTTCTGGTAAAAACCAAACTAAATCGCCAAATCCGTTCAAAATATTTAATACATATTTATATTTTAATCATTTTACAAATCAATAGTAATATAAATCGGCAAACATATGTTTAACCTACTGGTAACACTGTTTTCCATGAGGTTGTAACCAAAATCATGTAGTAATGTATAGAATGAGAAAACTTGGTGAAATTACCAACGGTATATCTAGTTTTTCATATCCTCAAATCTAAGAGCATCAACCAATGAAATCACAGTAAATTTCTGAAGGGTGTTAGAATATCACTACTGGCTATTACAAATAAGTTATAAAAACAGATCAAAGAGCAATATATCTGGAATGAGCAGAACATGTTAGAGATAGTAATTATTCTTATCCAGTAATTGCTAAAATTTTAATATCAAATAACAAGGAGGTGTTCAAGAGTCTGTTGTGACAGCCTAGCTCATCTAGACTAGTTGAGCATGCCGGCCACCATTTTGTTCACCCTGGAGTATCATACAATTGTTTTAAAGTGATCAACACAAACAAACCCAGTTCAGATCATTGAAAACAGTTGTCACTTGATTTAACCTGTCACTTACTTTCAAATTTTAAATGGACAAAGCCTATGAAGAACTTATAGATAAGAAAAACCTGTTTTCCCCACAGCATGTTAAACAAGAGACCCAAGAGGAACTGAGGACACTCTACTGGATAATAGTGGTCATAGCACTCTTGACATTTCACAATATTAGCTCACATTGGGGGTCGTCTTCAGGGTGAATTGATAAAAAATCCCAACACACCCTTACTGAACAAAATGTGATTGCTATGAAAAGGAAATAGTTTAAATTCCCATATCATTCTTCTATTAAAAAAAAAATATAGTACCCATACAGGACCCTTATACATCCCAGTCCCTTCATTTGTCCAAACTTCAATCACCGACTCATAGGGATTTTCTATGAGCAGAAATGCGTAAGATTTTAAATAGAATTTTTTTTTGTACACATGGATGCAAAAATGAAAAATTTCATGGTCCCTATTTATTTTAGCACCTTTATTTGCAGAATCTCCAATATCTTGCTGATGTAAAGATAATTTATATCATATATGAACTTAATTTGACAGAAAATTTATTAAGACATGATTTATGAAAATTCCCAATTTTAACTATACTGACCCCTTGCTTGCTCCTTATGGAAATTAAATCCTCTTTATTGAACAAAATCGTTACTTAACAATGCTTCAGATCTCAAACTTAACAACATATTTACACAATGGCCATAAAACAAACAATTTTCTGTTTTTCCCATAGTATTCCTATGTAAAACTCTAAGTCTCCTAAGTACAGGGCCTGTATCGAAGTATCGCTTTATTTGTACAAATTAAAAAACTCTTATTAAGTCATAAGGATAATTTATATCAAATATGAACAAATTTGACCACTGATAAGATTTTTGAGAATTTTCAAATTTAACCCTTTTGTGAGCAACCCTGGCCCCTTATGGAAAGTCAATTCTTCTTATTGAACCAAATCTTATTTTTCTTAATTAGATGATGCTACAGAACTCAAATTGAATAATAATTTTGCCTAAATGGATGAAAAATTGAGAATTTGCTGTTTTCCCGCAGTATTCCTATGTAAAATTTTGAGTCCCCTTATAGGGCCCCTATAGATATAAGCCATTAATTTTTTTATCTTAATTCAAACCCCTACACATAGGCATAATTTATGCCAAATATGAACTAATTTTACTGACTAGTTCATAGGAACATATTTTTGTAATACTCAATTTTTACCCTTTTGGGCCCCTCCTGACTCCTTAAGACAGTGAAACTCAGTCAGTTTACAAATCTGAACCTCCTTGACTAAACAATGCTTCTGCGAAAATATAGGCAAAACCAGTTCCTTTTTTAAAAAAAAAAATATATGTTCATTATAATGACACGACTGTGTCACCTTAAACTGATCCCTTGAGGCAGGGTTATCTTAACCCCAGAGGACATCATTTGAACATATGTAATAGAACTCTAGTTGGTTATTATTGAATTTTTAGATTACTGTTATAAGTAACGATGACCATCTTAAATTTCTTATCAAAAAAAAATCTACTGTAATAGAAACATCAATGTGAAGTTTTGAGTTCAATTTGCCTAGTGGCTGCAGAGAAAGTGTTGCTAACAGACAACAGAGGAAAGACGATGGATGACAATAGACCCTTGTCCCTTTACAGTATGGGAACTGTTTTATTACAGAGTTTTTACCTTTCAATGCAGTTTCGACCACGTTTGTGATGTGTTAGTTCATTGGTTCGTTTGGAAACAAATGGTTTAGGGTGCTTATGCACATGCGCACCATTTATCCATTTCTATTTTGCGCATGGGCAGCGTTTTATCGTTTCAGTTTGTGTTATGTGCATGGGAACCGTTTTTCAGTTTCACTTGATCAATATGTGCGTTTCGATTAATGCTTAATTATTATACAATTTTTTGTAATGAATACGAGCTGAGTTTATGATTAGTAGTTTTCGGTTATCATTCAATTGGTATATTTTATTTTGAAATCAAGGTAGATCGAAAACTTTACATTCTCCTGTTAATAGCAATTCCATCATGACAATGTTTGCTAATATCAGAAACATCTCTGTATATGTATATTTACAATTCCATATAACGGTATAATTAACATATGTGTACATTAAAAAAAAATTATATTGAAACAATAAGAATGTTGGGCAAGGTAAATAGTTGAATTGTTCATTGATATAATTAAATGTTTTACATCTCTAAATTAGGTACCCAGCTAGTGTGTACAAATTTAAAAACCAAACATGAAACTTTGAAAGAACATGTGTTTTAATTAATGACATCAACTTGCAATCATGCGACTATCGATGCGTATCGCAACATGGGTAATTTCGGATAGTTTAGTTTGTGTTGCGAGTTTTCGTTACAATGCTGTGTAGATAGCACAGGATTAGAGAGGCATGTCGAAAGCATCGTGATGAAAGGTGTGAATAAGTTGATATCGCAAATTCACTTGATTAAAATGCAAATTATAAGTAGATATATATCTATTAGAAAACTGAAATATTGTTTTTATAAGTGTATTTTAAATATACTTCCTGAAAAGAGCTAAATTAAATGAAAATGTGTCATGCTGGTGTGAAATATGGCGTTTACTCTAGAAATCGACATATGCATCAAAGAATATGGTTTAACTCTAGCACCATCTCGCTGGTGAATATTTAATACACATCAGTTCACACATGGCCTCGATAAATGACAGGCATATTTTATGTAATGGGACAGATCAAAGGTTAACGCATTAGCTGTTACAGTATTGAAACTTAATGATAAATAAATACACTTTATTTCCTAATTTAAATTAATTTGTATTGATAAATAGTAAATAAAAACACACGAGGTAAAAAACATTTTATCAACGTATATAATTATATAATAGATTATGAAATATAGGTCTAAGTTACCTCAATTCACCATGTGTATTTGTCCGTTACGGCCAACACGTGTTCAACAAAAAATATAACCATGAAACCAAAAATATGCAATTAATTCACATATATTGTAAACAAATAGTTACAGATGTCTATAAACTACAGATTCCCATGGTATTAGAATTGTACGCTACCTAATGTCAATCTTGTTTACACGGATCGATAGATGAAAAAGTTCATAACTATCAAATGGATGAATAATTTGTCAAACAACTAATAAATACATAATGTTCAAATCTGTTCAATTAATATTTACATATGACGTAAATCTAACCATTTAAATATATAACTTATTATACTAAGTTGCTTCATAAAAGAAAATCGAGTTATTAATAGTTATTTGTGTTGTAATTATCTTCTGAGAATTGCTTTTCCTATTACCACCACTACTACTACTACTACTGCTACTGCTACTGCTACTGCTACTACTACTACTGCTACTACAACCACCACCACTACTACTACTACTGCTACTGCTTCTACTGCTACTACTGCTACTACTACCAACACCACTACTTCTGCTACTGCTACTGCTACTACTACTACTACTACTACTACTACTACTACTACTGCTACTGATACTACAACTACTACTACCACCACCATTACTACTACTACTACTACTACTGCTACTGCTACTACTACTACTACTACTACTACTACTGCTACTGCTACTACTTCAACAACTACTACTACCACCATCACTACTACAACTGCTACTGCTATTACTACTACAACTACTACTACCACCACAACTACTACTACTTCTACTATTACTACTACTATTACGACTACTACTATAACTACTGCTACTACTGCCACCACCACCACTACTACTACTACTACTGCTACTGCTACTGCTACTACTACTACTACTACTACTACAACTACTACTACTACTACTACCACCACCACTACTACTACTACTACTACTGCTACTTCTACTACTACTACTGCTACTGCTACTGCTGCCACTGCTACTTCTACTACTACTACTACAACTACTACTACCACCACCACCACTACTACTACTACTACTACTACTACTACTACAACTACTACTACTGCTACTACTACTGCTACTACTACCACCACCACTACTACTACTACTACTACTTTTACTACTGATACTACAACTACCACTGCTATTGCTACCACTACTACTGCTACTGCTACTGCTACTGCTACTGCTACTACCACTACTACTACTACTACTACTACTACAACTTCTATTTATTATGACTCGTACGTCAGCTGATGATTCTGCTACTACTTTATAACTAATACTGCTACTAATAGTGTTGATTCTGTTACTACTACAACTACTACTGCTGCTGCTGCTACTACTGCTGCTGCTGCTGCTTATAACACTGCTACACATATTACTGCAGCTACTACCAGTACTACTACTACAATTACTATTATTTATACTGCTGCTGCTTCTGAAACTTTAACTACTACTACTGCTACACCATCATTATCATGACATTATTATCTCAACATCATCTTCATCATCAACCATCATTACCATTATCTGCATCATTATCATCATCATCAATCATAATCATCATCAGTCATCATCAATCGTTATTTTGTGCAGTAACAACAGCATAATTTGTTTAATCAATATCAGTAGCAACAGATGTAGCAGCACTATAATTATCACAGTCAACTGTATTAACAGAATCATCGCATAGTCAAATCACTAACAACACAACTGTCATAATAAATATCATCTCAATTTCATCCTATTATAACCACCACTCCCGGCTAAGATGGAAGTGCTATTGACTATCAATCAAATGGACATGCATTCGAATCCCCTCCCAGCCACACTCTATATCTATAGACGAATCCCAATGAGATGTGATTTCATATAACAATTAACACGAGAAGAGTGGCCAGGCGGGAACTTGAACGCACGGGCCCTGATTTGAAAGTCAAACCGACTATGCTAAGCAGGTCCATCTAGATGGTACTGTAGTCATCATAATACATACTCAATGCTGATTGACTGCAAGGCATTTAACAAAATACAGGTATTTCTTTACTCTGATATGTTTAAAAGGTTTCCAGAAAAATGTTTTGTCAATTTTTCCGTATGTATAAAAATACACTTAATATAGAAAATGCCCACACTGAGTCGGTATTTGTCATTCTATTGTTAAAAGGCGGAAACTCTCATTGGTGACAGTGTTGTTGTCCCTGTAAATTTAGTCTAGCAGTCTTACTTTCTATTATTATAGAATGCAGGATTGGGTCTGGCTATTCTCCCCCTCCCCCCCCCCCCCACCACCACCACCACCACACCCAAACTCCCTTAATTGCAGCAGCGTCATGTTGGTCTTCCTTTGTATTCTACACAATACATATTTGACATGCGTTGTTTTAGCAATATAAGAAACATAAGCAATATTTTGTTTTATGATTTAAGTATGTTTGACAACATTTTCTCCAAAAAAGGAATTTATAATATATATTTTGAAATATTGATTTCGTTATCGCTAAACGCATAATATGTACATGCAGTAATAATATTTTTAGAACGACAACTAGAAAGTAAGTCATTTGAGTTTAAATATATGGTGATAGTAAATGCATACATACATCAATGAATAAACGAGTGAGTGAGTGAGTGAGTGAGTGAGTGAGTGAGTGAGTGAGTGAGTGAGTGAGTGAGTGAGTGAGTGAGTGAGTGAGTGAGTGAGTGAGTGAGTGAGTGAGTGAGTGAGTGAGTGAGTGAGTGAGTGGGTGGCTTTGAGTGAGTGGGCGAGGTGAGGCGAGGCGAGGCGAGGCGAAGCGAAGTGTAAAAAAAAATTCATTAAAAAGCAATTAAATGACAATAAATGCTTATCTAATTAAAAGTCGGTACTGAAAATAAGAAAGGAATTAATACATTTACTTTTAAGTAAGGAATTATATATACACATCTATTTTTCTCTTTATCATTTCAACCGTTCCGTCAATATTAAAATCTGTTGTCATTTGATCGAACGAACAACAGCCTTGAGGGATGGCATTATGAACTTAACAGACTCGAAGAAGAGACCCCTAATGTCTGGCAACTGCTACTTCTACTTCAGAAAGAAAAAGCTGTCACTGAGGTGAAAATCATACAGAACTTTACAGAATGGTGGTGTCCCAATACAAAAAAGAAACACTTGGAAAACCTAAACAGAAAAATCCAAAGACTGAAATCTAAGTTTGAGACAGTCCCTCTCCAATACTACATCAACAGAATGGCTCACTTGACAGGATTGTAATATAAAATGAATCTGAGCTTAAGTTTAGGGTTTACTTAGTGCAAAGGGCTGATCAGATATGTGCGTGGTAGTTTGATAAATAAAAAAAAGTGAAAATCTTTCATGAAAACAATGGTTTGTTTCACCTCTTTATGCAGTGTTTTAAGTTAAAAGTCGTCTTCAACACCATAATTATAATGATTGTGTGAAGTCTTTGGTTAGACAGTTACATGTATACATGTATATAAAAATCAATAAAATATAAATATAGATAAATCAATTTAAAAAAAAACCCAGAAACTTTTTCCCCTTTTACTACATGTTCTGAAAATAATTAAATATAATTATATGTCACCAAATGAAACATGTAATAAAATAAGCAATTTATCCATTAAATACATGTTTATAAAAGCATGTGATAATCGTCTACTAATAAAGTAGACAAAGAGTACACAAAATGGGATTCACACCTTAAAAGTGTTGACATTAGTGATATATATATTTTTGTGTAACAAGTTCTATTATTGTAATAATTTTAGAAAAATAACATAAAATAAAAAAAAATCAGTTATATTTAATTTAGTATTTAACATATATAAAATAGAGAGTAGACGAAATGGGAATGAATGTCAAAATCATAGACGAAATGGGAGTAGACCAAATGGGAAGTTACTGTTGATTGGTTATTTTATACGGGATGACACGGCTTGCAGTCATGGGATTATAGATCACTTAGTGTCGCATCGCTGGAGGCATATTTCAGATATTAGAATAGGCTAGCTAATATTTTCACATAATGTTCAGACTTAGATAATAAATTAGTAAAGATGGAAAAATTGTACTTCTAAAAAAAATGTTGTATCATAATTATCAGCCCAAACATTTCATATGTGTATAATTTGTCTGCTCTTTGACCTGTACCTTATCATTAAGTAATCTGTTGTGTGTCATAGATGATAAATTATTAACATAATTATTTACATTTTATATTCTTCCAAAAACAATCATCAGGGTAGTTATAATATTATTAGAAAATGCAACCTTAAACAAAAAGATGAAACTCGATCTTAATCTCTGATGCAAATTAGGGTCTTGGACCATAATATTTTGACTCAAAAATCAATTAAGTTAACATATTTTTAAAGAAATGAAATGAAACAAATAACTGTAAAACAAAAAAAATGATATTGCTTTGTTCAAGTGGTGCTTAAATAATGTCCATCTTACAGCATTCTATGTGTTATAGTCAAACCTGTGTAAGTGGTCACCTCTATTAAGCAGCCACCTGTCTTAAGCAATCATAATTTCTATTTCCAATTTCTAGGCTTTCAGAGTAAATTAACCTGTATTAAGCAACAAATTGTCTTAAAAGGCCACTTTTGCTCCTGCCCTTGACTGGCTGCTTAAGACAGGTTTGACTGTACTTGTGAATTTCATAATAAGAGCTTATTTTACTTTGGTTGGTTGTTGTGCAGTTAAAATTGTAATTGTTGTATAAAAACTTGAAGAGATAAGAACAGAGAAATACGAATAATCAAAAATCATTTCACTTTCGGTTTCAAAAGATTCTGGCAGTTGTGTAAATGCTGGCATGATCTAATTTGCATAATTTATGCCAAAAGCAATGATCCACAATTTTCAAAACAACTCTTTCCTTGGAAAGTGAGTTACAATTCCACGCAAATAAGAAACAGAAATGGCATCGTCAGTATATTTAGTAAATAGTGGAGTGACCGCCTTCTTTGTGAAAGAGTATATGTGAATGAAAAACGATGTAAAACCAAGTGCCACTGTCAATTTCTGGCACTGTTATCACTACACGGAACTGCTCTACCACTGTTATCACT
The DNA here is from genome assembly GCA_029582155.1 of Panopea generosa. NCBI lineage: Eukaryota > Metazoa > Mollusca > Bivalvia > Adapedonta > Hiatellidae > Panopea > Panopea generosa. Next base: position 1,219,977 of record JAPMAH010000026.1, on the reverse strand, counting down.
ACACAGAACTGCTCTACCACTGTTATCACTACACAGAACTGCTCTACCACTTAATAAACTCTTTATGACATGTGTTACATTAGGTATTAGGTGTGCAGTTCTTTTATTCATATTTAAATTTGTCTAGAATTAAAAAAAGATGATGCTGGCGCGTCCACAGTGGCCAACTGTGCTACTGAGGAATATTGATATTAGACAGGTATTTTGAGAATATCATTCCATACATAGATGGAAATGGCCGATCAATGTTCCCATTGTCAACTTGGATTCATATCAGCAGTTAACAGAACCTTCGTTTTTTACTTGGGCAGAGAACTAAGAAAAATGATATTTTGGAAGATTATTATTCCAAACTGGTGGCAGGTAAAGTTGTGGATAATGGGTCATTAGACATAAGTTACCACAGCCTTTAGACCTATATGCTTTTTTTCTGCTTAATTCAATTGTAATTTTTCAGTGAAATATGGGCATTATAACACCAAGTTAAGGTTTCTTAGATGTAGGTCCTGGTCTAAGACAGATTATCAAAGCTTATAATTGTAACTGTTACTAGATAGTTATTGTATGAGATGGCTGCACATTTTATTCACACTATCTGGTTTATTCACAGAAGGTTAGTAAACATAGTGCTCCCAAGTTTGTATCACAAAGCCAACAGCTGGGGTATACTTTTCCACTTATTTCTGATTATTATCCATGTTTGCATGGACATTTGGGACGTCCTCACGGACATTAGCTGCCTGGACACTTTGGAAGTCTGCCTGGACATTTTGGATGTCCTCCTGGACATCTGAGATGTGACATTTTGGATGTCTGCCTGGACATTTGCATTTTTGGCCCAGATATATTATACACTTTCCCTTCTCAATTTTTCTATGCTTGCCCAGATTTTGCCTGCCTGGACAATGTCACATGATCTATTGCGCTCCAAAATGTAATCCGTCTCAGTATTACTGCATTTATCTACCTGAAATGTCAGCCTGGACATTTAGTTATTTGTCGAGGCAGATTCCATCTGAACTTTTTCAAACAGGCATGACTAATTAACACACTATATGCCGTAGTGAGCTGTTCCCAAGGTGAAAGGGTACAGAGGAATTAAGTTGGTATCCCCATGTTAACTGATTACTCAATCTTTACACATTAACTCTGGGTACAGAATTTGTGATTATATTATTTTTTCATAGAATGAAACTCTCATCTTTCATTTGTACATGTGTTGCTTCAACTTCAGTTTCAACATCTTCAGCAACCATTGGAGGATCAGAGTTTTGGTCTTACAATAGAAACGAATGTGAAAGAGAATTTTTTATTAATTTTATTTTTACAAATAATGAAGAAAAAATTCAGGGCAATTTTTTCCCCCCAGGGTCATGGTTCAGGGCCAATTTTTACCCGAGGATTATGGTTTTAGCAAACTTGAGAGAGGATCGCAAACTGACCCTACATGAAAAATATCTAAGCTCAAGACATTAAAAGAAGACATCCCACTTAAATAACCATATGCAAACTGATAAGCCCCTGGGGCGGGGCATATTTTAACCCTAGGTTCAAGCCTTTAGCTGTTTCTAGTGACAGGATTTTTGAAATTTGAAAAAAAAAATTGATAATTTTCTCAGGCAGGGTCAAATTTGACCCCAGGGTCATGATTTAAGCAATCTTGAGAGCGATTCTTATAAAGATGCACCAAATTTAATTGAAATCTGATGTGCGGCTTCAGAGAATAAGTCGCTTAAAGCAACTGTTTACATGGACAAAGAGAGATCCAAAGCTAAAAAGTACAGTCAAACTAGTATAAGCAGTCACCTCTATTTAGCAGCCACCTGTCTTAAGCAACCATGTTTTATATTTCCTATTTCTATGCTTTCAGAGTAAATTAACCTGTATTAAGCAACTACCTGTCTTAAAAGGCCACTTTTGCTCCTTCCCTTGACTGGCTGCTTAAGACAGGTTTGACTGTAGAGTAAAGTTGTTTTCTTCCATTGTAATGTACTGTGATGCTTGTAGCTTGATGTCTCCCTCTGTATTCTATATTTGCTTTGCTGAATCTGAATATCTGGATAATGTGCGCATTCCAAGGGCCAAACCGTGAGATCCAGGTTCATTCATGATTTACATAAAGGACTTATGTGTGTCAATAATCATGCCCACCATTTGTTTCCCGGTGCTTCTGATAGTAAGAAGAATATTTTTAAAGTTTACCTTGAATTTCACTGTTTTTGCCCCGCTCCCAAAGCCCCAGGGGGATGCAATTCACTATTTTGATTCACACTTAGGTACTAAAGCTGCAGACAAAATTTTATAATGATCAAGCTTTTCATAATCCCATTGTACGAAACTGGGGGATTGCCACTTTTCAAACAATGAAATTATCATTTTTTTTGCTATAACTACTTTTTTAATGAAGTGATAAAATGAAGAGGCTCTGATAGAATAAAACACAAAAAATGAGTTTAAATTATGTTTAGAGCATAAAATAAATAGAAAATTTGTTTGTTATAGTGAATGATGCCACAATTGAGAATAAAAATTTCCTTCCTCACTCGATGAAATAAAAGTTGACCATTCACTGAAACAAACAAATATCCTCTATATAATTAAAAGCAATGAGTAACAAACCCAGGTGGAACAAGGATTTTTATCAAGGGGGTGGGGAGACAAAGCAATGAATTAATTTTTATACAAAAAGAGTATGTTTTAATGATTTTTGAAAATTTCGTGTGTATACAGGTAGATTGTCTGTCTCCCATCTAAATCCACCAGTAAAACTTTTTTGATATCATTTATAAACTAAATGCAGTCATAGGTCTACAATTTACTGTTCAGGTATTTTGCATTCCAGAATCCATGTGTTTTCTGAATGCCACCATTTCAAATAAGAAGACATACTTTATCCCTTAAAGTCCCATTAAACTTCCCAAAAATATGATTTTTGATAATAACAAAAATGATTGAAATTATATGTACTTGTAATATTGCTAAAACCATAACTATAAACCCTTTATTGACTATTATTTAAAACATACACAATTACAGATAACATCAATCGAAGTGTGTATTTCTTAAATGAGCGGTTCAAATGTTTAGTAGGTCTTTGTTTACAAATATCGCTGATTCTTTTCCAACAATCTCCACCAATGTTCGAGAGTAAGCAAGATGTCAAAAAGGAATGAGGCCGCTCAACTGTATCATAGTGGCCATAGCACATTTGCAACCTCACAATTTTAATCCTAATGTCATCTTCATGACAAATAACAGACAGCAGCTATCACATTATAAGGTCCTTCTGGCCTTTGGCATGTAGAGCTAAACACTAAAATTTACCTAAATACAGTCAAACCTGTCTTAAGCAACCTGTCAATGGAAGGAGCAAAACTGGCCTCTTAAGACAGGTTGTTTCTTAATACATGTTAATTTGCACTGAAAGTGACTGTGCAGAAATGGGAAATAGCTAATGTGGCTGTTAAGACAGGTGGATGCCTAATACAGGTGGTCTCTTTCAGGTTTGACTGTACATATATAAATCAAGGTAATTTAATGTTTCGTTGTAAGACTTATTTGTCAGTAAATATCCATGAATTCATAACTAAGGTGTATAAAAAGCTGATGAAACTTTCACATATTGTCTGTTTCATCATTGGCATTTTTCTTTACCTCTTTTATACACAATTACGTAATTTCAAACTTCAACGCATTTCAAATTTAGGATGATTTTTCTGCACATAATACAATCAAGTAGATATGGTGTATTTTTAATAAACATGCAGTCAATACCCCAGTCTCTTGTCTCATCTCTCTGTAGGCATAATGATAACTGACCACAGTCACAAATTGTGTGATGTGGCTTTAAAAAAAACTTTAATATTTCTAAACAATGGCGTTTGTTTCAACAATTTGGGCCAATATGTGTTGCTAGCCAGAATCTCCTGCAAAATTAATTCTAGTTAAAACTCAAACAAGGTGGGGTTTTTTTTTATACTTTTCAAGGCACATGCATGAAAATTAAGAACTGTTTCAGTCCCTTTGACAATTTCAAGGACTTCCTAGGCCTATGTTAATATTCAAAGATTTTTCAAGGCCAGCGCGCGCACCTTTGTGTTTTACATGTAAAATATCTAAATTTTATAGTTTCAGAATATGATTGTAAAATTTAAATATTTCCAAAATTGTTAATAAAGGTATAGCCATTAACTGTTACAGTAAGAGTATAAATAAGGTAACAAAGCTTACCAGCATTTCTTCCCATGAAATTTAAATTCAAAAACATATGTATCATCTCCAACAGGATCCTTTTTTGCGGAGAGTTTCACTGTATTTAAGAAAAAAGTCGCCCTTCTGGATCAAATTTTTGGTGAAAACACATCTTCTTGTAAGTAAAGATTCTAAATTGATAATACAATACCGAAGTACATTTGTTTGAAAATGTAAAGTGCAGACATGTCGGAACTAAACAAGAATTCCGCAGAATGATATGACTCGCTGTGTCCGCTTTGACCATTAAAACACACTTGGGAGAGAAAAAAATTTAAAATATTATAATCATGCAAGAGTTATCTAACTTGGTTTATGTAGTAGGTTTAATGACTACAAAATATTGTAGGAAGTATTGTCTGAAGTTTTGATCAAATACATTAAGTGATTTTTTATATATGAACTTCATGGTAGTTGCACACAAAACTTCAACCAGTATTTCTAAGTAAAATATATTTTAAACAAAAAATCTTTTACCAGTTTTTCTAAGTAAAACATATCTAAAAAAAATAAAAAAATAAATAAAAATAAAAAAAGAATATTTTTATTTAATTATTATGCTGAGTCCTTTTTTTCATTTTTTTTTATTTATTTAAAAAAGATATTATTCTTTTTTTATTTTTATTTATTTTTTTATCAGTCATTTTTATGCCATTGAGGGTTAACAGACGATCAGTTAAACTAACCACTGTTTCCTGGGATTAACCAGTACTAGAGCGCACCCCATCTCCGCAAGTAACTGATAACTTTCCCACTTGAATCAGTGGTGAGAGACGAATGATAATGAGACACAATGCCGTATATTAATCATTACGGAGACTGTTGCCGGGCAGGGGATTGAACTCACGACCCCTGGATTGACAGAAACAGTGTAAAAATGAAAACTTAACGTTGGAGGTAAATGCAAAATTCAGCATCAAACAATGGACCATGAAATGTAGGTCACACTCAGCATTTGCAGTATATAATGTGATGCAGGGTGTTAGTTGTAACTATGATCCAAGTATGAATGTTCTGGCATTTGTACTTGTTGAGAAATAGCGTATTTATTGATTTATTGAATATTTAGTGTCATTTTTATGCCATTGAGGGCTAACAGATGATCAGTAAACCTAACCACTGTTTTATGGGATTAACCAGTACTCAAGCACATCCCATCTCAGCAAGTAACTGATAACTTTCCCTCTTGAATTAGTGGTGAGAGACGAATGATAATGAGACACAATGTCGTATATCAATCATCATGGAGACTGTTGCTGGTCGGGGGATTCAAACTCAAAACCCCCTGATTGACAAAATACGAAAACTTAATGTTAGAGGTAAATGCAAATTTCAGCATCAAATAATGTCAAAGGACCATGAAATGTAGGTCACACTCAGCATCTGCAGTGTATAATGTGATGCAGGGTGTTAGTTCATCGCAGCAAGACAAATATTGATATAAATAATTTTATGCTAGTTAAGATTTTTTGTCTCAAGATTATTTCCTTGATATGATCTTCAAATTTTGTTGGTAAAATTAAACAGCTTAAATTGCACTTCTTAAATTATCTTTTTAACAATTTTTAATGATTGAAATGAAATTGAACTTTAAAGTCTTATCTAAACCACTGTCACATCATCATAAGATGTAAACCATGTATTTCCCCATTGTGCCTGCATGAATGTATTAACAAGAGGCCCAAGAGGGTCTGAATCTCTCTACTAAAACAACTGAAGAGATAAACATTTCACATGAAATGTTTTATGCAAGTTCCTCTTCAATTGTGCTATAAGACCAATTTGTGGTTGAATATGGCTGGTTCAAAAGATGGAATTGCTACCATGTCTACACAACAAAGTCATGTTTTATTTATGTATAACTATAAATAAGCCCTGTGGCAGGGGCAGTTGTGGTCAAATCTGACTGATTCAAGAATCAATCCAAGATACAGCTGTGCAAAGTTGGTTAAGGTTCAATGGAAAATGTGGGAACTATCGTGTCTACATGAAAATTTTAACAGTTTCCCTATATCTTCCTATGTGAAAACAGTGACCACTGTGGCTGCCCCAAATTTGACCCGTGGAACCTGACTTCAATTTACCCTTCAGGGGACCCCCATTCAATGCTACAAAATATCTATGGTCTAGGCCTTGAACATTTAGAGGAAATGTTGTTTTAATGTTTCTCTTTAAATGTGCTTATATGCCCTGTGGCAGGAGCATTTGTGGTCGAAATAAGCTTCTACAAAAACTCTTCTGTAATCTTGTCGTTACATTATGCCTGTGCGGAGACATTCGTGGTCGAATCAATGGCTAATTCAAAAACTTTTCAAGATCTTGTGGTTAACAGAAGGATGCCAGACAAAAGACAATTTACCATGACATTTATAAGGCCTGCTGGCCTAAAAATCTATATTCTATCCTTGGCTCCTATGACTTATAAAATATACACAAAATAACAAAATACACCAAGACCAAATAAAGTTTGTATTCTTGTATACAAAGGCACATTCATCAATCATGATTCATGAACATTAATTAAAGTTCTGGGATACATTGTATGCATGATTATTCATAAAGAGGAAAATAACAGGAGTAAAAGTTGAAGTATATACAGTGAATTTTATATATATATAAGACATTATTGGCTTTCTTTCATAAAAAACAACAGGTCCATGAGGGCCTGAATCTCTCACAAATGGACAGACGAACATTTCAAAGGAAACGTTTTTTGTAAGTTCCTCTTTAGGAAAAGTATTATTAATTTTTTAAGTGTTAACTAAATAACCCATAGGCTAACTCTGGCATTGAATGGGTATACAAGCACTATTTTATGTGCGTAACATAAAGAGGAAGTGTCCATTTGATGCTTTAAAACTATTTGCTCACACTTAGTTGATTTGAACAAAAAATATTTTTATCTTCAAAATATGATAAAAATGCTTCGCTAACATGCAATTACATCAAATTTAATTAATGACAATTTTCCTGACCCCAAAAATATGGGTTATGTTGAGGTTTTCTGCAAAATCTGTACCCGAAAAATAAATGGTTTGATACGCATCTTTTTTAAAATTAGTTTGCCATGTGAAGTATTTAAGATACTGTCATCACGACATTAAACATTTTGGACATCACACATGCACAAGAGTCATTTCCGCCATGTTGAGCTGCACAACTGGTGTATCACGTGAGTTTCCTCAAGGTTCTCCAAGACAAAATCACCAGTTTATATCGGGGAATTCTCCGTAACGCTTTTTAACAAATGTGTATAGCTTAAATTTGAAGAAAAAATGTTTTATTGTACTTTTTTGTATCACTTATATATATGAAAGACATCTAAAATTTTATTACAAAGTTCCCTAAAACATATATATTTAAGTCATAATATATGGAATTAGTGTGAGCGAGCCGCTTTAATGTGTAGCCAATTTAATCCCTTTAATCTACATAATAAATCATCACATACCTTTTTCTTCATCTTGCTCTATATAAAGTTCACACTTTTCATGTGAAACCTTTTTTCTCCTTTTCATTCTAGTACCTGCAAAAACAATTGATATAGATCATTCTTTTAAAGTTTACTTAACACTTTTAAAATATATCCATTTATCTATATAACTGGTCTCCGATTATTCATTAAAAACTTTAAACACATCTTAAACTCGAATAAATGCCCTTACAATATTGATTCCCCCGTTATATGTTTACTTTAATAAAAAATAAATTGAAAAGAGGACATAGTTTAAACAATAATACACCGAAATTACAACATTCACAGACCTTTTTCAGAACTGTTTCATTGAAAACCAATTTGATGGGACGGACGCACAAACAAATGAACGGAAGGGAAGAGCATAAAAAAGATTTTTAATGATACAAGTCTGTCACACACACAATGCATGTTTTTGAGAGGCCCATCATTAAGTTTGTTTGTTTTGTTTGTATGGTGTTTAGCGTTGCTTTCAAAAAAAAAAAAATTCTACTATTTCGCGACGGTGTCTACTAAAAGTGTTCTAAGCGGTGTCACACTGGAGTATCATACCGCAGACACATGATATGATACCCCACCAAGTCACATTATATTGAGACTGGGCTGACCAGAAACATGGTATGATACCCCACCCAGTCACATTATACTGACACCGGGCTTACCAGACCTAGGTCAATATTCTAAATGCTGAGCGCCAAGCGAGGAAGCTTCTAGTACAATTTTTCAAGTCTTTGGTATTAACCGGTCTGGGAATTTTTTATTATTTTTAGTAGAACTTAAATGAGAAAAGTGTCTTAATTACAGTTTTGTCCAGGTCTATACTTTATTGTATCTTTAGTAAAAAATTATATTTTGCTTTTGATATCCATCACTCTTTTAGTGAAAAAAAATGTAACTAACGGCCCATTTCTTCTTGCGCAATTCGTACATTCAAATTATTGATCTGATTGGATGCTTAAATATCTCAAAAACAAAAGAACAACCATCATCGTTAACTTGATTTCTAGTTCCCATCCCAAGTTTTTAGTTTTCATATATAATACTATTCGGGTACATCTTTAAACTGTAAGCTACCATGATTTTTCTGTATGAAAAAATCATTATGGGGATTCTGACACTGTTGCCAAGTTGTACTGTCAGTTTTAAGTTTAAACTTTCCAACTTTATTTATAAAATACCAAATGTGAAAAGTAAAAGCATATATAAATAGTTTTAATATTGCAAAGTATAAACTAAACCAGTGACCTATCCACATGTTATTATGAAGTAAAAACAAAACCAGTGACCTATCCACATGTTATTATTAAATATAAACAAAACCAGTGACCTATCCACATGTTACTATGAATTAAAAACAAAACCAGTGACCTATCCATATCATGTTCACTGACGGAACACATGACATCCAATTACCGATTACCCTTAAATCAAGTCTGTCCACTCATTAGCCATTTGGGAAAAGTATCAGTTTTTACCAATAATGAAAATGATATTTAGTGAAATAGAAACTAAATCATATATGAAAAGAATCAATTAAACTACAATATTAAATCACCACCAGCATTATAGGACAAACCAGAGACATATTAACAATAAGGAACTGGACAAACAGCTAATTTCAAACTAATTTTTAAAAAAAAAATTATAAGGCTATACTTCTCCGAAATAATTTCTGACATGTGCTGATAAAAAGTTTATAACTTTTGAACTTTTGAAATTAGCACAGGACCACATTTAAATGTAGAATAAAAATAAGTAAACAGTTGAAAAAGTTTGTTGTAAGAAGTGGATAAAAAGATGCATTAATAAAATAAAAAAGAAGATATATTTTTTTTAAATCAGTGTTTTTATTTGGTTATTATGATTCTTTTTAAAAATACAAATAGAAAAATTAAACAAGAGGACCAAGATGGCCCTATATCGCTCACCTGACTAACCTTGAGTCACCCAACATAAGTAGATTATATAATACATGTACGCTCAAAATTCCAGAAAGACAAGATGGGCAAGTACGGTAGTAGAATTTTTATTTGTTTGAAGATGTAACAGATGCATAGAAGAGTTCAAACTTGGTACAGGGTCACCCATGGTAAATGTCAGTAAAATTACATCAAAATCAGGTCAGTAGATTCTGACAAGAAGGCTTTTGAAGTTTTTACTATAGATGCTAAGTCT
>JAPMAH010000026.1:1076908-1209576 GCA_029582155.1 Panopea generosa | reverse complement strand
GTTATTACAATTTAAATATAATGAAATCGTTATGAACAAAGAAAATAAAATAAGTTACCGTGTATTTTTAAAAGCAGTTAGCAATCTATATAGCAAGCAGTGACTTAATAATACTTAATCATAGGTCACTGATATAAGTCCTTGGGAATTTGGTATTTGACATACATGAAAATGGATTAGGGTTAAGGTGATCAGCCTAAAAAATGTTTTAACATTTTACCTTTTTAAATAGAAAACAAAAACAATACGGACATAGTATATAATTACCCCAGATAACTTCCTCTTATTTTTATAGGCATGGAATATAGCTGAAATACGAATAAACGCGTGCTGAGAATTTATTACATCTTTTAAAATAATAATTTGAGGATTGGGTGCTTTTACACTTTTATAGTTATTTTATAACTATATTTTCTATATGAAACATAACTTTAATTACCCCAGAAAACTTAACTTATTCCTAGTTTTATTGACTGTAAATTTAGAAAAGGGTTATTGCTTAAATACGGATACACGCAATGGCCCGTCTATGATACATGTATTTCTCTTTTTGTTGTTGGGTAATGTTTTTACATTTTGATATTATTCTACAAAAAGAATATTAAATAAGTACCTCAAACACTATTCAAATAGTAGCAGTTCGAGTATCTTGGGTGCGATATCAAACAATTACTACATAAGATCGTACATATAAATACCTATGTGCCGCAGAGACGTACGTGTGTAAAACCAAGTCACTGTCTGCTGTGCTCCTATCTACTCACTCAGATATTAGCTATCTTAACTTGAAAGATTGTTTGTTTGTTTTTTTGTTGTTGTTTTTTTTTTTTTTTTGGTGATTGGGGGAGGGGGGAGGTCAAGAATTATGTCCATTTACAAAAAAAAAAAAAAATAACAAAAAGCTACCTACATACATAATGCGAAAATACTGGACTATGACTATGGTTCGCGGCACCGTAAAGGTCACTTAATATGAGCCAGTAAATAGGTCGACAAGATCACGCACTGTGTATATAGTTGAAATCGCTAGTATTCTTACTGAATTCCACTTGTCACGAAGGTGTTAAACAGGCATTTAACATAAGCTTCTTTAAAACAAAAGCGAATGGCCGAGCACGAGACTACACACAAACGTGCAACCTAGTTGTAAGCTTATTGAAAACACAATTTTAATGATGGATCGAAATTGTCTTTGAGACGACATGTACATGTTGTTTATTGTTGTGTTTGTGGTATACACAGGAACACATAATAATACTATTGAAGTAATGGAACTAAAATGAACGACACAAGGCGTGTGCTTTAACTAAGATGTTTAATGCTCAGTATCAAAGTAGCAAGTGATTCATGGTATGGAAACGCATGTAATTATAGAGGCAAATTATAAGAGTAGTTCTTATTCTAAGTATCATATATATATCTATAAGTCCAGTAACCATGTAGCTGGGTAGGGCAATCTGAGCGCTTTTCCGGCCAACTTGACAAGATAACCTGTTTTAGATGTACTAACTCAGGGTCTTGACCTGTGTGTACTCTTATCTCGTGTAACTTTCTGTCACTATACGGCAAGTTTGTTGTGACAAAATGTACATGAAGGTTTGTTGCTTCGGACAGTTCTGGATATGTGTTGGGTAGAAATTTTCTTAAGAGGGTATCAGCCAGGGGTATCTGAGTTCCTGGTCGGTGCTCTAAAGCGAAGTCATAACCTTGTAGTTGTAACATCATACGCTGTAACCTAGCTGGTGCTACATAGATTGCTTTTTTCATGACTGCTAGAAGCGGTAAATGGTCAGTATGTACTGTTATGACCTTAGACCCATGGGAGTACGAAGGTATCTGTAACGGCCCAAAAATGTATTGAACGTTGTAAGGTACGATGACTTGTCGTCAAGTAATAAACTCCAGTAGCCTAATGTACAGTCAAGCTTTGTGAGAACCTTAGCAGTTGAGAGCTGGGGTAGGATATCATCCAGGGTTTTCATTGGGTAATGTGGTCTTGAGATAGCTTTGTTAAGGTCTTTAGGATCTATGCAGATTCGAACCTTGTCTGAACCTGGCTTGTTAACTACTACCATTGAATTGACCCATTGTGTTGGAGTGTTAACCTTGGCTATGATACCAGCCTTTTCCATATTTTCTAGTTTCTTGCGAACTTTGTCCTGAATGGCTACAGGGACACGTCTGGGAGGATGTACTACAGGCGTACAATGTGTATCTACTTTGATAGAACATTTCCCAGGAAGACGACCAATACCACGAAAGAGTGCATTGTATTGTGTCAAAACAGTATTCTTAGTGAGGGGTGTACTGGGAATATCTACAGACATCACAATCTTAATCAAATTAAATTCAATGCAGGTTTGGAGACCTAGGATTGGTGACCTATCTGTACGAACGACATAAAAATCAACTTCTTCCGAGTGTGACTTGTATCTACATGTTAATGTGATACTACCAAGTACATTCAAGTTTGCACCATTGTATGCGGTTAGCTTGCAATTAGCTTTCTTTAGGCGGGCTTTTATGTTGAGTGTTTGCCAATTTTTTTCTGTCAAAATGTTGCAACTGGCACCAGTGTCTAATTTGAAAGGAATTGGTGTATGTTTGGGACCAGCCTGAATATCAGCAAATACCTGATTGTCCTTTGAATTAATAACATCCACGTGAACATCATCACTGTCACTTTCACTATACTCCCCGTTGTTCCTAATGCCATGAACATGACGTTTCGTTTTGGCACGGCACACAGTTTGAAAGTGATTCCATTTTTTACAAAATAAGCACTGTTTGCCTTTAGCTGGGCATACTGGGTGTGACCGTTTCTGTTTCTTCAATAGACAATTCACCTTGGCATATTTTGTTAAACTGAAAACGTTTAAATACAGAGTTAAGTTTGGGTTGAACGTATTCCCCAAATTTCTTGAACAATGTGTCCAGCTTCTTATTATCCTCTGCGGTTAAATTCCACGATTTATGGATATCTCGTCCTTTCTGACCAATCCATAAAAGTAAGTATGTGCATTTCGTTTCTTCGTCTTTATCCTTTAAAGGACCGTTGAAGATAAGATCTACATGATCTTTATATTGTTGGCCATGCTTCAGGCAAGTTTATGGAAGTCCAGTCCACTTTTGGTGTTGGTACACCGTTAAGTTCCATTGTAATTTCAATTTATGAATGTTGATAAATTTGTGATTAATCCAAAATAATAATGCACAAATGTCACAGATTCAAACTGTAACTTCTGACACCATGTTGTGTTTGCGGTATACACAGGAACACATAATAATACTATTGAAGTAATGGAACTAAAATGAACGACACAAGGCGTGTGCTCTAACTAAGATGTTTAATGCTCAGTATCAAAGTAGCAAGTGATTCATGGTATGGAAACGCATGTAATTATAGAGGCAAATTATAAGAGTAGTTCTTATTCTAAGTAAAGGGAAGTAACTACAACATAGAATATACTAAAGAGTAATCATGACTTATGAACACATGCATAGATAATACAACATTTATTCTTGTACTGTCGTTTTTGTTGTTATGGGAGTTACCAATCTGAACGTTATGGGGACTTCCGTACAGAGTTGGGTCTGTTGTGTCCTTAAGCAAGACACTTTGTCCGTATAAGCTTAGTACTGGATCTACGCAAGAATTCTTCGTTTCTCAATCAAGGTAAAATAAATAAGGCTATATTTGTCATTTTAAGGCGACTTCTGTCAGTAAAAGTTAAATATTGTCTATTTACATGAACATGTAAAAGAGAAAGAGAATATTAAAATCGTGTAAACAACTATCTTTGGGAACTTATGGTAGGTATATATGGTTTTAATGTAAAATATGCATTTTATAGTGACCCATACGTTTTACCGAAGAGGGTTATGAAGCCTGAATTCATCCAAAAGATTACAACAAACTCGTCGATATTATGTCCCAGTGTTCAACCTTTTTTTCTGAAAAAGTCGCCCTTGCTATTACAAATAACTTGTTCCGGCAGTCAGAGAATAATTCAATATTCTGCCGCAAAAGTGACTACGGCATCGAACTTGATACTTTACAATACGACTCGACCAGAATAATAAATAATTACACATTGTTTATCAAAACCCGACCCTCTTTAAAAAATCGATTTGGTAGGTAAGCATTTTTTTTATAACACCCAACCGACTTGCCCAACATAGAGCAACTGTTGGCTTAAATGTATATCATCAGCATGGTTTGGGCAGTAGTGCAATTCAGTGTAATATATCGCTTATTAAATACTTCGAAGAGTAATATATATCCTATATCAGAGACCCATAAACAGAGATAAGTGATTGCATTTCTTTGTCTAAATTTTGATGGCACATTTGGCACTCGACTTCCCACTGACTCTAACAAAATATGCTTGTCCTTTTGGTATCGAAAGGAAGGACTTTGGATAGTAAACTTTTCTTTTTCTTAAATGAAAAAAAAAAGAAGAAAAACAGAAGCATTTCAAATTATGTTTACATTTATTTTGTGTGACCATTTTCTCATTTTAGTTCATTTTTAAAGTAGGAAATAGCAAAAAAAGTTAAATATCTATGCATTATTTTTGCCATCCATCGAAAAAATCTCTCATGTTTGTTAAAATGTTTTTGTTATAACTACACAATACCGTTTTTGTTAAAATAAAACAAAATCGTAAAAAGCCAATTTTATTTTGTTTTTAACCCGTAATACTTTAAAAACGGAAGAAAAATAATTGGATATAGACAAAAACTTTATCATCTTTGGTACCAAACTTGTTAAATCCAGACAAAAGTTTAAAAGATTTTAAAAATATACTAAAAGTGTCATCCGAAATTTCAGCCATGTATGTTGCACTGATATTAGCCTATCAGTATCTGTCTATATATTGCATTTTTCTATTGTTTTCCTTTATAAAATTTAAAGTTATTAAACACAGAACTTATCATATCATATATAACTTATACTAAAAAATATTACAAAAAAAACACCGTAAAATTAATATAAACAGTTCGATTAAAACTAAACAAAAATAGACCGGCACCGTGCATTCTTCGATTTCATAATATAAAGGCATCTGTTGTTATACAACATGGTGATGATTCATTCGGAACACTCGATGTCAGATGATAATGGCGGACACTACATAGTCACCTGAAATGGGATCCCTCTCGTGTTTGAGATCGGTTTATCGGTATACTTAGTGTGCACTGCATATAATTTTATCACGGATCAATGTATTTAATGTTATTTTTTTAATTCTCATTCATAATATGTAAATTGTTTGGATTTTAAAGTCGTGAAACCTTCCCAACAGATTCCGTTTGGAACTTCCAGTTGGTAAAATCGGCTTCCGCGGTTGCACGTCTTGGGAGACGCAAAATAAAAATCTTTAAAAGGCTCCCTAGAGACGTGCAATATGTCGCACTATCTTACGTGCTGAGCATCGACTGAAAATAAAGTATCCCTGTATTTCTCCTTCCTTGGAATCATTGAGTTCTTTCAATGTTGCTTGATAATATAATGAATAACGCTTAAGTCGGTTTTAAGGGTTTGAATGAGTTCATTACCGCTCATGAGCTGACCAAATAGAACCAAGTCTCAACATCAGTTTTACGTGCCCATCCCGTCCAACGTATACGTTACATAAATGGCTACTTCGTCGTATGTTCGGTGTCAACTACACACAATACACCGGTACTTCCTGTTGTTTTTATACACGTGGTTGGGCAGTGAGGTTAGAAAATCCCATTATTTTCATATTAATATTTCGTTTACAAACCAAAGATATAGCCGATACGAGCGGCATTGTATTAAAGTTTCAAGCGGGCATGTGTTTTTTGAGTGGGAACACGGTCGTTTCTTCAAAAATTCGAGAAAAAGTAACGGCTTGAACCACTTTCAGATTGAAAACACGTCATTTATAGCTATATTTATTGCTTCAGAGGCATTTCTGAAACTATTTTATGGAGTTAACATTTTTTTGATGTGTTAATAAACCAAGTTATATCTGTAAAAACATACACATTGACGTTATAAGGGTTATAAAGTTGCTTAGTACGTAGCATAAGTAGGTGCCTCGTATAGTGTACACTACATAAGTCAAGTCATTGTGTCAATTAGCGGTTAAATAATAACATGAAATAATAATACTATCCAACTATTTGAGGGTTTTTTTATTCAGTTTTTAAGTTACATTGTTGTTAATACTAAACAAATGAAGTGTTTGGTCTTTTTTCGTTTTAGAACATTAATATCCACCTCACTATGTTGTGCGACATATCGCATCTGTTTCAGACCCGATGACCATTAGGCTACCTATTCTTCGTGTTATACATGTACACTTCTTACATTGTACTTTTCGTCCATCGAGCCTCGATGGCATAAATTGAAGCTAGATATTAAGCATTGTTATATTAATCTTTCCTTTAGCTGTAAAGAGCCGAGGATATCATACGTAGGCTTACCCAAGTGGGACAGAAAACAATCTCAGTCAAAGGGACTCTCGATGATGGCCGTCATAACAAAATATCCTTTCTTTGTAATGCGTGTATAACACACAAATTACGAGGAAATTGACATTCTAAGGCACATACTGAAATAATGTACCAGAAGTTACAACTGATTATCTTCCCACATATTGCCTGCTCAAACAATTCACTTTAAACATAATTTTTACCTTGACCCTGTTGTCATTGGGAGCCAAACGTCATGGAAATAATGTTGTTGTTATTACTCTGACGTAACGGCTATCCTTAGAAAGATGATTAAAACACATATGGTATATTTTCAGACAAATTCAGTATAAAAAGCGATATATGTAACGACTTTCGTTCAAAAC
The DNA here is from genome assembly GCA_029582155.1 of Panopea generosa. Classification (NCBI taxonomy): domain Eukaryota; kingdom Metazoa; phylum Mollusca; class Bivalvia; order Adapedonta; family Hiatellidae; genus Panopea; species Panopea generosa. The sequence continues at coordinate 1,202,743 of JAPMAH010000026.1, read as the reverse complement.
CGAGCATGTCAACATCTCCCCCAACTTTATCTATTCGAGCTGTTACTTTTTTTCCGTCGGCACACAGCATATACTTGTTTTTATCATCAACATTTGAAAGAGATCCTAGTATTGGAGACATAACACCTGTTGGAATTCGTTTAGGTATTTTTAAATCACACATTTCAAAGCTACTTATAATATTCAAGCTGGGAACTGCAAAGTTGATGATTGAATTTTATGACTTTAATTGTCCTCGTTGTCACCATTATCGACGTTACCAATATTCTTTGGACCACCCCTAAAGTACAAAAACTTGGCATGGTATAGTTTATAACCCGTTTTCCAAAATCGTTTCGACTCATTCGAGTAGGATGTGTCCGAAAATCCACAAAACTAAATTGTTTCATAGTGAAAAGTATCAGTGATATATTGTCCACTGGAAATCTTCCATCAAGCAAATTGACAGATATATTGAAACATTATTTTAAGACTTATTTTCAAGAGTGGTTTGCATGTAAATATTTTCTTCACTATTCAGGGGTTTACAACCTAAATCAGAAGTTACATTATAATTAATATGATGTGTGTTTTCCAGTTCACGTTCATCTATTGTCTGGGTAGAAGCATTGGATAAATAGGTGATTCAACACACCTAAATGAATCCGTTAAAGAATTGGCTGTTTAAGTGTGATTACTGCGTGATGAACAGAATGTAAATCGCTGATCTAATTATTAATCCAACGCACACAAAGACGGACTTACATAAAGAGGAAAAAAATAAAAGTACACAAGAACACACGTTTGAGATAAAAAAGACAAACTTCCAAGTGTTATGTGCACGGTCTCCTGACAGCTGTTAGTTGATGTGTTTGTAAAATCAAATGTAGTTTAAGTCCATTATGTTTGTTTTTTACAGCTGACCCTCAGGGCTTCTAGCCGACTACGAAGTGCTTCTGCTACTGCCCGCATCCTGATTACGAGGGTTATCGAACAGATTCCTATTTTCGTAAACACACCTTATAGGAGAACAATTAAATATATTGCGCGACTAAATGAGACCATTCTAACTGTGACTGCTTTTATCCAGGACGGAAAGTGGTTAGACGGAAAGGGTTTACATGTCACTCTATTTGCATATTCAATACATTTCAAAGGCTTTATAATAAATGGCATACTAGTATAATATGTCGGTCTCTTGCACGTTTGTCAACTGTTGACAAATGTCATGCATTTCATTTTTATAGACACCAATGTTTATGTCCGACAATATGCCAGTTTCATATGGCATTCGTTTTATCTGATACTCAGATTTAATCCCATACAATAATAGCATGTATACACGCTTACATCTGAAAATAATGGGATTATCTTACCTCACTGCCCAACCACGTGTATAAAAACAACAGGAAGTACTGGTTTATTGTGTGAACTGTATGGCGGCCTTAAAAAGTCGCCCTGTACTTTGACAAATTGTTATTATTTTGTTAAGGTGTTAGCCCACCGTTGATTTTTGTTCTTTATTCTATAGTAAATAAAACAGTTTGAAGGCTTGCCATTCATAGAGAGATTTTATTTCTGTTCAACGTGTACACTGTTGACAAAAGTGAAAGTAGACTTCCGAAATAATATATTCATCCACAATGTCCAAGCATTTTTTTCAAAAGTCACAACATCAGTTTTACGTGCTTGTATGGCGGCTGTAAGAAGTCGCCCAATACTTTGACAATTCCCGATTCCTTGAAATAATTGACTGAGCTTATTTATTGTTCCTTGGTATTACAATATCGCTTAAGCCGTTACTGGAGGGTGTGAGGGGTTTTGTTTATTTCCTTACCCTCATGACTAAACTCAACAAAACAAAGTGTCAGTGATATTTCTATTTCCATTATTACATATTAATTACATGGTCCAAATTTTGTTAAAGTTTGAAAAATGTACCGAAGCATAACAAATGGCGCTTATCATCGTGAACACAATGTACATTTATAAACTTATATTACAGAGTTAAACATTATCAAATAGACTTATTTACATATTTATATGTAAAATATCATGCATATTATCATATATATGTGCATAATTAAAATAAATGTACATGGGACATGTTTGGCCTAATAAACGAATAAAACTACAACATATAAATTCTACGGAAACGAACAGTTATTTAGTTTCATTCTCCTTTGACAAGGACGGCAGATTAAACAATGTTTCGGTATTAGCGACCATCCTCGAATTATTAGCAAAACTTCATTGATTTCCTTTGAATGTTTCTTTAACGAAGTATAACTATTTTTTTACACATTTCTGCTATTAAAAGTCCAAACTTTGAATATCACAAGATCCGTTCGAGAGTTAAAAATGAGACTTGGTCTTATAGTTTAAATGTGGAGCCATCATTGTATGATTTAAAGCTAAACTTTATAATTATAAAATTGCGCGACTTTTTAAATAGAACGAATTTATACATATAGAGTATGAATCCCCATTTTCTTTCTTCTTTCTCTGTCCTATTAAGGTCATATAGTTGCTCTACTCCTGCCCGCTTGTTTACATAACCACTTTAATGTATCATGTTTTTTGTTGTCTGCGTTTATTCACTTTGTTTTAATAAAATAAATGAAGTTGAAATGTAACAGTTTTGCATTCATACTTTGCCTCAGGTCAGCTTATAATATCTGTTTTAACCCCGTTGTTTGTTAATATGGTGTTATTAATGATAACAACTTGTCAAAAGATATAACTGATACTTGCGTAATTATAATAAAAGGTAAAATTGGGCATGCACATTTTTTCTAAAATAAATATACTATTTGCTCTTTATTGCACATTTATGCAAGATTTACAAGTAATGTATATGAATATCTACTTTATGTATAATATCTCTTTCATAATATATGTCGTCACATATTGCTCATTTCAGTAAGTTTGATATACCCCTTTCATTTAATTTCAAATATGCAAGTAGCGTTTTCCGTTTCTTAGCCAAGTAAAAACCTTGTGGACGGTGTTCCAATATTTACCGACGTTATCACCAACATTGGAAGCAGGTACAACGTAGAGAACGGACAATTAACGTGTCCCATAGCCGGACTATATCTCTTCTCGTTGTCAACCATGAGCAGTGGTTCAAACCGGGTCGACGGCTATATACAAGTGAACAATAGGAGAAAAAAATTTGTCCACGCCTATTCTCGTAATTATGAGTCTAGTGCAGGGAGCGTGATATTGGCGTTGGAATCTGGAGATAAAGTGGACATTAGGGGATGTCACCAGTGGAACCACGTATATAAATCACCAGCTGCCACTGTGTTTAACGAGATACTTATAACTGAAGCTTAGTGGTAAAGCTCAGTCGTAGATAATCGGACAATTCCGTCAACATTCGGTACTATACCTTGTATAAAGTGTGTGTAAACACTCCGAATTGGGAATATTATTCGATTTTTGCGAAGAACAAATATATTGCCAAAACATGCGATTCAGTGTTGCAAAACGACAATATAATTAGTCATTATAAGTCGAAGTAGCATACACTCAAACAATTGACTGTATATTTCAAAATAGTTGAATACGAAACTAGTAAGAACAACATATGCCGACATGACTCCTATGCATATCGTTAGAAAATAGCAATTAAGATATGTTGAAGTTTTTGAAAAAAAATAATCCAACTTTGAAAAATAGATATTTATGTTTTCATTAAAAGATAAATAAGTTGCAGTGCTAAAAGCGTATATAAAACTAAAACTGTAGTGACCTAATAGTAGTGACTGGCAATTATGGCCGAATCGAATCTATTTACATTGTTGAAGTCCTATTGAAGTTACTCTGTGTCTCCAAAAACTCAAATCAAAATACTCTGTATTATCTTTAGCACCGTCATATTACACATATTTCCTTTTACGGTTATGGCATAAACAGTACAAGGTGTCATCAGAAAAAATGTGAGCACTTCCGGCTTAATCGCCAACTAGATCCTTCCGCGTTCTGTTTTTCATATTGTATAAACGCATACGTAATCCGATTATTACTTTAGTAAATCGGTGGAAAATGTATAAAAACGCCGTTTCTGAAACATCATTTTAGGTGTTAAGTAGACGAGTAAAAAAAGCATTAAGCGCAATATTTACAATTTTCATTAACAAAACGAAGGAGATCGGATCACTGAATACGAGAGAGGAAAACGGAAGAGCATTTCACCAACATTATAAGCCAGTATTGACAATGAAATTGCTAAATTCATCAAGGAATTATATAGAGTCATTCAATGCATTAACGATTCTGTGCTCCTAAGCACTTTAATTTCTTGTATTTTATACATAAACGGAATCACATACATTTCGATTAAAACATTACCGATGAATGTCTTTGTTAAAATATTGATATGTTAATTGTTGCCATATATAACATGCAATGTGTTGAAACAAATGTTAAATCTACTCAAAAATATAGTATACATGCTTCTGTTTGTTCTTATATTAACCAACCATATATATATAAATAGGTAACATTTCTCACGAAACCATTTGTTTTTATTTTATGATTGTTTAACAATGCATCTTTCATAGTTAAACATATTCTAAATTACATATATATCTGACACAACAACCTTAAAGGGATTCTATTGGTATATTACCGTCAATTCCCTGTCCGAAATACACACGCCCAGCATGAAGATACACTCATAACTTAGAGATATACGCGTCTAAAGTGTCTAATTGCATTACCTCTTTATTACAAACATCTGGTTTCTGAAGCCACGTTTTTGTTTTTGTTTACATTCGCCATTTTCAACGAACCTCTTTCGGTTTTCCGATCAATCATCAGATAACATCGTGAAGACTCTTTCCCGATTTCGATTTCGAGGCTTTGTTCGGGAAGTTTACGGAATTCAATGTAAACATTGCGCTATACTTAAAGTAATAAAGTTTTGGCCAATAATCAATTACTATTAATTTGATAACTTTCAAGTAAATAAAGGTTATACGTCAATATATAAGCATTATTTTGTGCACACTGCATACAGGAAAAGTCTGGATTAGCAGTGTGTTTGTGTTACTTGCCAATATAATCCCTTTAAGAAAACATTAAAACGTTTTGTATATTCTGCTGTTTTCATTTTTTGCTATGAATTAACTTTTTATAAGAGTACAGTCGATACATATTCAAACACATTCTATAATTTTAAGGAAAATAATTAACATATACAATTGCTTAATTATTATTTTATTCTAAGCTTTCGTTGAATATTTTTTTAATATTGATTAATCATATAATTTGGTGGTGATTGTTTATTTTGGCTATTGTCTGATTCTCCTATACGACATATATGACGTAAGTTTTTGAAAACCAATACAAGTTAGATTGTATGTGTGTTAGTCAAACATGACATAACTATCTCGTGTGTATTGACGCATAACCAAGTGATGTTGTTGTATGGTGTTTAGAGTCGCTTTCACCACTTTTTCAATCATAATACGACGGTGTCCACATGAGACAGTATAAAACTGACACCGGGCAGACCAAACCTAGAACTATTCTCTAAATGTTGAGCGCCAAGCGAGGAAGTTTCTAGTACCATTTTCAAGTATTTAGTATGACCCGTTCGGGATCGAGCCCACAAAATTCCGCGTGCGAGGCGGACACTCTACCACTAGGCCATCGCTGCGGTATATACAAAAGTGATACATTTATAAAAAGAAATAGCTGTAAACATTTTCGATGACAAAGAAAATGTTAATTTTCATAAATTTCAACTGTTTCCTGAGGGGATTAATATCCAAATGTGCCACTAAACACGAACTTCTTACAAGTGCTATTAGCCAACAATGACAGTCGGTAAAAACTTTATGTAAAACAATGTGAAACTATTAGAAATGTATTGTTGATCAGCCGAGTGCATGCCGAATAGAAGACGGAAGACGGAAACGTAACAAGTCCTCACCGGGCCAAATTATCGATTTGCTCAAGTAGCCCAGACCGATAGTGAACGTGATAGTGAGGACTCTGTGTATTTTGAATCGTTAGACTTTTCTGACTCGGAAACATCAGACAGAGTTGAGGATACCACTCCGATTACCCCATCCACACTAGAACAATTCGCCATGAATCGCTTCTCAGACGAAGAACTGAAACAGTTAGGTGCTATATTCGGCTCAATAGTTGCACAGTCAATCAAAAATGAACTAATTAATGAACTCGAGCAAAGTTCAAAGCAGCGGTTGATGCTGAAACGTCAACATTGAAAGTGGAAATTTCAACATTGAAATCAGCCAATCATTGTTTGAAGACCGAGCTAGATAAGACCAAGCTCGAATTAGATGAGCTCGAACAGTATGGTAGACGGATGTGTCTAGATATATCTGGAATTCCTGGAGACACAGCTGACCCACGAGAAGATGTTGAAGCCAAAATTTTGGAACACACCAGAAAACACAACATCCCCCTAACCAGTTCGGATATAGACAAGTGTCATAGAAGAGGCCGACCTAAACACAATATTAACCGTAAGGTGATTATAAAATTTATAAACTCAAAAGCAAGACAACGTGTCTACGAGGCTCGTAAACGTATGGGTGATGGGATTCTCGTACAGAGTATCTTACGCATTTACGTGAACACATTGGATTCGAAGCACGCCAATTAGTACGTGCTAAATTATTAACTAGAACTTGGGTAGCTGGGTGTAAAATGTATGCTCTTTTCCCAGGCGATTCCAAGAGTCGTGTCATTGATAGTATGGATGTGATCGACCGCATAAGACAAGGAAGATCGACTTCCCAGGAATAATAATTGAACGTTCACAATTGTCATCCATTGTTTGTTTACAAACTAGCATTGAGCTAGATTCTGACCTATCGCTTTATAGATGCAACCCCACCATTGATTTTTGTTCTTTATTCTAAAGTAAATAATAAAAGTTTGAAGGCTTATCATTCATAGAGAATCCCAAATGAAAGAAGTGAAACCTACATTTTACTGTTTGTCAACCTCTGCACTATCAAAATATGACGAGAAAAGTAGGGGTCATGTGTCATATAAGAGATTTTTTTCTGCTCAGTGTGTACACTGGTGACAAAGTGAAAGTAGACTTCAGAAATCATGTATTCATACCCCAATTTCCAAGCATCATTTTTTTTTTCTAAATTCACAATTCCAACATGACAATGCTATCAAAATGTTCAAAATACATCAATAATGCCATTCAAATAAAAAAAAGAGCATTAAAATAAGGAAAATGCATTTTTAAAGAAGAAGAAATGAGGATTATTTATAACCGCCATCATGCCTACCCCACGGAAGCACTTCCTTTTTGCAATGGTGGTACTATGCCTATACACACCAGTCGAGTGTAAACCAATACAAACAATGTACAAATCACGCGTCGGCCAACTGGACTGTAAAAACATTGTGTTGTAACAAACATTCGTACCTGTGTTCTTTACCTGGTCACCTATCAGTTGCAACAGACGAAATATATAATCCATCGTCTGCTTCTTCCATTTTTTTTCCACAATCCAATTTCACATGTTATGACATTATCATATCCAGTTTTAAATAATAGTTGCACACATATCAAATACAGAAATTAAACGTTTTTTAATTGATGTATGTATATTTCACATGAAGTTAAAGTAATAAATCCAGACGTATCCATTCAATGATGATCACATTTATCACAAGTCGGTTGTAAATACAATTACCCACTGTACTGTACTGTACTGTACTACTAAAACCCCGTGCGCTCGGATAATATTTTTAAGTATGGGGTGGAGTGGGGTCTCATGGGATCTGTTTCGATTGAAAATATTATAAGTACAGTGTCTTTTTGTGTTTGTAGACTTCCAAAGGTTGACAAATTGTTCATTTTTACAAATTGATTTAAATGTATTTAAAGATTTCATGTCAATAATTATTTTCGACTGCAGCTGTTTGTTGCATGGTTGTTTGTTAACTTTATCTCCAAATATTGCCATGACCACAATATCAACTTGTTTTACTTTTGATTTCATTTAAACAAGGTACATGTTATCTTATATTTTACAGGGTTATATATATAAATGTCATTAAAGACATTTAATCGTAAGCATGTTTCGCAATATACTGATATATCGGTAAGGATCAGCTTGTACGTTTTGTCTGAGCCGATATCTCAATATATGGTGTCTATTTAACGTTTTATAATCCCTTGAAAATGTATTGTTTGCTTGTACAATCAAACACCTCCCCGTTTTACTTTAATTGATAACTAATAATTACCCTTGGTACCTATTCTCATACTCTGTTTACAGTGTACGTGCTACTTGGTTAGTTAAACATGTGTATGCTTTTGTTGTTGTTTTTAGGTTCCCATTTTCATACAATTAATGTTTGTGTAATAATACCAATGCATTAGACCACATTGTATCATGTTATTGGGTGCATCATACATGACCCATTCATGCATAATTACTGTAGCGCTGTGTGGCATTAGACCACATATTGTATCATGTTATTGAGTGCCTCATACATGACCCATTCATGCATAATTACTGTAGCGCTGTGTGGCATTAGACCACATATTGTATCATGTTATTGGGTGAATCATACATGACCCATTCATGCATAATTAATGTAGCGCTGTGTGGCATTAGACCACATATTGTATCATGTTATTGAGTGCCTCATACATGACCCATTCATGCATAATTACTGTAGCGCTGTGTGGTTATATAATTTATCTGTGGATTATTTCTATAAGTCATAATTATTATTAGTTATTTATTTTTGGTCATCTTTATTTGTGCACGCCCATACCGTTCGCAACCCTGTGTTTTAATCAAATTATTACTATATCTGGTCATGAATATTGATAATGAACAATTATTTCAAGCATTTCCCCCCGTTTACTTTTGATCTCGTACTAGGAAACAAACAGTTTATTTCTAGAAGTCATGATTTATTTTGTGTTTTTGTTTTTGTAATTTTCAATTTTGTACTCGCATGCCGTTCGAACCCCTGTGTTTGTTTATTGTTTCACCGCATACATTTCTGTTCACTGCCACTTTTGTTCACATGTTTTTGTGTCCAATGGTCACTCTTCATTAGAAATGATTACACGATATATCCTCATAGGTAATGGATGATTTAGGCCTTTGGAAATCGACCATTGGACTTTATTATAACAGTAGACAGCGGACACCTAGATCGTATACCTTTCACAAGTACCCACTTAAACAGTTTCTAATTACATCCAAACGTATAATACATCGTTTAATAAGTGATATTCGTACCGTGAGTATTTTTATATTTTACAGTGTTTTTAACCTTCAATTTGCATTGATAACTGTTTTGCTCTTATCTAACTCATTATATTTAGTTCGTGTAAAATATGCAAATGATCGTATTTCAAAGAAGTATTTGCGAACTTCCAACCTCCAAAACATATGTATGTCTTTAATATTGCGCTTTTTATTAATTTTATCTGGGGATATAGAACTTAATCCCGGGACAAGTGAGAATAACAATAAATGTTTTTCAATATTACATCAAAATATTCGTAGAATAAGAAGCAAGCTTGACTATATCAAACATAATTTCTTAGATTTCGATATTTTATGTTTCACAGAAACACACCTCTCGATAGACATCCATGACGATGATTTATTACTTGAAGGCTTAGATAAAATATATCGTAAAGACAAATCATCTCATTCGGGCGGGGTTTTAGTTTATGTTTCATCCGATTTAAGTCCAACCAGAAATTTTGACTTTGAAAATATTGTTCCTGAATCTATTTGGATTGAAATTAAAGATCAAAGTCAATTTTATTTTATTTGCACTGTATACCGACCTCCACACTATCCAGTTGAGTTTTGGGATAGAGTTAACGTTTGTATTGAAAAGGCTTGGGAAATACACTCAAATATAATAACTTTAGGTGACATAAATGAAGATCAGTAAATCCTTCTAATAAAAAATTTCGTAATATACTTGAATTTAATAATATGTCTAATATAATAAAAGAACCAACGCGTGTAACTAATACTACTCAAACATTGATAGATCCAATAGCACTTTCGAACCAGCTAACATGTTTTGACTCGGGCATTCACGAAACACCGGGTTTCATTAGTGATCACTTTAGTACATATGCATTTAGTATTAAAAGTGATATATATATATATGTGAAAATATACCGTTTAAAAGAACAGTTTGGAACTATAAGCGTGCTGATTTTAAAATATTTAATAATATAATTACCATTACAGACTGGACATTTGTACTTGATGGATCTCTAGATGTTGCTGCTAAATATTTTATTACAAAATTTATTGACTTAGCGAAATTATGTATTCCAACAAATCTTGTAACAATTCGTCCAAGAGACATGCCATGGTACAACTCCGAAATTAAACAAACATATCGTAAGCGCGATAAGCAAAAACAATTAGCTCTCTGCACAGGAAAAAAATCGGATTGGCAAGTTTTTAAACATTTAAGAAACAAGGTAAATAACATGAAAAAAACACGCAAAAGAAACATTTTTTAATAATCTAGAATACTCATAGGGTGATATTAACTCAACAAATTCTCACACTTATTGGAAAACAATCAAAAAATTGATTAAAGAAAATTCTAAAAGTTGTGGCAGCATACCTCCCTCTAATTAACAATGACAATTGTTTCTGTGTCTGATGAAGATAAAGCCAATGCTTTAAACGATTTGTTTTGTGTGGCAATTTCATCAATTAACGATTCTCATATCAATCATTTTGGACGAAAACTAACAAAAACTTAACTGACGTCAAAATCACTGAAACAGAAATGACCGATATTTTATCTCATTGAATTGTAAACAAATCCAGCGGACCCGATGAAATAAGCCACCATATGTTTAAAGAAACATGTAAAATTATTTGTCATCAATTTCGTATATTATTCAATCGATCTTTGCAAGAAAGTAAATATCCAAATGCTTGGAAATTAGCAAATGTTATGCCATTATTAAAAAAAGGAGCAAAAGACTCACCATCAAACTACAGGCCAATTTCACTTATAAGTTATGTAGGAAAGATTATGGAACGTGTTATATTTAAACACATTCACAATTATTTACATGCGAACAAACTTATATATATAAAAAACAATCCGGTTTTTTACCTGGACATTCCACAGTTTACCAATTAATTGATATCTACAATCAAATTTGCAAAGCTTTTGATGATAAAAAATCTACATGTATGGTGTTTTGTGATATTTCGAAGGCATTCGATCGTGTCTTCATCAATCTTCGTCAATACGGAATAACTGGCAACCTTATCAATTGGATATCTGACTATTTGACAAATCGTAATCAGAGGGTATTTGTTCAGTCTTCTTTTTCTGAAATAAAATATTTAAATGCTGGTGTGCCCCTAGGTTCTGTTTTAGGACCTCTCTTGTTTTTAATTCATGTAAATGGCATTGCAGACTCTTTACAAAGTGTAACACGATTGTTTGCTGATGATAGTTCTCTTGCAGTATCATCAGCGGACACGGTATATACAGAAACTATTATTAATGGAGACCTGCAAAAAATATCTTTTTGGGCTAAACAATGGCTAGTCAATTTCAACCCGTCGAAAACAGAAGTTATATTTTTATCACTTACCAATAGAAATCTTCCATCTTTATATTTTGATAATAGACAATTAACATTCGTTGATCACCATAAACATCTAGGAGTAACACTTAGTCACGAAGGTACTTGGCACGAACACATTTCGAATATTGTATCTTCAGCATCCAAAGTACTCGGTTCGATGAGGATGATGAAATTCAGATTAAAACGCTAAACCCTTAACCAAATATACATATCTTATCTTCGCCCTATCTTAGAATACTCGTCCATAATTTGGGATAACTGTACTAAATACGAAACTGATACTTTGGAAAAAAAATCAATATGAAGCCGCAAGAATTGTTACAGGCATAACGCGTTTTGTTTCAATTGAAAAATTACTAAATGAAATTGGTTGGGTTTCTTTGACAGACAGGAGGAAAATGCAAAAATTAATTCTTATTTATAAACAAAAACAACGCGATTTACCAAGCTATTTGGAAGAACTGTTCCCTTTTACTATATCCGAGTCAAATCCGTACAATCTAAGAAACCATTCTGACTTTGTTACATTGACTAGGCGCACAGAAATATACTCAAGATCAGTTATTCCCTCATCACTGAAACTTTGGAATGAACTTGATATAAATATCCGAGAGTCTACATCACTCCTATCGTTTAAAAGCAAACTTTAAAATCTTTTTAAACTTGCAATAGTACCAAAGTTATTTTTATTCGGTGACCGATACCTATCAATTCAACACACTCGATTAAGAAATAATTGCAGTAATTTAAACGCCGACCTATATGTTAACCACTTAAGAGATACTCCAATTTGTGCCTGTGGTGATGAATTCGAAGATGCAGAACATTTTATTTTTCGATGTGACCTTTTCAGAATTGAAAGACGGCAACTATTTACAAATACTCGTGAATTCCACCCATTAAGTACCAATAAATTATAATACGGCAATGCAGATTTAACACTAGAGAATAATCAACATTTTTTATGCTTATTTTTCAACATTTCCAGAAATATATTAAACAGACAAAATGTTTTCAACCTGAATACTAACTTAAATTAACTGGGTGCTGTCACTGTTGTAGCGTGAACAGTGTATGTGATTCTATGGGTACTGGCGGCATGGTATTATTTTTGTTGTTTGTTTTCTCTCTTATTGTTTTTTCTTTCTTTCAATATGTTTTTTTCTTTTTGCACTAAGTTACCTTTTCATTTTTTTTCAACCCGGAAAACATATACATTCATACAGCCGCACTGGAGAGAACTGTAACTAATGTTGTTATAACTTGTAGTTCAATCCATTTGCATATGTTATATATTTTGTTATCATTTAATGTTCATTTATATATATTGATATTATTTAACATACGTAATAAAATATGTTTAAACTAAACTGTAAAACAAAAGACGAATATTATCATTGTGTTGGTGTGTTTACCACGCAATGCTGTATAACGGTTATCCGTAGTTATACGTGTATAACGTATTAATGTAATACAATCGAGTATTTTTTTATCTTTGATCTAGAAAATATCATACGTTTCGTAAATATATGTTTGTACACTCTGTAGTGTACGAGGTATGTCCGCCTGTGGATTGATTGGAATAAAATATATGACTGTATCCAATGATTTTCGATGCAGGAGTGTAATAAACTCATGACATACTTTTATATCAATCGAGTGTAATATCACTTCTGATTTATCGCTCAGTGTATCACTACCCTCGTATACGGAAAATGCTGAACTACGTTACGACTTGCCTGAATATATAAATGACGTCGATTTGTCATGGTAAAACGAAAAGATTACATTTTTTTAGCCATTGCGTCATACATTGAATGGCGGAAACTAATATGGCCGATTAAGTGTCGATCATTATAAAAGTGCTCTATTAAATGAATGGCGAGTGTACCGTTTTCCTGAGTTATGTAATAAACAGAATCTTATAATCATGCTCATTTTATTATTTAATTTATTAAACTCGTTGGCAAAAAATATAATATTTTCGGGATATCCTCGCATAACATATGTTTGTTAACTCGTTTGATAAATACGCACTCATATAAGGTCCTCTGTTTAATATCTATTTTATATATATTTTCGAAAATCATCTGAGTTCAGTTTAATATATTATTCTAATAAAACTATACTTTGACAGTTTCCTACCATAATACACTTTACATAATTTTGTTTTTAAACGATCACATACTATGTACTGATCTTAATATAAAATAAAAACATGAAACGAATTATGTTTATTGTCATAAACTGACTGTTATACAATATAGATGCCCACGTGATATAAAAGTATGTTTTCTAAAAAAATCACTAATATGAATAAGAACTATATCATATAAGTCACACATATTAGCGTTAATATTATTTTCAAGCCATTGTTAAGTCGTCAACTTAAATGTCTAACAACTTGATGTCGTCTGGGATGTGTATGACCCCAAACAGCCTAAGGTATGCTACAAGTTCTCAAAATGGCACAGGCATCCGACGATGAGTATAGCCAGACTTTAAAATTCCAGGAAATTGGTATTTATTTTTAAGAGCTGACGACAATAAAACTGAGGTCTTGAGTAACCAGGCTATTGACAGAAATCACGGAGAGAAATGCAATTTGTCTACTTCAGGCCGAGATTTGATTCCTCTGACACAAGTCGACTATGACTATCTCCATGTGAACTTGAAGAAGCCGATGTGAATCTGGTGTTACACCTGGCTGACACAAGTCGATTATGACTATCTCCATGTGACCATGAAGAAGCCGATGTGAATCTGGTGTTACACCTGGCTGACACAAGTCGACTACGACTATCTCCATGTGACCATGAAGAAGCCGATGTGAATCTGGTGTTACACCTGGCTGACACAAGTCGACTACGACTATCTCAATGTGAACTTGAAGAAGCCGATGTGAATCTGGTGTTATACCTAGCCGGCACAAGTCGACTTCGATTATCTCAATGTGAACTTGAAGAAGCCGATATGAATCTGGTGTTACACCTGGCTGATATTGCAGATATGGGTTACACGTGGGTTATGATAAGAATTGTCAATACAGAAGTACTTGTTCTTGCCGTTGCAGTATATCCTCAGATTCCTGTGGATGAACTGCCGATAGCATTTGATGCTGGAAACAATGATTTATTGCAGTTCACTCTATTGTACATTCTGGCTCTCTTGGAGATTCGAAGGCAGAAGCGCGGTCAGCCTTCCATACTTTCACAGGCTGTAACCAGACATCGGCTTTCTTTGGGCGAGGCAAAACAATCAGCGTGAGAAATTTGGACAAGTTCCAGTGATGTCACAGCATCGTTCTCTGTTCTGGCTACTTCTCCTGTTATTGCGTCTGTCTTACATTAAATGCCTACAATAGAGCAATTTGCTGTTCTTTTTTACGACAGAAAATGCCAAGTAGCTAGTGCCAAGATGGCTCGCAAGCTCCTGTTCAGGCAAAAGGGTATTTGTAGAGGGGTATTACAGAACAGTTTCTTCGATTTCCAGGTTTGGCCATGAAACTTTCTGAGCAATGTATTCAGCATATAACGATGGCAGTCAGTGCATAATTACCATCATTTTTTTCATTTGATCCTACTGACCCGTCTCTATACTATATTATTGCATTTCTCTTTAAACAGCAACAACAACAGCATTTTAATACATGTATTTACTACTTGAAGGAATACAGAGTAATTCATTGCAAATAACATAAAATAAAGTAAAAACTCTTCATCATATAAAAATGTCAAATGTTTTTGCTATGATAATATTTAATGGTATATTTTATCCGTCACCATGGAAACAGAAATAAATGAACACTATTTGAATTGCTATTTTGTGTTTTTGTTGGATGAATTAAGTATTATTTCATGGGAATCTTGAACTTTACAAACATCTGTCAGGTATCACTACATTCACTTCATGCAGTGAGACGTTTTATGAATTCTAATTAAGATTAATTATCAATCTTAGATGAAAGTATGGATTTAAGATGAAATTGAATATCTCTTATGTGACAATTGTATATCATTTTATTGTTGATAGCAGTTTTAGACATTTTGATTTAAATTTTAAAAATATGGTATCGCATCTATCAAACTGGTGGTCACAAATTCAAATCCCTGCTCGGCTGCAATCTCTGTGATTATTGATATACCACATTTGGTCTCATTTGTCTCTCACCACTGGTTCAAGTGGTAAAGTTATCATTACTTGCAGAGATGGATATGCTGGAGTAACTCTCCAGGATTCCAGGAAAGAATGCTTAGATTAACTGATGGTATATTAACCAATGATGACCTTAAATGATGCTAAATATTCATATAGGAAAATAAAATAGGGAAAAGTGTCATTCACATCACTTGTATTTAGTTAGAAGAATACTCCCTTTATCCATTAGTCATACTGTACATTTAATTTTTGAGGAAGTCTTCATATTATTGTCTAGTCTTATTATCAAATAGCCTACAAAACTCAATCCTGCATTCCTGCAATAGCTCATGTTGATTTTAAAATATTCTCAAGACAAGTAATTGGTAGTACAGTGATTTAGAAATCAAAGGTAACATTCTCATGTTTTTTTAATTCAACTCATTACGATGTTTGTTTGGAATGGGAAAACATATTTCTTATGTTTATGTTTTGTAGTTGGTTATAAATTTTATGTGTAAAGGTAAACAAACGGATCATGTACATTTACAGTAGTGTCTCCATTGTCTGTAATACATGATATATTCTCTTGGTTAAACAAAGAAAAATCAACTCATTTACTTTTTTAAATAAATTTTAATTAACTAAAAACATTAGCAGTAAACGTTTGTTATGTTCACATTATTTATTTCACCTAATTATACCCTGTACAATATATTGAGTAATTGAAAAAGACAACAGAGCTTAGGAAACATCAGTATTGCACTAAAGGTTTTGGCTGATGGCTGGCTACCAAATACTTCCAACCAAACATGGCAACAACAAAGGTAGGACTAGATCTCGCTCGTTCATTGAATGTCTGCCTTCAATAGTGAAATACAGAAGTGCTATATTTACTGTTTATATAAATAAGCCTTGACCTTGACACAAATTATTGTTGCCAGACGTTTTATTGAGGCCAGGACTTTTTCTTCATCAAACTGCTGCATTTTCTATTCACTAGTATTGGGTGTATAGTATGTTAAGGATCCCCCCTCCCCCCCCCCCCCCCCCCAGTGGTGTAGCTGCCTTGTCACAACACAACTCGGGCTTGCACATTCATTTGCTGACGTATCATTTTATATCCTGGAAATGCCCCCAGAATGGAGGAAAAGCAAACCTGTTTTCTTTGTGTATGTGTTTGGAGGGGCGAGGGCATGCCCGGAGTCCATCCTACAAGCTGCCCGATGTCCATGATATTTTATTGTTCCTGAACAAGAACTGTAGATATATTTTACAAGAGATAGGTTATATTTAATGAAGAGTCTTAAAACAATGATGTTTGATGTATTGATGTTTGGGAACTTCTGAACACTCACCACATTGTCTGATTATTATGTCCTCACTCAACAAGATCAATGACAAAACATTTTGTGAATATTACTATAACTTTCATTAAGCTCCACAATTTAAATGTGACTATTTCACAGACAAAAAATGAAAAAATGAAATGACCTGTAATTCTGTAAAATTATCTATCCTTCAATGACCTATTTTGTTCACTGACTGTCCGTCTGTAACATCACAAATGAATAAATGCATTTAAAATAAATATCAGTGCAAATAATAGACATGTAAGCCTTGGCCTTGCAATTGTATTTTCTCAAATTTCTTGATGAACTTTGATTTTTATTTTCAAAGAAACGCTTTGGTCAATTTAAACTGGAAAAGGGCCAATAACTCTAGTACTATTCATGCTATGTTATATTGACACTAGCCTCTGTTGGTTGGTCAGACAGTAGACAGTCATGATTTCTGAATACTTCTTGGCCCCAGTCATCAAACTTTGCAGGATGGATAATCTTAGTAAGTATTCATGCTTGGGAATGTAGGTTAAAAGTCAGTAACTATTTATAGAAAAGTGTTTTTTTTTTACTTGTAACTCAGGAATGGATTAACCTAGGGACTATGACCAGGGTTGTTCATATTGGTTAGAAGATGACCCATATTCAGTTTGGGACCAGTAGGTCAAAGGTTAAGGCCACCACTATTTTTCATAGAAAATCTGGTTTCCGTCTCATATCTAATAAACGGTTTAGCCATGGTCATAAGTTTTATTTAGCCTAACTCCTAAAGGACCCAGTTACCTGAAACCCTATCATGAGGAGGGGGTGGGTGCGTTTATGTTTTACAAATATCTCCAGTTTTAATGGTGTCAACACTATTTCCAACACAATACTGGTTACATGACATCTATGGATGAAGTTCTTACAATCAATCGGAATAGAACCATCAAGTTTTTGGACTCGGCTAGGTTTCATCCTACACCCATGTGATGAAAGGTCAGAGGTCTTGAGACTGGTTAAGGCAACTTGGCAAATGAGAACCTATTGAAGTTTTTAAATAACGAGCTCAATGCAGTTTAAAGGAAACATGTTTTGTGTTACTTACAGTTACAATATGGTTTCAATGTAAGGACATTCATGCTACCATTCAACACAATGAAGTGATACGTCATACCTCCATGTGCAATAATTGCCAATGTTTCACGACACATTTCGGGTAGTTAGTTGTAAAGGAAACTATGTAATTCTTGACCTAAGCTATATTTAATAATATAGAAGAAAGTCAATTGTCCATAAAAATATGAAGTGTAAAGGATTCTCTAGGCTCAAGGCCATCTGTGCCATTAATATTTAATATTTCAGATGTAAATATCCGACTGATTCAATTCATCAGTTATTGTTCTTGTTATATAAAATGTTAACATATAAAGTAAAAAAGTCAATGATAATGAAAATTTAGGTCATTAGGTCATATATGAAATCCAGTGTGTGAAACTTTAGCAACAATTTGCACAATATGCAATTGTTGCCTAAATTTGACTGAATATAATCTCATTTTACCATGTCATAACCATGGGAGCCTGCAGTCTGTCTAGTTGGGATCTTCTCCATTGATCAATAGATCTTTATCTTTAACCGTTTATCATTTCTTGGAAAAAGATAAGGACATTTTTTCCTATTATTTATTTCAACTTACATTAGGGTCTAAGTTATGTATCTTGACATTGTTCCATTGCATGAAAGACATTTTTGTCTGCTCAAGTGAACTACAAAAATGGGTAAGATTTAAATGTTTACTGGATAATTATGAAATTATTTATCCCCCACCCACACACACTTTGACACGTGTGATATTTTTATGTTTTGATGATACAGGTTTACATCTGGCATATATGACATACATAACATTAGGGATATATGTTTACATATGATATTATACAGTTTTACTTATGGCATATATGTTTACATGACATATATGTTTACATATGGCATATATGTTTATATATGACATACATGTTTACAAGTGTCATACATGTTTACATGACATATATGCTTACATATGGCGTATATGTTTATATATGGCATACATGTTAACATGACATATATGTTTACATATGGTATATATGTTTATATATGGCATACATGTTTACATGACATATATGTTTACATATGGTATATATGATTACATGTCATATTTGTTTATATATGGCATACATGTTTACATATTTTATATATGTTTACATATGACATACAGGTTTATAATGGCATATATGACACACATCAATACATGTTTACATATGTTATATATGTTTACATATGACATACATGTTTATAATGGCGTATATGACATACATACATACATGTTTACATATGGTATACATTAGGGATATTTATATGTTTACATATGACATTATACATGTTTACATATGGCATATATGTTTATATATGACATACATGTTTACAAGTGTCATACATTTTTACATGACATATATGCTTACATATGACATACATGTTCACATATGATATATATGTTTACATATGGCATACTGGTTTACATGTTATATATGTTTACATATGGCATACTGATTTGAACATTGCATACAGGTTTACATTACATAGATGTTTACATATAGCATACAAGTTTACACATGTCATATATGTTTACACATCATATGACATACTGGCTTACATATGGCATACATGTGTACATATGGCATATAGGTTTACATATAGCATACTGGTTTACATGTGGCAATTAGATTTATATATGACTACTGGTTAACAAGTGGCATACATATTTACATATGGCATATCCAGTTTTATTGGCGGAGGTAGACCTCAATGAATCAAGTAACTGGTAAGCTTTCTTACATGAAGTTTTGAGACCAAGCTGAACTCGAATTTTCCATGGGATGCACATGCGTTCAAATTAGCAATTTTTTGACAATTCAATTGTCACAAATTCATTATCAATTCACCCCAACCCACTAAATAGAATTTTCATCAGTGATCCGTGAAAGAGTTAGACATTCCCTTAGTTCTAGCCCATATATATATCATATGAATAATTGTACAAGATGGTTCCACATCAATCGTCATCTATTACCAGTTATTTATGGTCGATTACAAAAATTAATGTTCTTTTTAGAACTTTTATAAATAGAAAACCGCGGCGTGGTCTAGTGGTAGAGCGTCCGCCTTGCATGTGGAGGGTCGTGGGTTCAATCCCCGGCGGGGTCATACCAAAGACTTTAAAAATAGTACTAGAAGCTTCCTCGCTTGACGCTCAGCATTTAGAGGAGAGTTCTAGGTCTGGTCGGCCCGGTGTCAGTATAATGTGACTGGGTGGGGTATCATACCATGTGTCTGCAGCATGATACTCCAGTGCAACAGCGCTCAGAATACTGTCTCAAGTAAACACCGTCGCGATATAACTGAAAAATTGTTGAAAGCAATGCTAAACACCATACAACAACAACAACATATAAATAGAAACCTGAAAAGCCTAATTATGATTATAATTACTCAGTTTCTAGTAGAATGTTAACAGAAATTATATATATAACAGATCTTTTCTTTGAGGCTGAAAACAAGACACTGGAGAATTGCAGGCAGTCATTTTACAAATTTTCTTGTCATAGCAACCACAATTTTTGTCTGACGGAAAAATTATTGCCTTCTATACACATGCTAAGTTTAACAAAATAGCTAGGATATTTTTGTGTAACCACAGGATCCAGGGTAATATCTGCAGTTTTGCCAGATATGTTGCCATGGCAATTTTTGTCTGACTGAAAAGGTAAAATGTCCTGCATTATCTCAAGATCATTTTCGAATGAAGTTTTCTGATAGATAAATGCATGGAGAATTTACTTCCTATCCAAATGATTTTTTTCTAAATTTGTTAATAAATATCTTATTTTTTTAAAAAACAACAAAACTCCGATAAAAATAGTAGTCTCAATCGAGTTTAAATTCCTACAGTAATCAAAACCTGACAAGAATAACTATGATCCAAGAAACACAAGACATTATCAAGATAGAGATATAAATTGATTCTATTGTTATTGTTTCACCTAATATATTAACAAGTGTTATTTAACCTAGAATGCAAATTTCATAAAAGATTGAATAAAGTCTTTAATCACACAATTTATGGAGGAGAAGTGTAATATACTCATGACATATCTGTGATATTAACCTATCTGTGATATAAACCTATCTGTGATATAAACCTAGTGTAATTCTTCACTCAGTGTTTTCTCTACAACTCGGCTCCAATATGCAAACTGCCCAACTATTTTCTACCTTGACAAATGTATAAAAGACATTTACTTGTCATTGTAAACAATACTATTTTGAGAGGTGACACCATGATATGCCCAATTTATTCTCATTCCTTACGTGTACGAATCTTACATTTATATATGTGCATTAACTACATCACCTTCATGTGCATTAATTTTAGAATTCAATAAAATCATTACAAATTATCACCGATATCAATATTTGATTTTTCAAAAAAAGAACACTCAATAAGGGTGCATACTTTTGTCTCAAGTCGTAACTTTACTTCTCATGTTTATGGACCCCTAATCTGTCCTGATCCACACAAAACATGCTTCTATTGTAGAAAATGATAAAAGAAAAACAAAGTTTAAAAGCTCAGTCCACTCGAAATAAACGATCAAAGTTATTTATTGTGTATATTTTTAAAAATCGATCTTTAAAGGTTTATAGGAAAGGTTTTAGCAATATTACAAACACATTTGGGTTTAATCATATTTGTTGTAATCAAAATCTGCTTTTTGGGAAGTTTAACAGGGTTTAACGCCATTTTCAACACATTACCAGATATTTATGGAATATCCAGATTTATTGGTTGAGGAAGACCTCAGAATGAATCTGGGTAGAACCATCATCTTTCTGCAGGTATCTTAAACACATACAAAGCTTTTGGACCAAGCTGGATTCAAACCCATGACCTCAGTAGTGAGAGGCAAGTAGTCATTACATGTAAACTGCTGTTAAGCTACTTTGGTTGCATCATTCAACTTCTTAACCATTTCCAATCTATTACACTCAGGTTATCTTCCAGCACTTGGTGTCAAACCATCTGCCACTTTTGCTACTGTATAATTTAACTGACATTTGCTGACTTTGGAGATCTGTCACAAGTTTTGAAGTGTTACCACACAAACAACACATTCACGGAGGAAACTCATTTTGAAGTCTTTATGTTGAAATGTTATGTGACCATCTTGATTCTTTACAATATCCATTCCAGTCTCTCATCTGTTAAAAGTTTAGTGAAACATTTGGTGGCTGGCTGGCAGTTCTCATTTCTGTCATCCTGCATACGGACCAAATAGATCCTGAATAATACAAAGAAAATCCATAAACAAGACACACGGAAACCAATCTTTTTAGTGGTCAATGAAAATGTTTTAATTTTGAAAATCTGTCCATTAAAACAAATTTTAAAGCACAAATATGTTTTAAATGGGTAAAATAAGTATTGGTACAAATGTAGTGTTGTCAAAACAGCAAACATTTAGATATTTTACAATAACTTCTGATAGGCATAAAATGTCATCAACTTTCAACAATTTTAAATGTAGGCATTTAACTAATGTTATTTCAAATTCTAACATAAATTTCTGCTTGGCCTCGGTCAAGTTTTTTTCTCTCTGGTTAATACTACTTTTATTCAAGCATAAGGCACATATATTTTCTGACTTGTAAATTATTCAAGTACACATGTACAAAAGACAAGGTAATTTGTTAAAGATCAGCGGAGATTTGGAAATGTTTTGGATATCGCTATGTTCCAATGTTAATTCCAGCAAAATTTCTTTATGGGAGGTTGATTATAAATGATGATATACCTTGTGAAAACCCTTTATTTAAATTCAGTTGATATCTATTACATATGCAGTGAAAAATGTCAAATAAATAAAAAAAGTATCAAAGTGTTTATGATTCTTTTCCTGTTAAAGTGGAAATGTTCTAAATAGCACAGACTGGTTACCGTAAAGGTGAAGATGTATTGACAAATGTGTAATTAATGCAATATTGTTGTCGTCATAAATATATTTCATTTACACATATTTCTTTTGTTTATATAGTTTATAGGTGGTTGTGTGTATAAAATAAACTTCATATAATATGTGGTTTTTACAAGCGCTACCTGTAATTTCATAGCTTCTCAATAATTGTAATTGAGTCACTGTACCAGACTGTTAGCAATCATTTCTAACCAATCAAATTACACTTTCAAATTTTCAAAATATTGAAGGGAGTTATATACAGGTACTGCATTTCCCCCTGGGAATGACTTAAAAAAGGGATGCGCTCTTCACACAGGTGTCCACTATCTAGGAGTAAAAATGGCATTAAATGCAAAGGAGAGTAAATCAAAATATTATATATAATGGCTGTGCATTGATGCAATATAAACAAGGTGTCAAACTAAATGTTTGACAAAGGTAATGCTGCTAGTATTCGAGTCTATAATTAGCTTAATGACTGCTGATTGGATGATAGTTATTCAAGTGCGTTTTCCAATTATTAAAACTTGGTTTGGTTAGCTCAGTCAGTAGAAAGTATATAACTTCAGTAACTCAAGTTAATATATTGTTGGAAGTTATTCAAGTTTAGTAATTCAGCACTGTCATATAACTCCTGTTTTAAGAACCTTTTGTGAAAAAGATTTATATCGTAATGTTCTTGTGATGATAGATTATAATGCAACTGGAAACATGGAAGTATAAAACCCATAAGAAGAGGCCCATAGTGACAATTGTACCTTTTGAAGTTTCACCAATATACAAACTTTTTGGGGTTGTCTTAAACCCCTTCAGGAAAATACCACCACCCCAATCTTACTGGCCATAAAGTTATTTACTATGACAGGGATACACTTCAAATTGGAACATTCTGTTTCCTATACAATGTACCATATTCTATAATGTTAAAATAAATAGAGTTGCATTACAGGATCCCTATACACTGCATGGAGTGAATGTTGTGATACCTGACAGATGTCTGTAACATCCCTGCCTGGAGCAAATGTTGTTATATCTGACAGATGTATATAAAGTCACTGAATGGAGTGAATGTTGTGATACCTGACAGATGTCTGTAATCTCACTGCATGAAGTGAATGTTGTGATACCTGACAGATGCCTGTAAAGTCACTGCATGGCGTGAATGTTGTTATATCTCTGCCACTTTGGTGTTTAAGTGATGTCTGTAAAGTCACTGCCTGGAGTGAATGTTGTGATACCTGACAAATATTTGTAAAGTAAGTGCATGGAGGGAATGTTGTGATACCTGACATATGTCTGTAAAGCCACTGCCTGGAGGGAATATTGTGATACCTGACAGATGTATTTCTGTAAAGTCACTGCCTGGAGTGAATGTTGTGATACCTGACAGATGTATTTCTGTAAAGTCACTGCCTGGAGTGAATGTTTTGATACCTGACAGATGTCTGTAAAGTCACTGCCTGGAGTGAATATTGTGATACCTGACAGATGTCTGTAAAGTCACTACCTGGAGTTAATGTTTTGATACCTGACAGATGTCTGTAAAGTCACTGCCTGGAGTGAATATTGTGATACCTGACAAATGTATTTCTGTAAAGTCACTGCCTGGAGTGAATGTTGTGATACCTGACAGATGTCTGTAAAGTCACTGCATGGAGTGAATGATGTGATACCTGACAGATGTCTGTAAAGTCACTGCATGGAGTGAATGATGTGATACCTGACAGATGTCTGTAAAGCCACTGCCTGGAGGGAATGTAGTGATACCTGACAGATGTATGTAAAGTCACTGCATGGAGTGAATGTTGTGATACCTGACATATGTCTGTAAAGCCACTGCCTGGAGGGAATGTTGTGATACCTGACAGATGTCTGTAAAGTCACTACCTGGAGTAAATGATGTGATACCTGACAGATGTCTGTAAATTCACTGCCTGGAGTGAATGTTGTGATACCTGACAGATGTATGTCTGTAAAGTCACTGCCTGGAGTGAATGTTGTGATACCTGACAGATGTATGTAAAGTCACTGCATGGAGTGAATGATGTGATACCTGACAGATGTCTGTAAAGTCACTGCATGGAGTGAATGTTGTGATACCTGACAGATGTCTGTAAAGTCACTGCCTGGAGTGAATGTTGTGATACCTGACAGATGTTTGTAAAGTCACTGCCTGGAGGGAATGTTGTGATACCTGACAGATGTATGTCTGTAAAGTCACTGCCTGGAGTGAATGTTGTGATACCTGACAGATGTCTGTAAAGTCACTGCCTGGAGTGAATGTTGTGATACCTGACAGATGTATGTCTGTAAAGTCACTGCCTTGAGTGAATGTTGTGATACCTGACAGATGTTTGTAAAGTCACTGCCTGGAGGGAATGTTGTGATACCAGACAGATGTATGTCTGTAAAGTCACTGCCTTGAGTGAATGTTGTGATACCTGACAGATGTCTGTGAAGTCACTGCTTGGAGTGAGTGTTGTGATACCTGACAGATGTATGTCTGTAAAGTTACTGCCTGGAGTGAATGTTGTGATACCTGACAGATATCTGTAAAGTCACTGCTTTGAGTGAATGTTGTGATACCTGACAGATGTATGTCTGTAAAGTCACTGCCTGGAGTGAATGCTGTGATACCTGACAGATGTCTGTAAAGTCACTACCTGGAGGTACTGTTGTGATACCGGACTGATGTCTGTAAAGTCACTGCCTGGAGGTACTGTTGTGATACCTGACAGATGTCCATCCTCTTCATAGCTGACAAGTCTGTAAAATTTAATAATCTTACATTTCCCTTGGACTGAAAAAGAACAGGAAAATGAGTGAGATAGATTACACATCGTTAATGAAATGTTTGTAAAGATGTAGTTATGTAAGTAACATGAACCTTCAGTACAGCAGTACTATTCCAAAACTGATTATTCTGTAAGTTTAGTGAAATTTTGATGGACAACTATAAAGCAATTGTTGATATAAATGGTACAAAATACAGAATATAAATGGCTACTTTAGTAAAAAACTATATATTACTGTTCATTAAACATGTATATGTTGACTTATATTACAATATTTGACCGTGGATTGTTGCAAAACAGTCAATAATGGACATAATTTCCCACAATGCCTCTCGGTATTCCTTATTTACCAGGCATGACCTTACCATATCTCTGTTCTGACCTATGACCTTCAGAGGATAAGATGATGTGGTGCCATCTCACAGGTAATGGCCATCCCCTGCTCCTTGGCTTCCTTTATAACTAAAATCTGTTTAAACATTTCAGTATGCATCTATTACAACATTTTAAATTGAATACAAGCAATAATACAAGTTTACTTTTATGATATAATTCTAAATTTGTTATTGTTTTTTATTTGTCTTCATATGCCTTTAATCTCCCACAACACAACCTTTGTGGCAGATACTTAAAAAGCATAATTCATGCTTAGTACTGGTTCTATCCAGGAAGACTTTTAGGGTGATTTGTCCAAATTGTAAAATCATGTTAAACAATCTAGGTAAAGTAATTTTAAATCTGTTTACAGTTTAAAACGCAAAAGTCTATTTCAAATCTGCCAAAATGGAAAACTTACATTTTTTTTTATTTAAAATATTCTGAAGACAAAGTCTAGGTGTGTCAATGTACTAGTTGACAGTGATATTGGTACTAGTTGGCAGATATTGGTACTAGTTGGCAGATATTGGTACTAGTTGGCAGTGATGTTGGTACTAGTTGGCAGTGATACTGGTACTAGTAGGCAGTGATACTGGTACTAGTTGGCAGTGATACTGGTACTAGTTGGCAGTGATGTTGGTACTAGTTGGCAGTGATACTGGTACTAGTTTGCAGTGATACTGGTACTAGTTAGCAGTGACGTTGATACTAGTTGGCAGTGATGTTAGTACTAATTGGCAGTGATGTTGGTATTAGTTGGCAGAGGTACTGGTACTAAATGGCAGTGATACTGGTACTAGTGGGAAGTGATGTTGGTACTAGTTGGCAGTGATACTAGTACTAGTTGGCAGTGATGTTGGTACTAGTTGCAGTGATGTTGGTACTAGTTGGCAGTGATGTTGGTACTAGTTGGCAGTGATACTGGTACTAGTTGGCAGTGATACTGGTACCAGGTGGCAGTGATGTTGGTACTAGTTGGCAGTGATATTGGTACTTGTTGGCAGTGACGTTGGTACCAGTTGGCAGTGATATTGAAACAGTCTGCAAATAATTGCTTAAAACTGCATAACCACTATCTGTAGATATTTCTTTTATAAAGAAATAAACATTTTCGTGAATAATCATGGCCTTTGATGCATTTATAATGGCTTCTCTTAAACATGAATAAAACATCTGAAATCTCTTTTACTGATCAGCAATTCTAATATTCAAATTACCAGCTACAGACGGAAATTATTATAAAATTTCCAATTCAACCATACATGTACAGTCAAACCTGTCTTAAGTAGCCAGTCATGGGAAGTAGCAAAAATTGGCCTTTGTTGATTAAGGCAGGTTAATTTGTTCTTAAGTAAATGGGAAATAACAAATGTGGCTGCTTAAGACAAGTGGCTGCTAAATAGAGGTGTTACCACCTATACAGGTTTGACTGCAGAGCTCAGATAATTTTTTAGGCCGATGAGTATTACTTATCAAAAGAGTAGATGGGCGTTCTTGAGTTTTTCAGAATAGTAATGAGTAATGCGCATATGATATACAACCAAACCTGTGTTAAGTTGCAGCATACAATGGGGATGTACTATAATGGCCCCTTAGAGCATGTGGTTGTTGAATACAGACCAAGTTAGGCTGTAAATATAAAACTAACATGTTTGGCTGCTTAACACAAGAGGCTGCATAACAGAGGTTATTGCAAACTCCTGTTAAATTGCTACGATATTTTGTTTTTAGCTGTTCAAATGGACATCAAACTTTCCATTTTGTCTTTTATATTTTATCAGTCATTTTATTTCTCAATCTTTGGATTTTTTACAGACCATTGCTGAATAGTTAAATGACAGTTTAGATGTTAAAAAATAAATGGTATACCAATGCTGTAGAAAAATAGGAACAAGAATTGTACTGTGGCATAATTATTGACTTATTAGTACACAAAATTAGCAAGTTTTCTGCTCCTTATTCATTCTTGGCATGTATGTCATAACTGATTAAAATGCAATCAGAATAAGTACAAAAATATAGTTTTAGCATGCACACTGCACAATATGGAAGACATTTAATGCAGTATGTGACATTAATTTTTTTATGAACATGGCCACAATTGTTAATTAAATTTCTCAAATTATGTAATCATTTTTTTAGCATAATTTGCTTTCAAAATGAACATAAACATTAATTTCTTTTTCTCATAACGTTTTAACATCCGTTAAAGAAAAATAAACAGCGCTAGGAAGACCGAAAACAGCGCTGTAGAAACATAGACCGGCTGTTGTTTAAACTAATATAGAAAGTCGCGCGTCTCGATACATTACAAAACAAAACAGGACATTCTCTCAGAGTAAATCGTCTGTACATTTTTAACAATAAAATAACATGACTTTTTAAACAAAGTTTCATGATTTCCACATTTCATCTTAATATACTAAGACCTTGAAACTAGGTATGGATTAGTGATATTGTTGCAGCAAACGTTTTTTTTTCAAAGATGTTTTCTTCAAATTACAGAAAAAAATTGTCATGGCGTGACAGTCATTTATGATTTATCCTGATGACTGAGTGCATATTATATAAAAACAAGAGGCCCAAGAGGACCTGAGGATGCTCTACTGACTCATAGTGGCCATAACATTTTTTGAAATGCAATAGAAACATGGGGCGGAGTCATTTTTAACTCTAGGGACACCATTTGAACAAATCTAACAAAACTATAGTTGGTCATCATTACTACATAAACATTTTGAAAATCTGTTGGGCCATTCATGAGAAGAAGATTTTTTAAGTTTTTTTACTATTTTTAGAAACAGCAGCCATCTTGAATTTTAGATAGAAAAAAATAATTCTGTATAGTCTCATATGCAATAGAAACATCCATGTGAAGTTTCAGTTTAATTGGCCTAGTGATTTCTGAATAAATGAAAAAAAAGAGATTTTTTTTCGCATAGTATCCCTATGTAAAATTCTAAGTCCCCTATAAATTTTAGCCCCTAAATTTTTATCTGCAATCAAACCCCTACACATAGGGATAACTTATATTAAATATGTAAAAATCTGATATACCAGTTCTTAAGAAAACGATTTAAGTTATTCTCAATTTGTACCCTTTTTGGGCCCCTCCTTACCCCTAGAGTTTGGGTTAGGTCATTTTTAATCCTAAGGACACCATTTAAACAAATCTAACAAAACTATAGTTTGTCATCATTACTACATCATGTTCATAAATATTTTGAAAATCTGTTTAGCCGTTCATGAGTGACACCAATAGCAAGCAGGGGATAGTGTAATAACACCAATAGTAAGCTGGGGTAGTGTTGTAACACCAATAGTAAGCTGGGGGTAGTGTTACACCAATAGTAAGCTAGGGGCAGTGTTGTAACACCAATAGTAAGCTGACGGTACTGTAATACCAAAAGTAAGCTGGGGGTAGTGTTGTAGCACCACTAGTAAGCTGGGGTAGTGTAACACCAATAGTAAGCTGGGGGTAGTGTTGTAACACCAATAGTAACCTTTCGATACTGTAACACCAAAAGTAAGCTGGGGGTAGTGTTGTAACACCAATAGTAAGCTGGGGGGTAGTGTTGTAACACCAATAGAAAGCTGGCAGTAGTGTAACACCAATAGTAAGCTGGGGGTAGTGTTGTAACACCAATAGTAAGCTGGGGGTAGTGTAACACCAATAGTAAGCTTGGGGTAGTGTAGTAACACCAGTAGTAAGCTGGGGGTAGTGTTGTAACACCAATAGTAAGCTGGGGGTAGTGTTGTAACACCAATAGAAAGCTGGCAGTAGTGTAACACCAATAGTAAGCTGGGGGTAGTATTGTAACACCAATAGTAAACTGGGGTTAGTGTAATAACACCAATAGTAAGCTGGGGGGTAGTGTAACACCAATAGTAAGCTGGGGGTAGTGTAACACCAATAGTAAGCTTGGGGTAGTGTAGTAACACCAGTAGTAAGCTGGGGGTAGTGTAACACCAATAGTAAGCTGGGGTTAGTGTAGTAACACCAATAGTAAGCTGGGGGTAGTGTAACACCAATAGTAAGCTGGGGGTAGTGTAAAACCAATAGTAAGCTAGGGTTAGTGTAGTAACACCAATAGTAAGCTGGGTGGTGTAACACCAATAGTAAGCTTGGGGTAGTGTAACACCAATAGTAAGCTGGGGGTAGTGTAACACCAATAGTAAGCTGGGGGTAGTGTAGTGGACAGATAGTTGACAGCTCAACTTGATGTCTATCAAATAATGACATCACTCACTGTACTGGTTCTAGCCAGGAAGTTGACTTGAGAGTGGTTCATACAAGCTCTGAGCCTTCTTCTCAATCAAGCTTAGATAAATACATGTAATGAAATTAATCATTATAATTGTTATTTGGCCACCTTAGGAGTTCACAGACAAAGGTCAGACTTACAATCCCCTTAAAATGAAAGACAAAGCTCTTTGTGCTGAACCTAATAAACTTTGTGGTGATGCCACAACTCACATATTCTAATTATCATTTGAGCCAAAATATAATTGTGTATGTTTCAATCGCATTATCTCGGACAATAATTGGAAGGAAAAAATTCAAGTAAAAAGAGTGAAAGATAAGTTACCATCCAAATAAACTTATATTTAATATTAAATATTGGGTGATGATAGGGATACCATTTCTACTCATGTATTAGACGCATTCGTGTATATCGGGCATCCATGTTTTAAGACCAACAACTAAGAAAAAAAATACAATTCTCCTATATATGTGTATAGAGCGCATCATAATTTTGAAATCTCATCCCGATTTGGCTGTGGCGACATGTTGGAAGGAATACCTGACTCGATATGTTAAACATAATTTGATTGGTCCGAAAAAGCACACAGTAGACTGGACTCGCTGCAACACATACTCAGAGTAGTCAACACCTGCCCAGGCATGCCGTTTAAGATGTCAACTAATATGCAGAAGCCACATGGCAGCACCCGCATTCAATACTCCGAAATGACCATTGACACTTGTACACAGTCATGTTGTTGTTTTTTTTAAATCTTACAATATTTTTTTTTTACCCATAACAAAATACAACATATTATATTGATTTTATTTTATAAACATAAACTACTACAAACCGCACCAAACAAAAGATATAAGTGTGAATAAATACATTTATGATGATAACAGTATTGCATTTATTCCGCATTCTTCAATACACTTTCACCTTTACGTAAACCAGTCTGTGATATTTTAAATGTTATTTCTGATCACGACGTAAATAACCAGTTAACACTTTCTTATTTTTCGATTTATTTGACATGTTTTACTGCATATATAATGTATAAGGCTGAATTTAAATAAAACATTCTCCGCTAGGTAAATCATCACCTATAATTGAACTCACTTGAAGAAATTGTCCTGAAATTAATCTAAACATACCAGTGTAGCAAAATCTTTTCTGAATCAATAAATCTTTGAAAAATTATGTAAAAAAAAACATAAAATGAAATCTTCTGTACTTATGTATATCGCGCATCCCTTCTCTAAGATCTTAAAAGTTGGGGAAAAAAATGCGCCTAATACTTGGGAATAAACAGTATACAAAATTAAATGTATGACAATCTTTCAACTCTTGGAATAACTTAATACTTTGAGGTTATAAATATGCATTTAATTTCTAATCATCCAAACATTACATAACCAATAGTATACAATAAGTATAACTATATAGTATTACATAACCAATATACAGTTGATTGATTGATTGAATATTTAGCTTCATGTGTGTGCCATGTGAGGGCTAACAGACGCTCAGTTTACCTAATTACTCTTTCCTGGGAGCTAGGAAGGTTAACATATAATCAAGTACACTGATCTCCACAAGTGTCTGATAACTTTTCCACTAGAATCAGTGGTGAAAAACAAATTAAAATGCGAATACACATGTATATCATTATCATGTGGACAGTTGTCGGGCGGGGATTCAAACTCATGACCATTGGATTGGTAATCAGATGTACAATCACCTGAGCTAGTCATATTAAAGTTGTTTATTTCCATATACTGCATTGTTGTTACTCCAGACCAATTTGATGAAGACCAGCATAGCTTAATAATGTCACACTGAATAAATATAATTCCTATCTTCCACCCCTGAAGAATTTGCAACTTATTTTGGGCATTTTCAAGCAAGTGGCTTTAACAAATCATAAACAACAATATCATAAATGGGACATCCTAAAATGTCCCAAGAACGAAATGGAAACACATAGGATAATAAATTACTTTTAATTTATTTAGTCATTTTTAAGCTTTTGATAGGGTGTGGTATAATGAACTTATGCTCAAATTGTTTGATAGTGGCGTTACAAACTATATATTTATGTCATTCTTTAATATGTATCGTAATATGCAAAGCTGTGTACGAAACCAAGGGTCGATTTCTGAGTGGTTCAATGTTCTTCAAGGAACAAGACAAGGGGGGTAAAAGTTCATCAATATTATATCTTCTTTTCATTGGTGGTCTGATAAAAGACATAGAAGGTAGGCGTCTTGAGTTGTGTATTTTTAACTTGAAGGTTGGTACCCCTACTGTTGCGGATGATATGGTTCTTGTATCGTATTCAAAGTCAGGTTTAGACAAAATGCTAGATATTCGCTACAAATATTCCATAAAATGGAGATATGATTATAATCCCTTAAAATGTGCTATTGTTGTTTTTAATAAATCCAAACATAACTTTAATAAAAACTGCAGGTCATGGGAACTAGGATCTAGTAACATTATTCATGAAACAGAAAATTATACACATCTAGGAATTATATGTGACACATATATGTGTATTAGTGATCAAGTTCGATAGTCAAATAATAAGTTATGTGGATTTTTTTAAGTCTTATTAATAGTGGCTTACATCCGCATGGTCTTAATCCCTTGACAACATTAACAATATATAAGTCAATCGCTATAACAAAATCTCTATATGGTTGTGAATTATGGAATTCATTAACCAAATCAAATATTATACAACTAGGACATAGATTCTGTATAAAATTTATCCAAAATATCCCACAATATGTAAATACGGATTTTGCTTTAAGCTCTATTGGTGTAACTTCACATAAATGGAAATCGACTACAGGAAGCTACAATTCTTTGGTCAATTATGCAGACTCCCAAATAAGTATATTGCTAAGCAATTATTTGTTAATCGTCTGTTAAGATATCTTAGTGATGATAAACAAACTTTAGGTTTTATTCCTGACATATATAGAATATTAACGTAGTATGATCTATATAATTATTTGGTTAATTATTCTAAAATGGAAATATATTCTTAGACAAAAAGTGCTAATACATAACTCAAATACAATGTTAATAAGGTTAGGTGACAAGATGGGTCCATCATATGTCATGAATATGTTTAGTATAAATAGGCCTTGCTTCCTATGGCAATTAAGTAGGAAAAATCAGATGTTTTAGCACAATGTTTTACAGCAGTGTCACTACTAAGTAAACTGCAATCGTTTACAGCTGTTTAGCTATGTAACAAAAATTAATGTAATACGCTTGTAGATAATTTAGTACTACATATTGTTCATTTTTGTATTTCAAACACTGTCAAAAGAAATAAGCTTTGGGAAGCAGTAATAACGACTTGTGGTCTTCAGGCTTTTAATTCATTTATTAAAAAGACGCCTAAAGATCAGATTTATGCACTGCTTTCCAGGCTTAATGAATATTTATCTGACATTGAACAGATTGAAGATATATTATTGCTCAATATTGGGATAATTCACAATATGTTAAAGTAACTTTTATCGATACTGCTAATGTCTACTGTTTGTTAAAGATAAGATAAGATAAGATAAGTGACTTTATTTATAGAAGGTAACACATTGAGTTTAAAACTAATCTTCCATGTGGCCCTCTATTATTTACAAGATATACAAAAATGAAATAAATGTGTACATGAAATATTCAATGCAGACAATACTAAAAACAACAACAATTTTCTTCTTCACACACAAGACTTTTCACACACATTCGTACTAATGCCGTTTCACACGAGTGCCCAGGGCGAAAACCAGATTGTGTCTTGTGCAGTAACTGGTAATAAGTGAGATATTTCATTAAAAAGTCGTGGATCTGTTTTTCTAGTATCTTTGAAATAATTGGTAGGACAGAAATGGGTCTATAATTATTTATATAATCTTTTACTTCACTTTTATATAAGGGTGTAACTTTACCCTCTTTCCATTTTCTGGAAATACTGAATTTTTGATACTATAATTGCAGATATAAGCTATGCTGTCTTCTATGTAGTTTGCTGACAATTTAAGTGTGGTCCAATATTGTCACAGCCAGTGAATTTTGTAATGTCAATGTTTATCAGAAATTTTCTTACTTGTTCTACTGAAATTTCGGGAATATTAAATAATGTGTTGGCAGGTATTTTCTCATCACAGAAACTGCTCAGTTTTTCAAAACTTGGGTTCAAAATAGGTTCTTTTAGTTTAGAAGCAACAGATACAAATAAGTAATTAAATTCATTTTCAATATCATTTGGATGTTCAATGGCATTATCACCAATCTTTAAATTTAAAACGTTTGTGTTACATTTTTGTTTAGATACATTGAGTTCATTAAATAGTTTCCATACAGTACTAGGTTTGGTTCGATTTTCAGTGACAAATGCTTCATATTAAGATTTTTTAGACTCTTTTATGAGGCTGGAGACTTTGTTTCTCCACTTCCTGTACTCCATCTCATTATTTAAGGATTTCAATCTATCACAAGTTTTAATAGCTTCAATTATCTCAGGTGTAATCCATTTTGGCTGATGTTCTTTTTTTAACTCTGTGTTGCCTGATGGGTATATGGGAATCAACAATTTTTAAAAACATAGAAGACCATGTTTCAACTATTTCATTTGCGTCTTCAAAAATTTTCCCATTGGGCAGATTGAAGATCATTATTGAACTTTTTTTTATTGAAATTTTTAAACGACCTTTTATCATATTGTGTGATGTGAATTTTTAGGCTGAGAACAATTAGCTTTACGTGTCAGAAATATGGGGAAGTGATCGCTTAGTCCTACTTGTGGAACATGAAATGATTTTATGTTACTTTGAATATTACAATAAATATGGTCTATTAAAGTTGCTGAGGCTGAAGTTATCCGCGTAGCAACATTAATTTCCTGAAAAAGGCCAAAAGGTTCCATGTACTCTAACCATGCTTTTTTTGTTTGTAAATTAAGTAAGTCTCTATTAAAGTCTCTGAGGAGGTACAGCTCTTTTTGTTCTGATAATACATTTTCAAGTTGATTTTCAAATTTTTCATTCCATGTTACTTTTTCATTTGGATTTCTGTACAAGTTACCAATTAAAAAACTTTAAGAATTTCTTGGAGTTATTTCAAGCCATAAGCTCTCTACCTTCTCATCCTCCAAATTACACCTTCTCTTACAATTTATTTCATTCTTACAATAGACAATAATACCCTCGCCTTGCTCCTTTCTCTCATTTGTAATCACCCTGTCTCTTCGAAACATTTGATAGTTATCAAGCTGAAAAACTCTACCAGGATGTAATTGTTTCCACTTAGTTTCACATGGACATCATTATTACAGTTGTTTAGCATAATATCAATTTGTTCTATTTTGTTTCGAATGCCTTGTTTATTGATATGACCAATTTTAAATCCTTTGGATGTCAACCCTAAATCTATCAAATTTTGGGCATGCATGGAAGCACCAGTATCATTTACATTATCAACAGGCAAAATATCATGATAATGAATCACTGACATTTAGATCAGAACATATACTATCATGCACATAAAAGTTACTTGTACAGTCATTTTAAGCACATATGGAAGATCTCAGTAAGTTGTTATTTTTTAAATGAAAATCTTCCAGATCTGATGAACTGTCATCAATAGTAAGTTCATTATATGCGCAATCTTCATTAACACTACCACATATGGTTGATAAGTTATTTCTCATCATTTGAGGTACAAAGAATAGTCAGTTCTTGAAAAACCATTTCATCAGAAACAGTGTTATGCAGTTTATTTGTCAATACATTATTTGAAGTGACACATAAATATTGAGTTCTTGAACAGCTATCACATATGTCATTTAATATGTTAAATCTATTTTCACTGGCAAATTGTAGTTCCCTTGTATTGTGTATATTTTTGGCATATTTACCGAGTTCCTATAGGTTCCAAGAGTCCTTGTCCTTATGACCATAAAAATTGCATGAGAAACACCTAACCTGTTCTCTGTGCCTACAGTCCTGGGTCACATGATTTTGCAGTCCACATTTCAAACATTTGTTAGGAAAGTTTTGTTCGTCATCTTGTGTTTGCTTTGTAAGGTCCCTGTTACCATTTTGTATTTGAGGCTGTGGTGTATAACCGTCATGTTTTACTCGTTTCCTTCTCTGAGTATCCGGTTTAGATTTGGTTTGATAGGCTACGTATTTAAAGTTATCGACTATCCGTATATGGTCATTTATTTTGCCAAGTAGTCTTTTTACTCCAGACTGGGATAGATGGACCCAACCCCATTCACCATAGAAATGTTTACACAGGTCATTGTATTTGTCATAGAAACCACTGTTTACATCTATGTGAACAACTCCATGTATAGCACTAAGACATTTTATAAAGTCGTTTGCTTTGTCTGTTTGCACATCTCCTTGTGGGCACATATTTCATAAGTAGACCATGCAACATGGATTTTCATTTTGAATTAACTTGATCAATTGGCTGTATTTTTCCTCAAAATATTCAAGTTCTGAATCTCTTGAGTTAGTAACATCATTATCACCCACATATATAACAACACTTGTAAATTGTTTCAGGTTGAACATCTTAATTTTTATTTAGGACTGTTTCAGCAGTGGCACCGGGGAAAGGATTGACAAGAACATTTCCCAAAAATCCCTTCTGGTTGACACGAGACAGAATTGAATCTCCTAGTAAGAGAACTCTGTCATTTGTATCAGAAGAGGATGACATCGGAACAGGATTTCTGTTATTTATAGTTTGACGAGTCCTTTTTGGTGAATTTGATTTGTCTTTCTCAGCATGGTTGTTTTACTTCAGTCTTTGTTGAGTTTCAGGCTTTTGTTGCTTTCTAGGTGCAGGTATTAGTTTGATAATTTGAGGTAGTTTAGGTGTTTTTGTAAGGAACTCCTGGTAGGTCATATCAACTGGTGTACTTTAAGTTGCTTCAGGGTCCCCAACAGTTTGGCTCAATGTTATGTAACAAGTAATCACTGCTAGAATCTGCATCTGGAATGTATGAGCTATCCTGAACATTTTGGCCACTGATTGATGCTTTATCCATTAAAGTGTTTATTTTGTCATGTGTTTCTGTAATTAGCCCACTCAACAATTCTATTTGATCATGTAGGGTAATCAAGACCCCCTTCAAAGCACTGATTTCAGTGGTAATTTCTGCCAGATTGTAACAGCTTTGTGTGGCATGTACAGGTGACTGCAGGGTCTCGATGGGAGATATGGATATTTATACGAGTTCGGGTTGACATTTGAGAATCCTGTGTATCACAATTTTGCTGTATGTCAAAACGCTGATCATACAGACTGGCAGTTATTCTCATAAATGTAGTTTCACGCCATAGACTTTTTCCAGGTCCTGTCAGGATGATGGTAGAAAATTTTCAATTTACATTTATGAAACACCGTTTCCCTTTAACATGTACAGTATACTGCACATTTCCTGTTTGATTTATTTTAGGAGTGATTTCATTTTCAAGCACTTCCATAAA
Organism: Panopea generosa; assembly: GCA_029582155.1. Classification (NCBI taxonomy): domain Eukaryota; kingdom Metazoa; phylum Mollusca; class Bivalvia; order Adapedonta; family Hiatellidae; genus Panopea; species Panopea generosa. The sequence continues at coordinate 1,164,680 of JAPMAH010000026.1, read as the reverse complement.
ATTTCTGAAGAGTTATGCTGATACAAATTGAAGTTAATTTTTTTTGGTGTTTTAAAGTCACTTTGTTGATTTTCCCTACTTTTGTTTCATTTTGTTAATCAGACTTTACTGATTTGTACAGTGGTTATGGTCTGATTAGAGAAAATGAATGTTCCTAATTACAAAAATTTGGACCAGATGTTGGTCAGTCATTGAAACATAATTTGTAGGTAGTATAGTTAGCAATTTCACTGTAGGTGATCTTGGATACTGTGTGAAAACATTGCCAATAATGTCCTTGTTTTAGTGTTACTCAGTGTATGATCAATTTCTTACATTTCGTTTCGGTAAGATACAAAAGGTTCATCGTTGTCATTAGTCTATCACTGCGTCTTACATTTTATTTTGGTAAGATTCATTATAGATGGACAATATTATTATTTCACTTATATTAGTGTAAGGTATACTATATGACAGTTAAAAAGCTATATTGATTTTTATAAAATCATAATTTATTTAGTTATTTTAACAAATCCATCATGTTAAGAATACTCTTACAATATGACATCATGTTAGGCATATCGTTTGTTCATTCTTCATTTGTAACTCATTGTATATTGTTCATTTATATGTTATTATTTACTGCAATTTGTATATTATGTTATTATATATGCTCTCCAATTATGGAGAAAATAAAGATTCTATCTTAAGCAGCCATTCAAGGGAAGGCGCAAAAGTGCCCTTTTAAGGCAGGTTGTCGATTAATGCAGGTTTATTTATTCTGAACTCAAAAGAAATAGCAAATCTGGCAGCTTAAGACAAGTGGTTGTTCAATAGCGGTGACCACATACACAGGTTTGGCTGAACCATTAAATGGCTTGATCAATAATTCATTTAAGACTAAAAATGTTTGAGTATATATTTAAATGACTTGATAAATAACTATCTTAAAGTCACTCCCCCTGCCTCTAAATGCCTCCAGCTGTTCATCTAAGTCCTGATATTCCTAAACTTGTGTAAGAACCATTTAGCTACCTTTGTTAAGTCATACAACTTGTCTATACTGTAGCCTTTAGCAATGCAGCTGCCAATATAAACAAATTATGGACAACTTGTCCCAAAGACAACTCATTTCACATTTTTAGACAACTCATCCCAAGTTTCGGGACATTTTGTCCCATATTGTTCCATGCAACATTTCAGATAACAGAGTGTAAGCTTACGCAGTTTTGAACAACTGAGTCATCATTTCCAATTTATCACTCACTGCTTTGTCTGTCTGTCTGTATAACTGCATCACTCACTGCTCTGTCTGTACAACTTCATCACTCGCAGCTGTCTTTACAACTTCATCACTCACTGCTCTGCCTGTTTAACTGCATCACTCACTGCTCTGTCTGTATAACTGCATCACTCACTGCTCTGTCTGTATAACTGCATCACTCACTGCTCTGTCTGTATAACTTCATCACTCACTGCTCTGTCTGTATAACTTCATCACTCACTGCTCTGTCTGTACAACTTCATCACTCACTGCCCTGTCTGTCTGTCTGTCTGTCTGTCTGTCTGTCTGTCTGTCTGTCTGTCTGTCTGTCTGTCTGTCCAACTGCATCACACACTGCTCTGTCTGTATAACTCCATCACTCACTGCCCTGTCTGTCTGTCTGTCTGTACAACTGCATCACTCACTGCTCTTTCTGTACAACTTCATCACTCACTGCTGTCTATACTACTTCATCACTCACTGGTCTGTCTGTCTGTCTGTCTAACTTCATCACTCACTGCCCTGTCTGTACAACTTCATCACTCACTTCCCTGTCTGCATAATGTCATCACTCATGGCTCTGTCTGTATAACTTCATCACTTACTGCTCTGTCTGTATAACTTCATCACTCACTGTTTGTCTGTATAACTTCATCACTCACTGCCCTGCTATATAACTTCATCACTCACTGTTCTGTCTGTATATCTTCATCACTCACTACCCTGTCTCTACAACTTCATCACTCACTGCCCTGTCTGTACAACTTCATCACTCACTTTCCTGTCTGTATAACTTCATCACTTACTGCTCTGTCTGTATAACTTCATCACTCACTGTTTGTCTGTATAACTTCATCACTCACTGCCCTGCTATATAACTTCATCACTCACTGTTCTGTCTGTATATCTTCATCACTCACTACCCTGTCTCTACAACTTCATCACTCACTGCCCTGTCTGTACAACTTCATCACTCACTTCCCTGTCTGCATAACGTCATCACTCACTGCTCTGCCTGTATAACTTCATCACTCACTGCTGTCTGTATAACTTCATCACTCACTGCTCTGTCTGTATAACTTCATCACTCACTGCTCCATATTTACAATTTCATCTCTCACTGCTCTGTCTCTACAACTTCATCACTCGTTGCTCTGTCTGTATAGCTTCATCACTCACTGTTCTGTCTGTATAACTTCATCACTCACTGTTATGTCTGTATAACTTCATCACTCACTGTTATGTCTGTATAACTTCATCACTCACTGCTCTGTCTGTATAACTCGGCTTCCATGCTGACTTTGTTAAAATTTGACCAAACAACTAAATGACAAAGATTAATTCCCCGAGGTACAATAGTGGAAAATATATGTATAATAGCATCTTTGAAAAGCATTTTTTCCTAATTCTTTGTGATATAATGCACAGCAGAGTTTTATATTTGCCAAATGTTTAATAAAATGAGCACTCATGTAAGATCCTCTTACCCACGACCAGTCCTCGGTGGTGAGAGGACGACCAGTCCTCGGTGGTGAGAGGACGACCACTCCTCGGTGGTGAGAGGACGACCAGTCCTCGGTGGTGAGAGGACGACCACTCCTCGGTGGTGAGAGGACGACCACTCCTCGGTGGTGAGAGGACGACCAGTCCTTGGAATGAGAGGATGACCAGTCCTCGGTGGTGAGAGGACGACCAGTCCTGGGCGGTGAGAGGACGACCAGTCCTCGGCGGTGAGAGGACGACCAGTCCTGGATGGTGAGAGGACAACCAGTCCTCAGTGGTGAGAGGACGACCACTCCTCGGTGGTGAGAGGACGACCAGTCCTCGGTGGTGAGAGGACGACCACTCCTCGGTGGTGAGAGGACGACCAGTCCTCGGAATGAGAGGATGACCAGTCCTCGGTGGTGAGAGGACGACCAGTCCTGGGCGGTGAGAGGACGACCAGTCCTCGGCGGTGAGAGGACGACTAGTCCTGGGTGGTGAGAGGACGACCAGTGCTCAGTGGTGAGAGGACGACCAGTCCTCGGCGGTGAGAGGACGACCAGTCCTTGGAATGAGAGGATGACCAGTCCTGGGTGGTGAGAGGATGACCAGTCCTCGGTGGTGAGAGGACGACCAGTCCTTGGCGGTGAGAGGACGACCAGTCCTCGGCGGTGAGAGGACGACCAGTCCTGGGTGGTGAGAGGACGACCAGTCCTCGGTGGTGAGAGGACGACCAGTCCTGGGTGGTGAGAGGACAACCAGTCCTCAGTGGTGAGAGGACGACCAGTCCTCAGTGGTGAGAGGACGACCAGTCCTGGGTGGTGAGAGGACGACCAGTCTTCGGCGGTGAGAGGACGACCACTCCTCGGTGGTGAGAGGACGACCAGTCCTCGGTGGTGAGAGGACGAACAGTCCTCGGCGGTGAGAGGACGACCAGTCCTCAGTGGTGAGAGGTTGCGACAACAGCACCTAAGACTACTCGGCAATGCAGGATCCCTCACCACTACACCATTAAAAGTGATTTGTTAATTGATACAACACACTGGAGTATTGCATGCAACACATAAGTCTCCTACCGGTTTAATTTTGTCACCAAAGCAACCACAATTGTCCAAATGAAATGATCTTATTGCACTCTATCCACATGCAAAGTTTCACAAATCTAGCTTGGATGCTTACTGTGTAATCTATCCAGACAGAAGCGGGACAGACAGAGGTTAATACCTATAGTTCCATCTGTGCGTAACCGGTAGGGGACTAATAAAGTTAAGTTTAGTCACCTCCATGACACCAGGTTAGAAACCTCTCATCCATCATACATAGCACTTTCTGGAAGGCTTTCTGCCAATAGCCATCACAAGTTACTACATACTAAATCCAGTTTGAGGTAAGAAGTAGGGCCTGAATCACTCTACTGGCAACACTTAGACAGGTGAACATTTTAGAAAATCTTTTTTTGTAAAATCTTCCAAAATTGTGGGGTTGTTACTGTGCCCACACAAAAAAGTAAGGCTTTATTGATGTTTAACGTATTTAAACTATGACCCGGGACCTGGTTTAAACAAACCTTTTAAGTTTCCCATAACCCTTTACTTCATATAGACGCCTTTGGACACCTCTAATATTGAAAGCATTAATTCACCACGTTTCAGCAATGGGTGAATTATGTTTAATTGACAGAGTGGAAAACAGTGCAGGAAGTGTTCAGATTGCTCGTAACGACTATCTGAACTCTTCCTGCACTGTTTTCAATGACCTTCTGTGATTGGTGCAGGAAAACGCGTATCTATGGAGTAAAGGGTTAAAATATGCTTATAAGCTCCCTGGTGAGGTCATTTGTAATCTGGTTGGTTTAAGATGTTGATTGAGATCTTTTTGGGTGCTACTGCAACTACATGAAGTTGATGGACAATGTACCAATTCATTAACTCTGCTGACCTTTGGGCAAATTAAGCTAAAATGAGGTTGCTATTTCAAATACAAAAAAAAGCTAATGGACGGACGATTACTGGCAATGTGTAATGACTTCAGCCTTACTGTCCTTTAACCATCGCCGGGCTGGATAAGCTACGTCAGTAGCACATCTGACTATCAATCCAGGGATCGTGAGTTCGATTCCCCACCTGACAACAGTCTCCATAATGATTGATATACTACATTGTGTCACATAATCATTCATCTCTCACCACTGATTCAAGTGAGAAAGTTATCAGGGGTGTGCTTTTCAGGATCCCAGGAAACAGTGGTAAAACTGATCGTCTGTTAACCCTCGATGGCATAAAACGGATGCTTAATATCCAGTCAATCAATCTTTAGCCATTAGAGCTAAATTAAAGGTGCTATTACATCTACACAGGTAAAAATGCCATGCATGTTAAACTTATGTTTGACGTATGTGCCAAAACATACATTTACATATAAATAGTACCACGCGCGTTTAACATACGTTTCTGGCCATATGTTTAATGTATGTTTAACGTGCGGTCAAAACATATGTTTTCATAGGAATAGTACCACGCATGTTAAACATATGTTTAAAGTACGTTTAACATACGTTAGAATACGTACATTTTTCATATAAATAGTACCACGCATGTTAAACATGTTTAAGGTACGTTTAACATACGTAAGAATATGTACGGTTTTTTATATAAAAAGTACAATGCATGTTAAACATAAGTTTAACATAGTTACGTTAGAATACATACATTTTTCATATAAATAGTACCAAGCATGTTAAACATATTGTTAATGTAAGTCTAACATATATTAGAGTACATATGTTTTTCATATAAATAGTACCACGCATGTTAAACATATGTATTTAATGTGTATTTAATAAACAGTTGAATATGTATGTTTAAACTGTATATAAAATGTATGAAAGTTAAAAGTAGATTTGGTGTTTGTTTATCCATTTTAAGTGTTTTTAGTTAAAATTAGAAAATGTCACACCATTGGCCCTAGTTGCACAGCTGATAGAGTGCATACTATTTGTAATGATATTCACCACTGGATGACAAATTAAGACAAATTTATTAACAGACACAATTATTAAAAAAATGCAAATCTTGTAGAGACAATAAACAACAGAGTGAAGTTTAATGTCTACTCTGTCACTGGCAGGCCATAGGCTCTGGTTCCATATTCACAAACAATCTTAATTTGAGTATGCACTGAAACTTAAATTTCATGTTTATAAACATAAATATTTTTAAAGTTAATTTTTACAATATTATGCATATAATTGTATTCTGAACATTTCAAATACAAATATCATCAACCATCAAATGAAATAATTTGAAATATCAGCTCGAGTGTATACTCATGTTGGGATGTTTCGTGAAGAAGATGCCTATTATTGTCTACACTTCCTTTACCCATCAATATATTAATAAAGAAAAAAGATTTATATGATTGATATATTTAATGATGATTTTAATACAATATCATTTCAAACTTTTCTGTTTCTGGTGTCTGAAAGTACAGGTAACATAATATTATATAACTGCTAAGAGCTAGGTAAACAACCAATGAAAATGTGGGTGCTAAAGTACAAACAACATAATTAACTTTAAGTTTTGCTCAGGAGAGGTAAAAAGAAGTTACTTAAAACTGAAATATTACTGTAAGGGTGCTATTGATAATTATGATCCTGAGCAAAAAATAATGACTTAGGCAATGCCGAGGTTGATATTATTTTTTGAAGGTTGATAATTTTCAATAAAGCTGTTACAGGAATGTGATATTTATTATTTAAAAAAAGTAATTTACGCAGTAACACATATGCAGATGTGTTTATTGTTTAGGGCACTTGTTTCAGCAATATGTAGCAATTATGTATTAATTCAACTCAAATTACACAAATTAATATTTAATTCATATTCAAACAAGAAATGTAACAGATAAGTGTCACATGCCCCTCAAGGGTCTGTGAAAATAATGATATATTCTATAATAGGTAGTGATTTAAATGTATCTATTAAAATGAAGAGTAATGGGCTGACATTTCAGATTAGACTGGCAATTTCATGTTTTTTTTTACATTAAAGTGTGACCTTGACATTTGTGTAAATTTGAACTTAACATCTGATGTAAAGATATGAATATTTTTACAGGCAAATGCAGGTGATACATCATCATGACATGTTGATCACTTGTGTCAAGATATTGTAAAATCCCTCCTTTTAAGACAGAGTTACAGATCAGACATGTAATATCAAACAAATTGAAAGTGTGACTTTGACCTCAGACATGTTGCCAGGTCATGTTGATCAGTAGAGCAAAGTGTTTTTGAAATCCATCCATGTATGACAAAGTTACAGACTGGACTTACATTCCCAAACAGACTCAAAGTGTTGTCAAACAAACTCAAAGTGTGACCTTGCCATTTGAGGTACGAGTCTGGGTTTTATGCACGACAATGATGAATTGAGCCAAGTGATTTTGAAATTTATCCATAGGTGATAAAGTTACGGACCGGACACGAAATCTCAAACAGACTGACAGTGTTATTTTTTAAGCTTTCCTGCACTGTTTTCAAAGGCCTTCTGTGATTGGTGCGGGAAAATGCGTATCTATAGAGTAAAGGGTTAAGTATGACCTTGACCTTTGAAATGGGAGTCTCCTTTTCCTCAGAACTCATGAAAACAACTCCCATCTGACAGATAAAATGACATTGTCAAATCAATACTAAAATACAAAGCATTTTGTGATACAGATTTTTCAACAAAGCAACTGTATTAAAATGACTGACTAATATGGTATTGTGAATTTAACATAAATACTTAAAGTGGGATTTTATAATGTCAGTTATTGACCCCTCAATATAAATATTGTGAGACAAAGAAATGATAAAATTCAACAGTCGCAAATATTTGTAGTTTGATTGAAAGGTGACAATTATATCTTTAAAAAATTAATATTCCTTTTAATATGTTAAAATGAAATTTTTTACCTTTTGAATATCTCATTCTCTATCTCTATCATTCGTCTCTCACCACTGATTCACATGGGAAAGTTATCAGTTACTTGTGGAGACAGGGTGTGCTCGAGTACTGTTAATCCCAGGAAACAGTGGTTAGGTTAACTGATCCTCTGTTAGCCCTCGATGGCATAAAAATGACGCTAATTATTCAATCAATCAATCAAATGAATATCTCTCAGACCTTTTGGAATCCCTTTCTCTGTAAATATCCCATTTATTAGTTCTGGAACCGGACATAACATCTTGGAAATACCGCTCAAATGAAAGCCACTACCACGTACTGTCAGCTTGTTCAAGATACTGGCATTTGTGAAGATAAGCCCTCTGTAAGAATTTACAAATAAATCAATAAATGTAAAGTAAGACTTAATAGTTACTTCTTAATATATCTCTATATAACTCAATATAATGTCCGACTGTTTATTCCGTAAAATTACATATGAACACCAATGTATCATTTCTTTTATCTTATACCGAATAATGGTACATTGAAAAACAATATAAAAAAAAGATTGTTTGTTCCATTCGAGTATAACACACATTTTTGAAGGTCCAATATACTAATTTTTTCTATACCTTAGGTAAAAAATTAAAGATTGATTAAAATAAAACGAAACAAGCAAATTCAATGAATTTATGTCCCCCAATTTTTTCAAAATATTTGATTATGGCATTCGTAAGTGATTGCATGGAAACCCCTAAAATTACGATTTTTTTTATTTTACTTACCAAATCAACAAAATTGAATAGGTCCTATAACTGCAATACCTTGTATGAAGTTTCAATCAAATATATGCAGTGACTGCTGAGTTACAAAATTTCTAAGTGAAACATAGGCTTTAATTTGCAAACAAATCTGGTATGAGTTATCTAATTTCATTATTTGAGTTGGTTTCATTACTACAAAACCATAAGTAAAGTTTCAATCAAATACATTAAGGGTTTGTGAGATATGGTCTTTAACTTACATGTAAAACTTTAACCAGAACTGGTAAGTTAAACAACGGCAATTTTTTGCATTATATTCATGCAATAGTAATCCAACTTAGTTATTGTAGTAGGGTTGGTGACTGTGAAGGCTTGTGTAAAAGTTTCAAGTCATTACATCCAAAGGTTACTGAGTAGGGACGTGCATGCAAAACTTTAACCAAGGTGTGACACTAATGCTTGGAGGAGTAGAATAGCTCTCTTTATTCTGTGAATAGTCAAGCTTAAAATGATTAAAGAATAAGTGATATTTGAGGTGTATACATATGAATGCAAAAATATTCGTGGTCCAAATGATATTCCTATAAATGCAAAAGTCGCCATCTTGAATATGAGATTGAAAAATCTTGTGAATCATAAGTCTCACATACACCAAAAATATCCATGTGAGTATAACTAGCCAAATTGGCAAGTGGTTTTAGAGAAAGTGATGCTAATGGATGACAGACTACAGATGACAATACAATGTATTACTCAGCAATTGTATAGGTCCTTCTGACCTTTTGCCAGTAGAGTAGATAGCTGTCAAAGAAATATCATTGGCAGAAAAAATGGCAACTGGAAGATAAATACTGTTAGAGCCATTTATCTGAGTTGAATAAATAGCATTGTAATTTTAAAGTATATTATATACATTATATCAGATTTTCATATTTCTTTCTTTGTTCTATATCACATCATCCATCAAAATGTATAAATATTTCAATATGAGAGTAAATGAAAGGGACTTGGTATCAGGCACTTTATCAGTATTAATTTCATATTTTCATACTTACAAGGATCAGTGTCAGCGGCAGTCTTCCTTGGCTACACACCTCCTCTCCAACAGGTGTGTGAGATGACAATAAGCGATTACACAGGTCCCTCAGTGACAGAGATTTAATGTCACCTTTCAGGCATTCAGCTACTTTCTGAAATGAATAAAATGGATACATACCATGTTCAAAAGGTCGCAGCAGTTATGTTATTTAAGTGCACAACACATGTATTTAATTTAAAGCTTGTGAAAACAGTTATTTTTTGTAGAATATATCAAAATAAAGGTTTGCATTTTACAGAACAAATATAAGAAGAATAACAACTGTTGGAAGAACTATCTTTTTTGCATAGTATTCCCATGTAAATATCGAAGTTCCTTGTACCCTAACTGCTGTTTAACAAACTTAAACATGCTTGCATATGGATCATTTATACCAAAGTAAACTTGGATCATCAGTTCTGAGAATAATAATTTAATGATATTTCATCTATTACAACTTAACAATGATCCAGACATTAAGACTGACATTACTTAATATGGATGAGAAAATCAAAAGATTTCCTGTTTTCTCACAGTGTTCCCAAGTTAAATTGGTCCCCAAGGGCAAAGTAAATTTTAGCTTGAAAAACCCTGAGAGATGCATTAGGTGCAACAATATAAAAGCTGTAAGGCTTGTAGTTTGGGAAAAGAAAAGTTTGGAAATTAAAAAAAAGAAAGAATGATAAACCCTTGGGACATGACGAAATTTTACCCCTGGGTCATGATTTTAACAAACTGGAGAGAGCTTCATGTAAGAATGGTTCACACAAAATTTAGTAACAATCTGTCAAGCGGTTTCAGAGAAGAAGTGGTTTGAAGAAAAGTTCAACAATGGGCTAATGAAAGACACAGAGTGATCACAAAAACTCATCTGTGAGCTCTGGACTTATATTCATAAATACTTTGAGTCTGAGATTTAGAATCAGACTCAAAATATCCAAAATTTAAGATTCAAGTTACAACTACGAAACAAGCAAATCATTATCTTTATTTGCAGAATTGAGTAGTTTGAATGGTTATTTAACAGAAAATGTTACAGGTACACATTTCTTAGCCATAAATGCATGTTTACCGTTTTTTACAAATATGTAAGATTTGAGTCTGATTCTCAGACTTTAATAATTTATGAATTTAGGCCCAGGTTAGCTAAAATGGATGAAATTGAAAAAATGTCACAATTATCACAGTGCATACATGTTTGTACAATTTAACTATGCACTTGTATAATATATGGTGTCTGAATAGTATTAATGACATAGTTGGATTTATATGTTTCATATTTGCCTCACTCATGTAACACGTTTTTTGTTATAATTTCATATAACTTCTATCAAAATTTTATTATACTGTACTACCATGTGTCCCTTTAACAAGATATCCAAGAGCTATGTTAGTGCTTTATAGAGGCTGTAGATTACTTTGACAAGGTCATCGTTAAATTGATTTTACCAAAAGTTATTTTCAAAAGATTATTATTTACTTCTATTCTTTAATTTCATAGAATATTAGTCATGAAAGTGCTGCAGCACTTATAGAACAATAACCAGTATTTGCAATCAATCGAACCCCATATAAAATAAAACATTTACACATTACACATTTAAAATTGTGGGGATGGAGGGAGGGGCAGTGTAGTCGATAGGATGTTGGCCTCTCATGCCTGAGGTCGTGAGTTCGATCTCCAGTTCTACCCGACAACACTCGGTACTGGTTTTAGCCACAAGAGCATTTCATATATAAGTTCTAAGCTTTCTTCGCAATTGAGCTAAAAGAGGTTATTTTAAGCCTGTTAAAGTGATTGGGTGATCTTCATTACTTTTCATGTTTTCAAAGATATTGTACCAACCTTTCATCTCAACTGATTTCTAAGTTCAGTAAACCTACTAGTGGAGAGAGCCACAACTTTCTTTGTTGCATATGTGCTGCTTGCAAACCCATCATTCATTTTTTTAATTATGTTCTGCAAATCAAAATTATGAAATCTATGAAATACATTGTGGCTGATGATATGGCTGATTGAAGAGCTCTTGCAAGCTTTCATGGGCAAAAATATTGTAATCAAGTATAATCACTTACATTAAAACTTTTCTTTACACCTTATGTGTAATTCGTATGCAAATTTCTATTTCTGTCTTGTGAACAAAAATAGAAAATGTACTTTATTTAGAAAAACAATGATAGATATATATAAATAATTAATGTATCTAAATGTATTCAAAAGTATTCGCAGTGAATTACTTTAAAAATGTCACTATCAAAATAGTGTTATGATTATAAATGATATTGCCGCAGTTTTCTACCATAATATAAACCTCTGTGTTGGCCTAGTTGTCTAGAACTTCATGTGTTTGGCATGGTACTGAAGTCTGCCAGCACTAAACAGTTGTTGAAAACGGCAATAATCACCCAAAAATACAATACATTCAGTAAAATATCACTTGAATGCCAAAAATGTATACTTCTCTCTTACCATTTGATTGTATTTTTGAGTATTTAGCGTAATTGTTATGCTATTGAAAGCTAACAGATGATCAGAGGGTCGTGGGTTTGATCTGTCAACATGGTTATGTGTGAGACGGAGATTATATCCGTATATGCTTAGTAGTGGTTCTACCCTACATCGAGCCTGTTATAATAAGTTGTGTCACAATCAAAGTGAAATAAATACGTTTTAAACAAGAGTTAACAGACCATCAGTTAACTGATCTGCGCAACTAACTGATATTTTCTCCATTTGAAAGGGTACAGGAAATGATTAATTGGGACATGTCTTTTGGTGGGACAATTTGTTAAATATGGGACAAGTTGTCTCGAAACTTGTGACGAGTTTTCTTTGGGACGATTTGTCCATAATTCGTTTGAAACAGTGGTGAGAGACGACGAGACTGATAGTCATTTATCAGTCATCATGGAGAATGTGTTGTAAATTATTGGCGGGTATTCAAACTCATTACCACCTGGACTGATAGTCAGACACGCTAGCAACTGATCAAAGAGGGCCTGCATGTCTTCACCATTTGTGACCAATTGACTTCAGTGCACACTACATGAAAATAAAATCTTATTTTACATGAAAGAAAGAGTTAGTTTTTATTTACTACAAATATAAATTAAGTTTATGGATAATAAAAAAAAATTGAGGCTATTTATTGGGGTTAAGTGTCATTTTCAACACATAACATAATTATCTATGATATATCAAATTGTACTGTTGGAGGAAAACATCAGAGTACTTGGGACTAGAAACACTGTCCTTCCACAAGACCACAATAGTCATTGAACGGCAGTGCCTTGGACCACTGATAAAACAGTGGAAAATGGATTGATTGATTGAATACTTAGCGTCATTTTTATGTTATCGAGGGCCAATAGACAATCAGTTAACCTTACAACTATTTCCTGGGATCCTGAAAGGTTAACCAGTACTCGAGCACGTCCCATCTCCGCACGTAATGGGAAATGGAAAAATGGAATTCCGCTGAATTGAAGTGAAAAGAAGATGATTGAAACTATGATGATAAAGTCGAATAAGAAAGTTGAGTACTTTTTTATTTCAAATAAAACACTTAACAGAAAGTTAATGTTTTATCAATGATGGGCTATCAAAACAAAAGCTAGTGAGACAGAGACATTAATGAATCTGTTGAAATGGCCAAAGTTTGTTTACAAAACAAATTCTCAGCTGCTGGTATAACCCAAAATAATTCAAAGTGATAATTGAGTTTCTCATTTATATGACATTAATTAACAAGAGAGCCAAGATGACCCTATATCACTCACCTGACTGACCTTGAGTCACCCAACTTAAGTAGATTATATCATACATGTAAACTCAAAATTCCAGAAAAAGGACATGGGCAAGTAGTTAGAATTTTGATTTGTTTTGAAGATGTAACAGATGTGTAGAAGAGTTCAAACTTGGTAGAGATTCACCCATGGTAAATGTCAGTGAAATTACATCAAAATCAGATCAGTAGATTCTGACAAGAAGGCTTTTGAAGTTTTTACTATAGCTATCTACATAGTAAACTAGCACCTCACTGTGACGGTCATGTTTTTAACAAATCACAACGGCTTGAATAAAACTTGGTAAATGGTCACCCAAGGAACATTTCTGCAAAATTGTTTTAAAATTGATCAGGAAGTTTTTTGACAAGAAGATTTGTTAAGTTACTACTATAGCTTATATTATAGTTAACTAACCCCACTCCCTGGCCGCCATGTTTTTTGACAAATCACTACGATTTGAAAAACTTGGTGAAGGATCCTCCAAGGAACATTTCTGTGAATTTTTTTTAAAACAAGTCAGAAGTTTCTGACAATTAAGAAGATTTTTTAAGTATTTACTAATTAAATTTGCCCCACCCACTGGCAGCCATGTTTTTTGACGAATCAAGAATGCTTGAACAAACGTGGTAGAGGGGGTCACCAAAGGATCAGTTCTGTGAAATTATTTTAAAATCGAGCCAGTAGTTTCTGACAAGAAGATTTTTTAAGTTTTTTCTATAGCTTATATAGTAAACCGATCCCACCCGCTGGCCGCCATGTTTTTTGATGAATCAAGATGGCTTTAACAAACTTGGTAAAGGGTCACCAAAGGAACATTTCTGTGAAGTTATATCAAAATTGGCCCAGTGGTTTCAGAGGAGAAGTTGTTAGAAACTAAAAGTTAATAATGGACGATAGACGACGGACACCAGGCGATGACAAAAGCTCACATGAGAGCCTTTGGCTCAGGTGAGCTAAAAAACTAAATATATATATTTTATTGTATTTGATGTAGATTTTAATTTGAAAACCATCAAAGTTTCTTCCTTATTTTCAACCGACATAACAGTTTTGAATGACAGAGAAAATTGCAGATAGTAAGTTATGATAAACAAATATCTTTAAATATGTTCAAGTGGAATTTAGAAGTTGAAGTTGTAACTGTTGAGTTAAGAAATTGAGTGTCGAGTTCAAAATCAAATGTCTGAGTGTCATGTTAGAAAATCGAATGTTGATTTAGAAAGTCGAATGTTCTGTAAGGATATAGAAATCCATCCTTACAATTTTTTGTGATAGTATAAACTCACTGTCTTGGTCAAACTTACGTGCAGAGACAAGACTGTGCCAAGTTCCTTGCAATTTTGACTGAGAGGGTGAGAAATGTCTATTCCACATGGATGAACTGATGATGAATTTTTTCTTCTATACATCTCATACAAATGATAGACCCTTGATAATGGCCGTAATCACAAAAATATCCTATTTTCTTATTGGGTATTTAACAACCAAAACCATTTTCTGACTCGACACTCTATTTTCTTCCTCAATACTCGATTATCTTACTCAACACTTGACTTTCTCACTTGACACTTAACTTTCTCACTCGCCACTAGACATCCTTACACGACAGTCTTACTAGACATTCACCTCACTCACTCAACACTCAACTTTCTCACTTGACATTCTCACTTAACACACTGTATACTCAACCTTTTTACTCGACATTCTAATTGTACACTGAACATTCTAGGAAAAGTGACACACCGCCCAGGCATAGTTTCTGAGATGATTGACTGATATAAGGCATTGCGCCTCATTGTCATTTGCCTCACACCGCTGATTTTACTGGGAAAGTCATCTCGCAGAGATAGGTGTGCTAGAGTACAAGTTGACCTTCTAGGATCCAAGAAAAATGTGGTTAGATTAACTGGTCGCCTGTTAGCCCTCGATTGGCATAGGTCTGCTGGTAAATATTGAACAACAAATGAAAGAAAGAACAAACAAACAAACAAACAAACAAACAAAGAAGGACAGACATTCCTACGAATTGGTATATTTATGTGGCTTCTTTGCGCCAAGCTTATTACTTGTGTGGTTTAATTTTAGCTACCCAAAAGAAAAAAAAGACACATAAAAGCCGTTTTTAAGAGTCTAGAAACAGCCACATAATTATTTTTGCAACTGCTTTTCAACCGTCCATAAAAATTACTAAACCTAAACCCTAGACACTTAACTACCAATTCCTGTGCACAGACGGACAAACAGACAAATAAAAGCAACCGCTTTAACTGTCAAGTATAAATAAAGGATAAATAGGTCAACTACAAATAAAGAATAAAGATAAATCAATACAAAATGTTTATCTTTAATAGCAGTTGATAAAATCTAGTAACACATTTATGCTGATATCGTGCACAAATACATACTTTTGGTGAAAGTATTATTTCTTTAGACCACCGGCTGGGTCATACCAAAGACTTTAAAAATGGTACTAGAAGCTTCCTCACTTGATGTTCAGCACTTAGAGGACCCAGTATAATGTGACTGGGTGGGGTATCATACTATGTGTCTGCAGCAGGATTCTCCAGTGTGACAGCGCTTAGAATACTGTCTCAAGTAGACACCGTCGCGATATGACTGAAAAATTGTTGAAAGTGACAATAAACACCATACAACAACAACAACGACATTTCTTTAAACCAAGTCACAAGTTTTAAGAAATTTCTTAAATAGTTAATACACTGCAGAGCTATCTTTCAGTTGATAAGAAAAACCTTCTTTTCTCAGATGATTTATCTGCTAAGATGCTTTCTGAATAACACTTCAGAATTAATATTAATCTTAGATGAAAATATTGATTTAAGATGTAAAGTTAAGAAAATGTTGAATATCTTAGATGAAAATAGATCTAAAAAGCTTTATGTATATGGGTGCTTTTCAAAATAATGAGGTTTTTTCTTTTTTCTTTCCTAACTTTTAATCCCTTTCACTTTTAGAAAGTGTTTGTGGGCAATTCATGGGCCAATCATTTTTGTTAACAAATTTGTTGAGTTTCAGCTGAACGGCTCAATCAGTATAAAAGTTATGTAAGAATATATAGCTAAATTTGTCCCCTGTGCACCCAAAAAAGTGTGACATTTTACATAAAGGCTTATATTCATATGTGTTTTATTTTTTTGAAACCGAACATATGGTTATATTTTTTTTCTTTTTTAGGTAACTTAACCCTTTATCATTTTACAAAATATACTTTTAATAATAAATTATAAATTATTCTAACCAAATTTTAATGTCATGTGACAGAACCCCATTCATTTACAAAAAAGAGATAAAATATTAAATTTACGTTTGGAATGCTGCCATTCCATTTCATCATTATTTTTCTAAAATCCTAATGTTGTTTTAATCCCTTTTACCTGTCAGCTTGGAACAAATTATCTAGTTTTATTAATTAATACATTATTTTGTCCAGAATTTAGATGCATGTCTTGATACTTAAAAATGTCCCCTGTGCACCTTTTCAGTTGTTGGGTGTCAGATTTCTATTATTCTTTAAATAAAATGGCATTCTGCTTTATTTTCCTAGAAAGAAAGTGACAAGGGATGCAAAAACAGCTTTCAGCTTCTCATATGCAGGGATGTTAAGCATCTGCATGGTTTAAAGCAATGTCCCCTGTGCGCTCTGTTTTGGCAGGGAGATAATAACATGTCATAACTGACAGATGCGGTGCTACATTTCCATATTCTGAGAAATGTGTACATAATATTTAGGCATCACTTGATAGTTTAGCAATTGGATGTTCAGTGTATTATAAATACTGGTTATTATTATTTCATAAGAAAGGTGAATTTTTAAAGGCTTTTAAAGCAACACATCCACATTTGAACTTTTAAAAAAAAAATTTAATTGAGTTATGAGCACATTTCCCATACAAACATATGATCAATTAGCTGTATATGAGCATATAAACACAATCCCGAACAAAATGATTCCCAAATTATAATGCGTGACTAACACTTTATAAAACAAGCGTGTAACTCACCCGAGACAAAAAAAGTGTCAAAATGACTTTCAAGGCAGGTTAAGTACACTACGCACTAAAACGTGAAGTTTTTTAATACGACTCGCATAATTCAATTTGAAGCCAAGTTGGAATCCTCGGCAATTTAAAAATAATTTATAAAGCGTTTGTCACGCTTTATAATTTAAACTTCTTTTTTTATAATTCTAAAGCATTCTGGATAGTGTTTATTAGCACATATACAGCTCACTGACCATATATTTATGTATGGGAAATGTGCTCACAACTCAATTGAATTTTTTTTTAAAAAAGTTTAAACGTGGATGTGTTGCTTTAAAACTCATTTTATATAGTTTCAACATTGAGGCATATAAAATGACATATTCTGTTTTATTATTTTATTTTAATTACTATCACAATTAAAAAACATAAAAACAGATTAAAATTATTCATGTAATGCTTTGATATATGCCATGTATTATACGCATCAATTAGATGCACAGCCGACGCTAAAATTTTAATATGTATAGCAATTATAGTAGATTATAATTTTGTACAGAAAATAAGTACCCCAGTGGCATGGGCATCCACAATAAACCATCTGGTAAAGAATGCCACACTGAAGAGAAGGTGTCTGCTTAAAATTAGGAATGATGAAGAAAATGACACTATTGCTGATGTCATAGGTACAAGAAAAGTAGGAAGACCAACTAAATCAAATTCAAAGGTGAAATGGCAGCTAGCATACACTAGCAATGCTAGGAATCTGTGGAATTGCAAAAAAAGTCTTTGACAATTCAAGTACAGGCAGACGAAACAGAGTAAAACCATGTCCAAGCCTGGTGAATTTAAAACCATGTGGAAACCAAAAATTGATAAATTTCTTGAATATAATTCACGAGTCATGCCTAATAAAAAAGCTAACTACTCCAGAATTACTGGTAGTGGAATAAGGTTAAAATTCTGTGAACATGAATTGAACTATTGAATTTTATGTTGACAAAAGTGTTTAATGGTAATTGATAGTGCTTGTGCATTGAGACTAAGAACTTTATTCCACGCTATAGACAAATTTTATTCCGTTGTTTAGAAATATTTTTGGAGGGTCTAATTTTCTCTTTCAAACATTGACAACATTGATAGTATTGTTTCAAGCTTTACTGTAAGTACAGTTCATCTAGTTGTTAAGATGTTTACAAGAAAAAGTTATTTAGTCAAAACAAATTGTTAATTACAAAAATATTATTTGCGCTATGATTTGTCCCCTGTGCACCTTTTCCATAACATTACAAAGTATGTATGAATTCTATTACTTTATATAACCATTCATGATATTTTCTTATTTTCATACTTTATATGAAGTAGTACATGTTATATATGTGATTGTTTGCTGTTAGTTGTTCTCTTAGCCACTATTCTCCCTTTGCATCATTACATGCTGTTGAATTTTCAGGTAATTGTTCTGAAAAAGTGTGATACTATAGTAATGTTGAGGAATATTCTATATTCTTTACCCAGAAATGTCTTAAGTAGATCACAAATAATTATTTTATGACCATAAAAGTAATTATAAATGCATGTAATATTGTCTGTCAGTATTAGGTGTCCCCTGTGCACTGAATCTCTGTAAAAATAGTTCAATTTTGAAATGAAAATTTTGGCAATTTTAAGTTGCAATATATTCTTGAAATTTGGTAGGTGGTCTATAAACATGCATACAGTGAGGAAAATGTAGATTTTATCCTAATTTTATTTTTGTTTTTTATACAGCAAAAACTTTGTGAGGTAACAATTTATTTTCTATGTCAAATTTGGACAAAAAGTGTGATTTTTTTTTATTTTCCTTGAACAACTGATTAATTATGCACATGACTATACACATATACCAGTTACTGATTATATAATTCAGAAAATTGCCTATGATTCAGTCTATGTTCCGGTCATAAGACACTTTTATGTATCACCCATATTGTTGGAAATGTTCGCAATATTTGGATTAAAGGTGGAAATATTTTTTGATTTGTATATCCTGATACTTCCCCAATGTTATTTCTGTGCAATTTGAAGTATTTATTATCATGTAAAATAGGTGACAATCATGAAGACTAGGTTTGAATTTTCAACCCTTATGTCAAACTTTTGCCTCATTATTTTGAAAAGCACCCATATGGCCCCTGGTCTTCTTTACCCAGGATAGCGGAAGACAATACAAAAAAGAGAGCTTTCAGAGGGACAGCGCGCTCAACTATTTCAATAATTTTCTTAAACAACAATTATTTCAGGAAATAAGTATGAAATGAAAGAAAATTAATATAACAACCGCTGTCGGAGAGACAGTGCACTCACCTATTTTGATGCTGTTCTTAAATCTTTTTCAGAAAATAAGTACCAAATAGAAGACAATTTATCTTAAGGGTGGTAAAATTAAGCTATAATTATTGCTTGTCCATTAAACATAAATTAGCAAAACAATTCACCAACAGTATTTATTTTCATTATCAACAGTTATGATTTTTTGAAAACAACAAAGTGAATGGATGGCCAGTTTTGTCTTAAAATTATTTCATTCAGCATTTGTCATTTTTACATAATTTTTCTTTCAAGACAGAGTTTTCAAGGTAAGCTACAGCTCCCGTACAATTTGTTTACGAAAAAAACCATTTCAAGTGGTGATTTTATCTTACATTTGTTGAAATAAGATGCTCAGAAAATCCTTTACGTTAGCATTGATTTGTTTACTTGAAAAATCCACTCAATAATCCACTCAATAATACACTAGGATTAACATTAGTTTGACAAAAGAGGTGATCTTCCAGACACCCTTTTTTAACAGCGTATGTGTAACACGCCAATATATAATCCCTTTAAATGGACTGATTTGAATCTCAATCTACACGACATATTGCCTATTACAGCAACTTTTCTGTAATAATAATTAACATTTTTTAATCTAACATCAATTCAAAATCAACCACAGTTGACGAGGACATGAAGAAAGCCGGTAATATTACATTTGCCTTCAGGGACTATTTTTATTTTCATGCTAATTAGTATGGACACTCCAACTAGGGATTATTTTCATTGCTGAGCGATATGCTAATTAGTATGGACACTCCTACATTTCAGCCATCGTAGTAAATAGCAATGGTGTGCAGACATCAGATATCAAAAGTAAAGAGTAAAACATGTTTTCACGTCAATACAAAGTTACTTTAATCCAACAGATGCATAAAAAAATCAAGAACTACTTCCTGTTGAGCAGTTAGATGGTGCATATGAAATGAAATAATTTTATCAACTAGGTTCCTAATTAGATGTCAGTAAATCTGGCGCCTCAAAAACTGCAGGTGCTAGAGTGCGCACAAGGTCAAATAGTGAAGTTTTTGACAATTCAAGGGGCATTACTCCGACATTAATATTACGATTTAGCTAATTCAAGAACTTATTCAAGTTATTATGCGTATAAAACTACTGTGAAAAATGAGCTACAGTTCACACAATGTGAAATGTTGCATTTTGTAATGTTTCAAGGACTATTACTCTGACATTAATATACAATTTGGTTATTTAACTACTGTGCAAGTTTGGTGAGGATATATCAAATGAAAAATGTTAGTGCTAGAGTGCACATAAAGTCAACTACCCAGTAGTGGATTTTTAATTTTTCAAGAGCCAAATTCTGACATTAATACTCTGATTTGGCTAATTCAAGAACTTGTCTGAGATATGGTTATACAAGTACAAAAAAGTTTATGGACAGACAACAAAGAACAGGCGATCAGAATAGCTCACCTTGAGCTTTGCTCAGATCTGCTAATAGATATTAATGTAAATTATACTAATATTATTAATTACCTTAAATTCTTCATGAGTGTTGAGCCATGGGCATGTACATAATCTGCTCTTGAGAACAGCATTCCAGTTTTTCTGTTTTGAAAAATAAAATAAAGGCTAAAATAATCATGTTTACATGGCAGTAATTAATGAGAGAACTTTCAAATAATTTACTATTTGGAGAACTTTTAAATCATATCAGCATTTAACAAAATGATAGGCCAGACAAAATAAGCATGTAACATTATATTGATATATTAAATATACATACAAAGTTATTTATGTGTGATCATGTTTTAAACCAGACCCTTTAAACACTGTTTCAATCACCTTCCCAAGCAAGATTGGAACTATGAATGTAAGATTTCTTTAATAACATCACTAAAACAAGAAATGTCACTGGTAAACTTGTCTCACATGCCCGGCAAATTGTCGGTGAAAATAACAATATATTTTGTAATAGGCAGCAATGTATCCATGAATATGAAGAGTAATGGACTGATGTTTCACACTAGACACACAATTTCATATTTTTTTCTTACATTAAAGTGTGACGTTGACCTTGACGTCTAATGTTAAATCCTTGGTATTTCCACAGGTAAATGCAGGTGACAGATCATCATGACATGTTGATCAATTGTTTCAAGACAAAGTTACAGAACAGACATGAAATATGAAACAAAATAGATCCATGTATGATAAATTTACAGACCGGACTTGAAATCACAGACTGAAAGTGTTGTACAACAAACTAATGTGTGACCTGTGGTCATGTCATCTTGATAAACTGAGTCAAGTTAAAGACAAAGTTACAGACCAGACATGAAATATCAAATTGAATGTGTGACCTTGACCTTTAAGTTCTGGCTCATACATGCAGCACTTCATCATGTTAAGTTGATCAAGTGTTTTTGAAATTTATCCGTAGGTGACAAAGTTACAGACCAGACACGAAATCTCAATCAGACAAAGTTAAATCATGACCTTGACCTTTAAAGTGGCAGTGTTATGCCAGACATGTCATGTTGATCATTTGTAGCACATATTTATGAAATTCATCTATGCATGACAATGAATGAATAGGGTTTTATAGTATACCAACACATTAAAGGTTATTCGACGCCAACTGGAAGGAAGATTCCAGGTTCACTCTACATGTACAAAAACAACAAATTAACATAGATTTAAACAAAAATACACCAACAAATGAATATGCAGAATGAACCTAGAACCTAATTGATACCTGCAATACTGCAGAGTTTCAGCAAATTCTATCTCAAATTCAACTCATATTGTTGAAACAGTGGTCCCATTCTTGCCGTCACTCATATGGATCCCTGAAACCACACAGGGTTTGATAATTTAACAACAATAGTGAACATGACATAAAATGAAAAATGAACAAGACACCCATTCTGCAGAGATCGGCAGTGATTCTACTCTTAGCCGGAACTACACAGGCTTATGAATGACAAAGTAATAGGCCAGACACGAAATCTCACACAGACAGAAAGTGTTGTCAAAGAAACTCGAAGTGTGACCTTGACCTTTGAGGTATGGGTATTCATTTTATTTGTGACACTTTGTCATGTTATGTTGATCATTTGTAGCAAGCATTAACAAAATCTATCTATGCGTTACAAATGTACAGGCTGGACATGAAAACGGAAGGACGGACACTGCGATTACTATATGCTAGAGCTGTTCCAATATATAGCGGTATACTGGTTTATTGCAGTTCATTTATGAGCAATATGCGTATTGTATTGGCAGGGTCCATACGGCCATACTGCGATACACTTGTACGTTATGCATAATTAAATTTCCTTTAACTTTAAAATAACGCCAAAAAAAAGCCCATCAAAATCTATTACAATGATCATATATTGAGAGATCAAACAAATAGCCTTGCCGCCGTATTCTATTGATAAATCATAAATATGCAGGGCTCACACTGTCGGTGGCCAAGGGCACCAATTTGGGATAAAAAAATAACAAGACAAGTCGCCTAAGTATTTCAGTTTGTGGCATTTACACGTGATTTCTGTGCTCGGCGACTTTTTCATTTTTTATTATTTAAATCCACTTCTCTGGAAATGCCTGTAAGGATTAATGAGGTGGCGGGGGATATAAACACGTCTTGTTATTTTTTTTACATAAATATGTAAGTTACAAAACAAAAGAAGAACTATCTTTGACGAACAGACCCAAGTCATTTGCGTGATATATCGTCTTGTCCTAGTGACCTTTTTTTGCCATTAAGTTATTTAAAATTCCAATCACAACTAAAGAAGATACTGTCCGGGCAAGAGGAATCACAGTGTAAACATTGTATTTTCAAACACTAGACCTTAAGCTATGACCTTGACTTTGATGAACAGACCCAAGTCATTCGCATGACACATCAGTTTGTCCTGGTGAACATTTGTGCCTAGTTATTCAAAATTCCAGTTGCAACTACAGAAGATATGGTCCGGACAAGAGGAAACACAGTGTATACATTGGATTTTCAAACACTTTACTTTGAGCAATGACCTTGACCTTTGATGAATGGACCCAAGTCATTCGCATGACACATCGTCTTGTCCTAGTGAACATTTGTAGCAAGTTATTTAAAATTCCAATCACAACTGAAGGAGATACGATACAGTGGATGCACGCACGCAGCCCATTTCTATTTCCCCCGCTCCGCTAGTACGAGGGGTGGCGGGGGAAAAATATATCAAGGGCATTTCGCAAGTAAATAAAACAAAGATTTCGGGTAAAGGTGGTTTCAATAACAAAACATCATTGAATAAACGATTAAAAACACAGTTATAATAGTTAATTCACATAAATCAAATCATTTCCTCATTTGTTTTATCAAATTTCAAGGATGTTAAAGTTTCAAATAATGAAATTGCATTAAAAGTCGGCAGCTCTTTTTTTGAATTGCAGCTCCGTTTATATTTCTTGCAATAACGAGATGTTTTGTGTTTTTTTTTACAGTCCTGCATGTAGAGGATTGTATCTGTTCTAGAGGCCTGACTTCCACATTGAAATGTTCAATAATTATGTGTTCAAATACTACATTTAGGTAAATAAAACGCTGTTCGACATTTAAACTTTAAATTTCAATTTGCATTTAAAAAAAGTGAAGAAAATTGGAAAATTGGATAAAAATAAAAACAGACAACCAACTGTTCAGCTTTAACGACAAAATACTAAACTATTTGTCACTTGATACTTGTATATTTGTAATGAATGACAACTACAAAGCAAAAGTAAGATTGTTTTTCTAATGTTAAGTAGTGTATCATATCGTTTTGCGAATTGGCCTACACTGATCACGTTACGTATTGTATTGGAAGTGTCCAGGCAACATACAGCTCTACTACATGCCACCCCAAACATTTGGGGGTGCTTGGGGACATAACAATAGGCCCAAGAGGGCCTGAGGATGCTCTACTTACTCATAGTGGCCATAGCACTTTTTAAAATTCTCCTATGCAGTAGAAAAATTGGGACCATTTTTAACTCTAGGGACACCATTTGAACAAATCTAACAAAACAATAGATGGTCATCATAACTACATAAACATTTTGAAAATCTGTTGGGCCATTCATGTGAACAAAAATCTTCTATATACTCTCCTATGCAATAGAGACATCCATGTGAAGTTTCAGTTTAATTGGCCTAGTGGTTTCAGAGAAAGTGCTGCTAACAAATGACAGACGACAGACAACGCGCCATCGCATAAGCACTTCTGGCCTATGGTCAGTAGAGCTAAAAATGGTATGTATTCCATAATGATGTATATTTTCAGTGATTATTCTGTTGGAAAAGACAAAAAAAAGTATTTCCTGCACTGAAATGAATGTTATTAAAAAATGATTTTTGATGATTCAGATACATACACATGTACAAGTTAAATGTTACATATAAAAAGTTGACAAAACAAAGAGATAATAGCCACAGAAAAGATGGCATTCTGTCTGTGTCATATAACTGCAAGAAAGTCTAATGATATCTAACAAGTTGGCTGCTTTTAAAAATGCATCCAATGGTTAGGTCTTAAAAAAGAGGTGGCAATTAAAGTTTGTATGAAACATGCTTGTTAATTGATGAAAAGATGCCAAATTTTAGTGAAATGGCATTTTTAATTTAAGAAAGATAAATACAACCACAACAGGGTACTAAATACACGGGTGATACCAAATCGCGACCAGGTTTTGGGTGACACGGCCAAATTTTGGCTGCAGGGAAAACGCAAATGTGGTGTGCTTAATAGGAACTTTGGTGTTTAAAATAAATGTAATAATTTCAGTCATTTCAGTCATTTCCATGCATGTATGTCTTGAAACTTACCATATACATTATATTTTACAAAAATTACTACTGTCATCATATATATTTTAAAATAATTTGTCCACATATTTTAAATTAATTTGTGGATATATTATTTTAAAAATACAATAAAAAAAAAATTACTGTTTATTTTTTCTAAAAACTAGTCCATGTAATATGTGTGATTCTTGCAACAAGCTGAAAATACGCCACATCCCTGTTTTTAAAGGTATAAGCCAATTAAGGATTTTTGATCTTTATTTTATTGTAAATAATATAAGTTTGAAGGCTTGTCATTCATAGAGACTGATGCAAATGAAACTTACATTTTGCTGTTTGTTAACCTCTGCACTACCAAAATAAGATGAGTCATGTGATATATGAGAGATTTTTTTCTGCTCAGTGTACAGGGTTGACAAAATGAAAACAGTCTTTCGAAATGTATTCAAACCCCAATTCCCAAGCATCATTTTTTTTGTGAATCCACAATTCAAACAAGACAATGCTTTCAAAATGTTCAAAATACATCAATAATGCCATTCAAATAAAAAATATGAGCATTAAAATAAGGAAAATGCATTTTTAAAGAAGAAGAAACAAGGATTATTTTTAACTGCCATTATGCGACTACTCCACGCAAGCGCATCTTATTTCCAATGGTGGTGCTATGAAACCATAATGTTTTTATTCTTCTTATTACCTCTTTTCTACTTAGTACTACCTATTGGCAGTAATACTGCCTGTCAGAATACCACTTTCTACATGGTCATTACATACAGGTGCGAGATGTCGATCGACATGCAATTTTGATGTGCTTGGGTAATTGTACCCCAAAAAAAGTTTTTAACTGAATTTTATTTAACGCTTTACACCAAAATAGTCTCATGACATAATTACTGAAAACATTATCTTTTTTATGCAGCATGTTTTTATGAACTTTCTTTTAAAATTTTAATTTGATTCATTAAGATTTTTTCTATGAATTTTAACAGGATTCAAATCTTCAATCAAAAACAATACTGACAACATTGCCAATAATTGTAGCACATGTTCTCAAAGATGTCAAATGTCAACTATACCCTGAGTTCAATATAATCTTAATTAGCATTGTAAAAACTTGTGAAATGAAAGTGATTGATAATTAAATGTTAATAGTAAAATATTTCTAACTTCCCATATAATTATGTAAATACCTTCAAAGACTAAGTGATTGTAACAGTTTAGAGTGTGAAAACATATTGCTGATTGTATATATTTTATTACCTATTGTTCATTTTAAAACCTAACATATTTTGTTGATTGTTTACACTTACTTTTTCCTCTGATAGTTAATTGTTTGTCCTAACACATCCTGTGCATTGTGTAAAGCTAGCACCTGTTTAGTTTTCAACAGAGGACTGTTAATTATTCAAGGATATAAATAACAGAAGATAGGATACAGAGATAGTGTAATACTTTTGGACAGCGTCGATGGCTGGATAATATACCAAACAGATTGGAATTACCGTCAGGACATTGTGAAATTTACCTTAATAACTTTTGTTTTAAACATAAATTTGGATTCCAGCCTTTATTTTATAAACTGTGTTAAGGTCCAAGTTTTATTCAATATTATATATACTATTTTAATGGACACCGCTTTTAAAGTGTGATTTTGAGTGGATTTAATATTATTGCTTAGAACTCTATTTGTAATAAACTGTGTGACTTTAACACCAAATTAAAACTGATAGAAATTGACAAGGGTCGTCGTATTTGTTTTCTGTGTCTTCAACTTCATCATCATTATTAATATTACTTCAAATTAGAAAACACTCACTCATCGCATCTTCTTGTCTACTCACGGACAACCGGAGTTATAGTAACGACAAGAAAATACTCACTCATCGCATCTTCTTGTCTACTCACGGACAACCGGAGTTATAGTAACGACAAGAAAAATACTCACTCATCGCAACTTCTTGTCTACTCACGGACAACCGGAGTTATAGTAACGACAAGAAAATACTCACTCATCACATCTTCTTGTCTACTCACGGACAACCGGAGTTATAGTAACGACAAGAAAATACCCACTCATCGCATCTTCTTGTCTACTCACGGACAACCGGAGTTATAGTAACGACAAGAAAATACTCACTCATCGCATCTTTTTGTCTACTCACGGACAACCGGAGTTATAGTAACGACAAGAAAATTCACAGCTTAATATCTTACCAAAATACATTATTCAATAATAATAAGCGGGGCAGTAGCCTAATGGATAGAGTGTTGGCTGCTCACACTAGAGGTTGCAGGTTCGATCTCCCGGTCGACCTGGTGCCTCTCATAAAACAACACTCAGTAATGGTTCTACCCAGGAAGCGGACTCGAGAGCGGTTTATATAAGCTCTGAGCTTTCATCGCAATGGGGCTAAAATAAATTAGTATAAACTAATGATAATAATGCAAATGCTGAAAAATTGCACATTTCAATCTTAAACAAAAAAATTCTTTAAAATTTTTGCAATTTTTCATGAAATTTGAATGTAAATATGCACATATATGCTTTTTTTTAGGGCATAAACTTGGTAAAATGTTGTTTTTTATGAAGGAAATCTCTCCAATTTTACTTTAAGGACCATGAAGCGTAAAAAAGAGGTATTTTACCTACAATTAACTTTTTGGAAAATCACCCTCATCTCACTGAAGTCAAATTTTTTTTTTATTTTATAGTAAATAATACCCCATCGAAGGGGCACGGAGCACATCCTGTTTCTAATATGGTGGTGCTATGCTTAGAGAAAAAATATTTCTGTTGTTTAGAGTAAAATAAAGAACTGTAGCTGCTTGATTTTGTTATTATTTTCCTTGTTATGGGTTCAGCATATCATAATTGATTAAGCAAGTTTAATAATTTTTACAATACAATACTATTGTATACAATTAATGCTGTAATTTTCATCTACTGATGAGTCAATTAAGCCTATAGTATTTGGTAATTTATTTATTTCATATTTAATAATTTTACTGGTATATTGGAGATTTTGAAAATACAATGTATGCAGACTTAAAATATAACAGGTTATTCTTTCCATTTTTTACTATAATTATGCAATCACTTTCATAAACATAAACATTAAAATGTAAAAATTAAGAAAGAATGTCCCTGTCTTTTATTTGATTATTTACTATTGTCTTAATGCTGTCAATCAGCACAAGTTACTGATGACTTTCCTACTTGAATTGGCAGTGATAGTTGATTGACATTCAGATGCAATGTTGTATCACAATCATCATGAAGACTGTAGCATGTAGGGATTCAAACTCGTGACCAATGGATAACCTCTCAAAATAACATTTGATCATGACATTCAACATCATATATATGTTCGGGCAAGTCAGAAAGTATCTTGGCATTTTATGTACAAGAGGCGAATTATATGGAAATTGGAGAGCATTGACTCAGAACTGATATTACACTTAGTTAATATAAAAAATATGTCATGGGTTAATGACACTCCTTCACTGTAAAGTATGTGACAATTCAATGTCACACAAATATCTAAAAAATTGTGATGTTTTAAATCTTCTTTTGGGTTTGGTGATTACACAAAGCATCAAAACTATACCATTATCACTTTTGCAAGAAATTGATGAAGATATTGCTAACATGGCTATCTTTAAATCAACAGAAGATAATGTTGTCAGGGTCTCAGTTGAGGTATGAATTTTCAACTACTCTTAAAATGTGTTTACAAGTTTTTTATGTAACATGAAACAGATCCTACAGATGTTCAAAATGTGTCATATTATTACAAAATATGTCTTGATTGCATATATTCATACTTTTTTATGGCTTAGTATCAAAAGTAATAGTATAGAAGTTTATACATATGTAAAATCTGCCAATTCAATTTCATTACTGTAATGAAAATTTCTATGTAATGGTTTGGTACTTAAAAATTATGAATGTCATGGTCCATACCCCAAATGTGGCTTTTGAGGTGGGGCCTAAACAGCCAGTTTCATGGTGAACTTAAAAAACTTTTTCTTAATCTGCAAAGAGTTGGGAAACTGATTGTAACCATATTTACTGAGGCATTTGGGTCCTTCATAAAAACTGTGAATTTCATGTCCCATATATTGAGAAAATGACACATGTTATTGGTGGGATTTGTTGTTGCTGACATGATGGTTAATATCTAACAATTGTCAAAAATATGAGTCAGTACACTGATTTGAATGTTTTTTGGTATGATTTGTTGTTGTCGGCACCACAGTCAAAGTTTATGTTTGTATTTATGCCCCTGATCCCCAGGGCAGGACCTTAGGGGCTGAGCCAAAATAGCGAAATTCCAGGTAAACGAACCTTTAAAGATCATTTTCTTTGAAAGTTCAAGGCCTACACCTTACATATTTTATATGTAGCATTGCATTGAGGTCACCTTAAATGTTTGTTGAAATTGGGTCCCTCAGATAAAATTTGGGGCCGCTACAGGGGTCATTGTTTTACATGTATGTAATTCATTTCAGAAGATTGTTGCAATAAGTAAAATAACATTGATTGTTAAACCCTTTAACTTGTTACCTCCTTGTTCCTTTGAGGCATAAAAGAAAGGGGCTATGAAATTGCATAAACATATTCACATAGCTTTATGGAATTGCAAGGATACTCAGATGACTGTTAAAACCCATGGGTGTCTTGTTCTTTGTTGTACTGATCATCATTCATTGCCTGCCAATAACTTCAAATAGCCCTCTAAAACTGTTTTGTGATTGTATACCATGCATAATCCTGTGTATGGAGTCACCCCTAATAAGCAGCCACTTGTCCTTAACAGCCTTATTTGCTATTTCTAATGTAGTAAAACCTGTCTTAAGTAGCCAGTTAAGGGATGGAGCAAAAGTAATCTTTTAAGACAGGTTGTTATTTAATGCAGGTAACTATGCTGTGAAGAAATATAAATGGAAAATAGCAAGTGTGGCTACTTAAGACAGGTGGCTGCTTAATAGAGATGGCTGATTACACAGGTTTACTGTATATGCTTTCACAGCAAATTTACATGTATTAAGCAACAACCTGTCTTTAAAGGCCACATTTACTCCTCCCCTTTACTGGCTGCTTAAGATACATTTGACTGCACAGTTTTCCCACCTGAGCATGTATGTTAGTCTCATGGGATGTTCATTGATTGTAATATATCACCAATGACACAATCATATTAAACATAGTATGCCATGTTACACTGAATACATCATACAAAATTTGGTTTTAGAAAGAAGGTAAACATTTAACTGACAAAAAAGATGAACTGTTTATTTGTGCCCATGTTATTTTAGGAGGAAACAAGATTTATTGACACTAACAGGAACTTGCAGAATGCACATATAGTTTCAATGCCTGTAATTCTGGACGACACATCAACGAATAGAAGTAAACGCTTGATGGCTCTACACTGTGTACATATGCAGTTGTCAGGTATTCAGTCTTGTTATTTAAAGTATTTCAAGCAGGGCAGTAGTCTAATGGATAGAGTGTTGGCTATTCACGCCGGAGGTTGCAGGTTTGATCCCGAGCTCAACCTGATGCCTCTCATAAAACAACACTCATAACTGGTTCTTCCCAGGAAATGGACTTGAGAGCGGTTCATATAAGTTCTGAGCTTTCATCACAATCAAGCTAAATTAGATTATTATAAATTAAAAAAAAATTAAATTAAAATTCCAGTAGGGAACACCATTTAGTAAAATAATTTGTAATAAATCTATTACTGCAGAATTTTATTATTTTAAAAGATTGAATATTTCTTAACATGTGTTAATGTTTTTGCTTATACAGTAAAACAGTGTCTTAAACAGCCAGTCAATGGAAGGAGCAAATGTTATCTATTAAGACACATAGTTTAGCTTAATACAGCTAATTTGAGCTGAAAGCATAGAAATGGAAAATAGCAAATATGGCTGTTTGGTTTGGTTTAAACCAAATATGGCTGTTTAACACAAGTGACTGCTTAAAAGAGGTGACCTCTTACACAGATTGGGCTGTATTAAATTTAACATGTACTTTTAATAAATATAACACACTTTCTCAGCGGTAATTTGTCTTGAGATGGCCACTTAAGCCAGTTTGCCTTGATACACAATAGCAGTTCTACCATAATGATATAAATACATTAATTTAGCATTGATTATATGTATCTTTTATTCTGTTTTTTTATTAGGTGGGGTGATTCAGAAGTTTAATTATAATTACTGTGAGAAGCGGCTATGAACTTGAAATTAATTTCTTTCTCACAGGCATCCCAGTAGCTGTAAGAGGCAGAAACAGGGTTGTGTATTTTACCTCGGAGCTTCAGAAAAGGCCAATATCATGGATATAAACGAAATGTTAGTGAACAATATTCAAAGTTTAAAAAGGTACATAAGTTTCACTGTTTGTTAGCTACCTATCCATCCATCCATCCATCCATCCATCCAAATATGTCAATCTGTATGTCTGTTTGTCATATGTGAACAAATGAGAAGTATGGAATTATATACTTTGTAATTGGTGACAAGTTGTTTTGTTGGCGTTTAATTTACATCACATATATTTTGTTTTTCTTAAAAATGTTTTCATTTAGCAGAGAGGCAATTTAAAAATGTTGAATTTTTAATAACTGTTTTTACTTCAACCTCTTTATGGTTTAAATTTGTTTTCATTTTAATTGAAGTGGCACCATACAGGGAAATTAGAAGTCTATATTTTATTACAAAAAAGTATATGTTTTTAATCGCATATTATATATCACTTTCCTGTGATGGCACTATTGAAAATTGTTAACCTTTGAACAATAATATTGACCTGGGCGTTGCCTCTGTCGATATTATAATTCTCAGGTTGACAACTGTTATAGTGTCATCTCAGGACTTAAATTGAGGTATATAATTTATAATCATTGTAAACTCATTTCAGAGATGGATTTCAAAGTTTTGATGCAATGTTAAAACAAGAATGTGTGGTGAAGCCACCTACTGATGTCATTGTAGCCGATTATAACATGTTATCACTGTGTTGTAACCATCTTGGTGGAGCTGCCAAGAAATGCTGTCCAAGGTGCTATGTAAGTATATTTTCATTTTCCGTGACTGTCTAATTTGTAGTATGACTGAAAATCATTTAGCTTCCATTGAATCAGCTGGATCTCTGTGGATAATTTACTTTAATTTATAAATATTGCTGTTTCTTGGATGTCTCATCTAGATCAAGCATACTTGATCCATGGTAGTGAGTAATACTGCTCAAAACTATGCACTTTTATTTATGATGACCATGTAATTAATGTATAATTAACTTTATATGCAAAGATCTCTGTAAATTATTATTAAATTGATTTTTCCTTGCATTGGTAGCCAGACTTCTTGGTACTTTAACTTTGTGAGACATTTTTATAGGCGAGATATTTGACAATGCTGAGCGCAAAATGAGGCCAATAAATAATTATACCTCTTATAAATTTCATAAATAAAACATTTCAAATATATTTTGAATTAACATAGGAGTTTTTAAAAACATGAGCTGATGCTATATATCAAATTATGTCAGTTGAGATATTGAACTTTCAAACATAATAGGTTTATTTAAATAATTATACAATCAAACTTCTAGCAAAGCTACTTTGTTGATCATGTGTTTTCTTAATTCTTAGGCAGATGCAGATTTGATAGGAATTCAAGCAAGCAGAACCCCAGCAGCAACACAAAGGACTATACAGTGATTACAACTGAGATCAACTGAAAATAGGAAAAAGACATTAAGGAAGGCAAAAGGAGTTAAAGAGCATCCAAACTGTCTTTGGGGTGAACTGGACTTACACAAGTATAACCAGAATTTCTTTAATGATCAACATTGTACATATATAATGTTCTTTCAGATGGCAATTTCAATGGGATTTTCAGTAAAGTGTTAAAAAACCTACACAATCTAAAACAAAACTATTATATTTGTATTCAATATTTAGCATCATATTTATGCCATCAAAGGCTAACAGATGATAATTTAACCTAACCACTGTTTCCTTGGATCCTTAAAGGTTAACCAGTACTCAAACACATCCCATCTATGCAAGTAACTGATAACTTATCTACTTGAATCAGTGTTGAGAGAGAAAAGATAATGAGACACAATGGCATATATCAATCATCACAGAGACTAACAAGGAATCAAACTCATGACCCTTGGATTTATAGTCAGAAGCCTTAACAACCATGCCCAAATTGCATTTGTAAATTGTATAGGTTTGACATGTGTCTTAATTTTGTATGGCAATACATGTTACATTGTCTTTTCAAAGGGATATACCAGTTGGACTGCATTTGATACCTTTGGGTCTCATCAAGCATTTATGACAATACAAAAAAGAAAATGAACTGCCACTTGACAAGTCTTCTACCACAAAAGTTGTTCAATGATTTTTTCATTATTTGGATAGCCATCAAGGAAAAGATTTTAAACGGTATGTAAGTGGTATGACTGAGAATTTTATGAAATTATTTTAAATTAAAATTATTGACCTGGCCTCAAATTTGATATGACAACCTGTATACCATATTTATATAGAAAATGATATTCATAAATGGTCTGTAACTTTTTAATTCATTTACAAATGATCAAACCGAAATGTCTCGTGTACATTAAAGCATTTTTAAAATAAGGGGTTACAATTGATCAGCACAACACTTAGTACATAAGAGTCAGGTCTGTGCCTCATTCATATTTTTGAGGTCAAATATATATGAGATGAATTCAATATATGTTTTATCATTTCGGGACATTGTAACTTACTAGTGACATTTCTTGTTTGGGGTTAATTTTTTCTAAAGTTGTATATAGATACATCATTAATGTTTATTTATTTCAATACTGTTATAGTTGCAGATTGCTCCTTTCAACATGCCTATGCTGGGGTTCAATCACAGTGTGTGGAGATGGTATCTTGTCTTGCCAAAGTAAGTCCAATGCATGTTGCACTGTTTTTAAACTAAGGGATTGATTGATTCAATATTTAACATCATTTTTATGCTATTGAGAGCTAAAGACAATGAGTAACTTAACCACTGATTCCTGGGATCATGAAAGATTAACCAGTACTCAAACACACCCTATCTCCACAAATAACTGATAACTTTCCTAATGGTATCAGCAGCAAAAGACAGATGATAATGAGAAACAATGCCATATATCAGTCATCATGGAGACTGTTGCCAGGCGACAATTGGAACTTGCGACCCTGGAATGATAGTCAGACACATAACAGACTGAGCTTATCAGGTCAGACATTTTTTCAAAGTAAAGTTTTAGTTGTAAAACAATTAGGAATTTGGGCAGTAAGTGTTAAATGGGGTAAAGACTGTGAATCCAGTAAAACTTACTTTTATGTCCTGTCCAACATATTTGGGAATGACATGTTGTTTTTAGGTTGCATGTATGCATGCCACACATCATGTCCAATCAATAACTTTTGATATATCATTCACAAGTGATTTTTTTAAACTAATGAGACAATGTACAGACAACAAATGCCCACCATGTTGGTTCAAAATTAAAATTACTGAGAGTTCAAATGGTAAATCTACAGACAGTATTTCAGGTATGCTCCACATCTACATGTATTGAACTGCTAATATAATTCAATCTGCACAAATTTCTCCATGTTTAGACAATAGGCAGATGGTACTGAGGTGTCCAAAGTGAAATGGCCTGTACTTTGTGTCCACTCTATAATGTTTTTAACACCATGGTGGAGGAATTTTAAATTAATTAGCATAAATACTCCCTATCATTTTATATGACAAATTAAAAGTAGCATTGTGTTGGGCTGAATTTGATTGAAACTACACATTTAATCTTTGCTTAGTAGGGCCAGTGTTAAATATCTGCTCATGTAACTTTTGTGTCATTTATTTCAATTATTCACGAAGTCAGAATTGTACATGTTGAATTGGCTTTGATTGAGATTTTGATGGAATAAAAGGAAACCAATTCCTTGGAATAACTCTACCATACTTTTTTAGATTCAGAATAAACTTAACGAGGACGTTTTCAGTGATGACTCACTACAAAGTTTACAAGACAGGATTAACCATTACATTCATCTCATTACCTGACCTGC
Organism: Panopea generosa; assembly: GCA_029582155.1. NCBI lineage: Eukaryota > Metazoa > Mollusca > Bivalvia > Adapedonta > Hiatellidae > Panopea > Panopea generosa. Next base: position 1,129,098 of record JAPMAH010000026.1, on the reverse strand, counting down.
AATGCTCCTGAACTCAAAAAGAAGCAAAGACTCATCTTCTACTTCATATAGTGAGTGCCAACCAGTGTACAATTATACTTTAGAATGAATAAGGTTTAAGTTATAAATTGTTACATGAACTTTACTGTAAATTAATCATTTCTAGAAATTTAATTTTATAAAGATATTATTTTTTCCACAGTAACTGTTATAATCATTATTTTCAAATATAAACTATTGGTGTTGTCTTAAAGGAGAACATATGAAAATAATTAAATATACAGATATGTACAAATATTGTCATTGGATAAATATATTATCATATTATATTAAACCTATAAATCTATTGTTAATAAATATTACATTTTTTCAATGTATACAAAAATACTGTCAACTAAGTCTATGATATGATGTTATTTTAACAGGTAGAAGATATCCAGAGACATGGTCCTCCCAAAGCATATGTAGTGGATGCCTTTGAAAAAAATCAAGGTGATATACAAAACCAGATATTTCTTGAGAATCAAAAAGCCTGCAGTAGAGACACAAGTGTCAAGTATGCAAGCACACTCTGTTCCAGCACATATTAACTGGTGTCTTTTTCAAATATGTGAATGACTGATATGTGTAAATGACTACTTTTGCTGTTAATTTTAACAGCAGATCATAAGCGAAAATTTAGCATTTTTCCAAACTGATGTAAACAATAAAACATTTTACTAGATAAAATGTTCGAGGTTGTTATCAATTTTTTTTTCAACATAACAACTATGAAGATATTATTTTTAAATGGAAAAAATATTTAAAAATGCCCATTTCATTGACAGATTGTAATCATTGTGAATTTTGAAAAATATTCTTATTCTTTGATTTATTTAAAATATTGTATTATTTCAATATGAAGTCCTACAGTAGTTCAATAAATATGATCCATTATAATTTTATTCATATAAGAGAGAAAAATATCGACAAGTATGGCCTAGTCCCTGTACAAAATTTCTTCCCCTAAGGTTTGATTATTTTGTCCCACATAAATACTCCTGATGAATCGTTATATTCTCTGTGACCTGTCGCTGATATTGTGCATGAAATGACATTTGTTATTTTTAAATTAAAGGAATCAAGCATCAAACAATGTTTTGCACATTGCAAACACAGCAGTTATTCGAAATTTTCTCGCGTTGACAACAGTTTCTGCACCCAAGAGAAGTAAGGGAGCCATTATAAAGCTGACTCGGAGATGGAACTCTAATACAGTTATTGAGCAACTGAACAATGAACTTGTACTTGCTATGGCAAGTGTAAATGTAGATGTTGACCTCTCAAGTTCTGTAGTTTCACAAAGAGATGAACTTGTAAACACAAATGAATGGATAAAATTCAGAGACCTAGAGAACAATGTAAGCATTGCTGACAATTTGTTACCAATCTTTAACTATTTATTAAAAATCTTACAGATGTCAAGTTATTTCTTATCTGTTTTAATGTATTAGAGCAAAATCACAATTAATTAATTAATATGTATCAATTATGAGAGTGTGGCAGAAAAGCTGGGAGTAAAAATAAGTAAACAATTAATGTTGATGATTCATGAGTCACTAGTAAGATGTATTTATAAAATATGTATTCAATTACTAGTAGTACATTGGCAGATGGAACACACAAACACACAACATAACTCATGGAAGGTGAGTAATACAGGGTTCTTAGAACAGATCACACTCTCATCATTATTTTGCATTTCAATATATATGTATAAAATAATTTCATATATGTATTTACTTTAGGAATGGACAGACAACACACTCGGTGTTCAAGTAACATATATCTTCAAAAATGTTTTGTTTAGTAATACTCTGTATATTATGTTTTTACAGGAGTGCTATGGATTATTCCTCAAGGGCTGCATTATAGCTGAGTGGTATTTGATGGTTCAAATAAATCTGGCAAAAGCAACCAATGAAGTTGTTTTGGGATGTCCAAAGTTTGTCAAAACAAATGAAATTACAATATTACCATCAACATGTGTATTGATGAAATCAAACTTCATATATGACTGCAATGAGGGAAATTGTAACATAGTCAAAGGAACTGTAGCTGAAAGAATTGAACAAAAATCAGTAGCTTCAAAAAGTACTTCATTAAACATAACACTTGCCACAAGTTTTATTTGCTAAATATGTACACATTGTAACTGTAGAGTATCAGTGAATTTCCAAAATATCAGTCCTCAAATAGTATCCCTTTTAATTACCTCAATATGGTTAAAATTGAATTTTTCATAAATATTTTTTTCCAAACAGCCAGTCAGTGGAATATGTTCGTAATTGATATAAATTATCGACCATTGGTTCAAAGCTTTTGCAACTCCAGGGCTATAGTATATTGTAACAGATATTCAAGTATGTACAAAAACTATGAGGAAATCATAAATTCATATTTTCTAATCCAATTATCCTTATTCAGTACTAATTTATAGTTTTAGGATCTAAAGCTTTGACTTGTCTTAGCAAATTAGATTTCCTTCCATAAGGAGGATAGAATTTCCAAAATGACCAAAAGGGACCTAAAAACTCATCCTCTTAATAACCTTTTTGTCAATGTTATTCAGTCAAAATAAGATGTAAAGGTGGCCTTTTAACACAGGTTGTTGGTTAATAAAGGTTAATTTGCTCTGAGAGCATAGAATTGGGAAATAGCAAATGTGGCTGCTTAAGACAAGTGGCTGTCAAGTGGAGGTGTCTGCTGCTTATACAGGGCTGACTGTGTGATATAAATCATACACATCAACAGTCTTAGAGATGGTGAATCTACATATCAAATGACTGGGATATATAACGACCCTGTAATATTATATTTACACAGCAATATTATGGGGGAAAACAAAACAAAAAGGTTTTCACATCCATGTGTACACAAAAACATCAATTTAAAATCTAAAGTATTGTCTGCTTGTATCAAATCCCTGTGAGGGGGTGATTGAAGCCTTGATAAATCAAGGGACTGTGATATATTTAGGTCCTGAAAGGAGACTTTTCTTTCTAAACTTGAATAGTATCAGAATTTAAAGTCTTTCCCCTTGTCATAGTGATTAACTTTTTGTTGTATTTGTTTGGTGGGGGTATTTATCCATAAGGGTTTCAATGACAGAAAGAGGATTAATATTGTTAAATTTCAAAAATTTGTATGGGTAGTATAAATCAGAACAGTTTCTTCCTTTTTTGTTTGAATATTAAGCAAAACTTTATTTGCCATCGAGGGCTAATAGACTACCAGTTCACTACTCTTTCCTTGGATCATGGAAAGATAACCAGTACGCAATCACGCTCACCTCTGCAAATAACTAATAACTTTCCCCTTCAATCAGCGATGAGAAATGTATGGCAGTGAGATGCAATACCATATATAAATCATTATGGACACTCTGGTCAGGCATGATTTCAAATACGGCCCCTAGATTGATAGTCAGACATGCTACCAAGACATGCTATGCACTGCGCTGAACGGGCCCAGTATATATTTCAATGATGACTTAATTGTTTTGACATGCAATCAAGCCCTGTCTGACCATACAACCTTCACTTTTTTATCCAGACCTTTCAAAACTTGTAAATGATGTAAAGCTTATGATTATGGATGTAAAAATGTTTCTTCAATCAGCCATATTGGACCAGAATAAGCAGTAGAAGGGATATAGGCCCTGTTAGACCACTGGTTTAGTGTTTCGTATAGTATCTTTACAATAATGTGATGGCACAGATTTTTACTTAATTTTGATGAAAATCTTGATTAAGTCATCTTTATATACCCATGTTGGAGTCATAACATATAAGGTATACTCTTGTTCAATTTGTAATTTATTTTACTCTATAAAAGTTTATTAACACTGTTATATAATTTTAGTTAACAGATACAAAATTATTAACAGTGCAGGAGTGTAATACATGACATATATTTCATGTGATGTTGATTCATCACTTATCATTTTCTGTATAACTTGTCGCTCATATGTACAATGTTGAACTAGTTTCTAAATTTCCCAAATTTTCACATGTACAACTTACATTCACTTGTCATGGCAAGATGATGCTGCAGCTTACATTGATTTGTCATGGTAAGATGATACCACAACTTACATTGATTTGTCATGGTAAAATGATACCACAACTTACACTGATTTGTAATGGTAAGATGATACCACAACTTACACTGATTTGTCATGGTAAGATGATACCACAACTTACACTGATTTGTAATGGTAAGATGATACCACAACTTACACTGATTTGTCATGGTAAAATGATACCACAACTTACACTGATTTGTAATGGTAAGATGATACCACAACTTACACTGATTTGTCATGGTAAGATGATACCACAACTTACACTGATTTGTAATGGTAAGATGATACAACAACTTACACTGATTTGTCATGGTAAGATGATTCCACAACTTACACTGATTTGTAATGGTAAGATGATACCACAACTTACACTGATTTGTCATGGTAAGATGATACCACAACTTACACTGATTTGTAATGGTAAGATGATACCACAACTTACACTGATTTGTCATGGTAAAATGATTCCACAACTTACACTGATTTGTAATGGTAAGATGATACTACAACTTACACTGATTTGTCATGGTAAGATGATACCACAACTTACACTGATTTGTAATGGTAAGATGATACCACAACTAACACTGATTTGTAATGGTAAGATGATACCACAACTTACAATGATTTGTCATGGTAAGATGATACCACAACTTACATTGATTTGTCATGGTAAGATGATACCACAACTTACACTGATTGTAATGGTAAGATGATACCACAACTTACATTGATTTGTCATGGTAAAATGATACCACAACTTACACTGATTTGTAATGGTAAGATGATACCACAACTTACACTGATTTGTAATGGTAAGATGATTCCACAACTTACAATAATTTGTCATGGTAAGATGATACCACAATTTACATTGATTTGTCATGGTAAAATTATACCACAACTTACACTGATTTGTAATGGTAAGATGATACCACAACTTACAATGATTTGTCATGGTAAGATGATGTATACCACAACTTACAATGATTTGTCATGGTAAGATGATTCCACAACTTACAATGATTTGTCATGGTAAGATGATACCACAGCTTACATTGATTTGTCATTGTAAAATGATACCACAACTTACACTGATTTGTAATGGTAAGATGATACCACAACTTACATTGATTTGTCATGGTAAAATGATACCACAACTTACACTGATTGTAATGGTAAGATGATACCACAACTTACATTGATTTGTCATGGTAAAATGATACCACAACTTACACTGATTTGTAATGGTAAGATGATACCACAACTTACACTGATTAGTAATGGTAAGATGATTCCACAACTTACAATGATTTGTCATGGTAAGATGATACCACAATTTACATTGATTTGTCATGGTAAAATTATACCACAACTTACACTGATTTGTAATGGTAAGATGATACCACAACTTACAATGATTTGTCATGGTAAAATGATACCACAACTTACACTGATTTGTAATGGTAAGATGATACCACAACTTACAATGATTTGTCATGGTAAGATGATACCACAACTTACACTGATTTGTCATGGTGAAATGATACCACAACTTACACTGATTTGTCATGGTAAGATGATACCACAACTTACACTGATTTGTCATGGTAAGATGATTCCACAACTTACACTGATTTGTAATGGTAAGATGATACCACAACTTACACTGATTTGTCATTGTAAGATAGTGCTGCAACTTACAATGATTTGTCATGGTAAGATGATGTATACCAAAACTTACAATGATTTGTCATGGTAAGATGATACCACAACTTACACTGATTTGTCATGGTAAGATGATACCACAACTTACACTGATTTGTCATGGTAAGATGATGCTGTGACTTACACCGATTTGTCATAGTAAGATGATGCTGCAACTTACAATGATTTGTCATGGTAAGATGATGCTGCAACTTACACTTATTGGTCATGGTAAGATGATGCTGCGATTTACACTGATTTATCATGGTAAGATGATGCTCGACTTACACTGATTTGTCATGGTAAGATGATGCTGCGACTTACACTGATTTGTCAATGTTACATAATGCCACAACTTACATTGACTTGTCATGGTAAGACGATTTGGCAAGTTAATTATAGACATTCTATGCAATAACTGATGAAATGCGTGATTTTTTTAAGTGTTTTTAAAATTAAATGTTAAATCATTTTTTTCAATCATATGATGACAACACTTACATTTATGCTCATTTATTATTTAATTTTATTAAACCCTTTTACAAATTTATTTGTTTTTCAACAGAGCCTCACATATTATATTTTCACCCCAACGAGTTAAATAAATTCAATGATAAATGAGTACTCATGTAGGATAACAGTCTTGTTCAATTCTTAAAGAGCTGCATGTCATATTTGTATTTTATACTGTATATATTACATTTGTATACTATTATGACACTTTGATAAATATTTTATGATGTACAACATACGGGTAAACTCTATTAAAAGGAATTATTTAATTCTGTATCAATGAAATCATGTTTTGTTATAATTTTTAATTAATTGAGGAAATGACACCAATTTAGGTTGCATGGCACCTAGAATGTGGTGTAACCAAAAATGATGATGGGTTCGTGTTGCAGGCAATGGAATAAAAGCTAATAATATATGAATGGTGCAACATATGTCAAACATATGAATTGAAACGTGCATACACAGGTAAAACTGCCACGTGTGTTAAATATATTTTAGATAAAACATGTTAAACACGATTTAAATTGACATGATAAATGTATTTATGTTTGACATGTGATTTTGTTAACATATATTTAACATATGTTTTTTATTCTCAAATATGCCATTTTGATTCTCACATGTAAACCTACATCACCATGGTTAAGTGTAATCTTTTATCGCCATTGTTTCTGTGTAATTTCTTATCTCCATAGTTTCTGTGTAATTTCTTATCTCCATGATTTCAGTGTGATTTCTCATCTCCATGGTTTCAGTATAGAGTAATTTCTTGTCACCATGGTTTCATTGTTATTTCTTATGTCCATGGTTTCAGTGTTATTTCTTATCTCCATGGGCTCAGTGTAATTCTTATCTCCATTTTTAATGTAACTTCTTTTCTCCATGCTTTTAATATAATTTTGCATCTCAATTGATGTAATTACTTAAATCCATGGTTTCAGTGTAACTTCATATCACCATGGTTTCAGTATAATTTCTTATCACCATGGTTTTATTATAAGTAATTATGTCCATGGTTTCAGTGTAATTTATTATTTCCATGGTTTGAGTGTAATTTCTCATTTTCATGGTTTCAGTGTAATTTCTTATCTCCATGGTTTCAATGTATTTTCTAATCACCATGGTTTCCATGTAATTTCTTATCTCTATGATTTCAATGTAATTTCTCATCTCCATGTTTTCAGTGCAATTTCTCATATCCATGGTTTAAGTGCAATTTCCTATCTCCATGGTTCCAGTGGTATTTCTGATCACCATGGTAAGTGTAATTTCTTATCTCCAAGGTTTCAGTGTAATTTCTTATCTCTATGGTTTCAGTGTAATTTCTTATCACGTTTCAGTGAAATTTCTTATCCCCATGGTTTCATTGTATTTTCTGATGTTCATGGTTTCAGTGTAATTTCTTAATAATTATCTACATAGGTTCAGTGTAATTTCTTATCTCCATGGTTTCAGTATAATTTCTCATCTCCATGGTTTCAACATAATTTCACATACCCAAGGCTTCAGAGGAAAAAGTAACAGGCAATAAAGGAATGATTTTGTAACATTGTTGTGTTTATTAAATATATTATAAGCAATTTGACCACATTGTCAGTTATAATAAGTGCATCCAGCTCCAGTGAATAAGAAAAGTAATGCAACTACTCATGGTGCATTTCTAAGTAGCTTTTTTTACACTCTCTTTTAAATATAAAATGTGACCCAGTAATAATTTACATGTATATATTTTTTCTTATTTACTTCTACTTCTAGTCAACTCTTCATATGTGAACAATTATTGTTTTTTATTGTACATTTCGCTGTTCATAAAAAAATTTGCTCACCGTTGCCGACGTATGTAATATATGTTTGTCCTTTAGTATCCTCGATGCACGTGGCATTGTTGAAATATAGATCAGGTACACAGGTGTCTGACATACCTACATATTCAGTCCTAAAATCAAACCAAACATAACAATTAATGGACCAGGTACACAGGTGTTTGACATACATCACATTCAGTCCTAAAATCAAACCAAACATAACAATAATGGATCAAGTACACAGGTGTCAGACATACATATACATTCAGTCCTAAAATTAAACCAAACATAACAATAAATTGATCAGGTACACAGGTGTCATACATACACATTCAGTCCTAAAAACAAACCAAACATAACACTAAAAGGATCAGGTACACAGATGTCTGACAAACATACACATTCAGTCCTAAAATCAAACCAATCATAACAATAAATGGATCAGGTACACAGGTGTCTGACATATGTACACATTCAGTCCTAAAAACAAACCAAACATAACAATAAATGGATCAGGTACACAGGTGTCTGACATACGTCCACATTCAGTCCTAAAAACAAACAAAACATAACAATAAATTGATCATATAAGCAGGTAGGTGTCTGACGTACATCACATTCAGTCCTAAAATCAAACCAAACATAACAATAAATGGATCAGGTACGAAGGTGTCAGACATACGTACACATATAGTCCTAAAAACAAACCAAACATAACATTAAATGGATAAGGTACACAGATGTCTGACATATGTACACATTCAGTCCTAAAAACAAACTAAACATAACAATAAATGGATAAGGTACACAAGTGTCAGACATACGTTTAAACTAGGATAAAAGCTACAACCAACACAGGATAAGGAAATAACTTGTTGAACAAGATGCTTGTAGATGCTCTTCTTCAGAGTAATGGATTACAAAGATATTTAATAGTAGACAGAAATTGCACCTTCAAGGCAATTTGGTTTAAATATTGATAGGTTTCAGACACTAGAATAACTTCAGCATTGTGTATGTGAACATCTTGTCAACCAATTTGAATCGTACATAGAGTTTGTAATTAATAATGTAAACGACAATGAAAAAGAAAAGTATATGGAACAGGTTGAATACCTCAGAGGAGAAGGCAACTGGTCTAATGATCTTTCTGATGCTTTACCATTAGCAATTTAAACTTACTAAGCAAAGTATTGAAAATATATTATAGTAGTCAGTCACACAAACAATAGGGTATATCAAAGATACCATTATTGGTAAACTGATTATTATTTATTCTATGGATAGCAGCTGCAGTTTACTATTGTTATTTTTCAATATTGAGTTTTATTTAATCATGCACATTTTGGTCATGAATATTTTTCTGTAAATAACTATTCAGTTTATATATCACAGGAAAATAATTACTGTTTGGAAAAAAGAACAATATAAAAAGATAATATTTCAATTCCAAACCACACTTTAACAAGGGACGTAATTCTACAATCTCTCCCAGAGTGCACTGTGCTATGAGTTATGACTTATAACCTAGATTCGAATGTGTCATTTTAGTATTTTCCCGGTCTCCTAGCTATTTTACATTCTACAAGTATTGAAAATGGCAGACGTAGTCTCAGTCAGTCATCTTGTTTTTACTTTTTAGCTTTGGATTAGTGACTTACATTTATCTCAAAGTAATCAAAACTTATTAGTCTTATATTTATCAAATGAAAATAATTTGGGGAAATAATGTATTTGTGTACCAGAGATGTTGGCATAGCTTTGCGCAGGGTTTTTAGACAAACCCACAAACAAATATGGCAACAATTTACATATTTACAATACAAGATTCTCATGGATAGTTTGTTTCTTTCTTTTAAATAACCAACTCATAATTATTTTGATTTTGTTTTTTGAAATTCTGAAATCTGACAAGAGTACTTCTTAATTTTAAAATTTTGTATGTGTATTTTTTTTAATGAGTGTCAGTTCAGTCTCTGCAGTACTGTGAACCAGTGTCAAACCCTACATAGAACAATGGCCACTGTGGACTTGCAATTACTCGTGAAGCCCCAAGGAGGGTTTGGTAACGTGAACACAACACATATATAATATTGTGGAAAAACATATCATGCGTAATCTCTCAACAATGCATGGACTAATGTCTGAAAAAAAAACAACAATGCTCAGAGTTACTGTTTTGTTGTTTATAGTTTTATCAAACTAGTGTTTACTGCCATTTTCAACACAATCCAGGTTATATACAACATCTATTGATGTTGTTTTTGTTGTAGCCACACCGGATTGTCATACAGCAGACCTATGGTATGATACCCTGCCCAGTCATATTATACTGACATCAGGCAGACCAGACCTATAACTATCCTAATGCTGATCTAGTGACCAAGTGTGAAAATTTCTTTTTTGCAAGTCTTTGGTATAATCCAGCCAGGGATAAAAACAAACGACTTTCCGCATGCAAGATGGATGCTCTACCACCAGACCACTGCTGTGATCTGAGTAGAATCGCTATCCTCCCACAAGTACAAAATATAAATGGCATACTATTTCACATAAAGGGGGGCACAAGCTCACAACCTCAGCAGACTTGAGCCCAGCATAGACAATTCTAAGTTACAGAGAAACAAGGAGATAGAATACCTCACAACATGAATTTAATATTGGCAGGCACATCTAAATAAAAACTTTCTTTCATTCATTTATAAAATAGTGTTACAGTATTAAACAAGAAGGCCAAGATGGCCCTATATCACTCACCTGACTGACCCAAGTCCAGAGAAACGAGATGGGCAAGTATTTAGAATTTTGATTTGTTTTGAAGATGTAACAGATGGTAGAAGAGTTCAAACTTGGTTGAGGTTCACCCATGTTAAATGTCAGTGAAATTACATCGAAATTAGGTCAGTAAATTCTGATAAGAAGGCTTTTGAAGTTTTTACTATAGCTGCTTATGTAGTAAACTAGCACCTCACTATGGCAATCATGTTTTTTAACAAATCACAACAGCTTGAACAAACTTGGTAACAAACTTGGTAAAGGGTCACCAAAGGAACATTTCTGCCAAAATTGTTTTAAAATTGATTTTTTTAAGTTTTTACTTTAGCTTATATAGTAAACTAACCCTACCCCCTTGCTGACATTTTTATACAGAATCACTACGGTTTGAACAAACTTGGTTGAGGATCCTCCAAGGAACATTTCTGTGAAATTATTTTAAAGTGGAGACAGTAGTTTCTGACAAGAAGATTTTTTAAGTTTTTACTAATTAAACTTGCCCCACCCCCTGGCAGCCATGTTTTTTGATGAATCAAGATGGCTTGAACAACTTGGTAGAGGGTCACCCAACGATAGTTTTTGTGAAACTATTTTAAAATTGAGCCAGTAGTTTCTGACAAGAAGATATTTTAAGTTTTTACTATAGCTTATAAAGTAAACTAACCCCACCCACTGGCCACTATGTTTTTTGATGAATCAAGATGGCTTGAACAAACTTGGTAGAGGGTCACCCAAGAAACATTTCTATGAAATTATATCAAAATTGGCCCAGTGGTTTCAGAGGAGAAGTTGTTAAAAGCTAAAAGTTAACGACGGACGACGGACAACAGATGACGGACACCAGGCGATCACAAAATTATAAAACTGATTTTTTGTACGAGTAGCTTTCAATGATCAATGTTGAAGTCCACATCAAGTTTATATCTACATGGGAAATTCTGGTCAGGCCAGTTGCAGATATCATCTATTTTACTTCTAAATTGTTGGTCTTTATTCTTAATAAATTTGAAGTTGAATTCCTAAATCTTACAGATCTGACACCCATGCATCACAAGTGATAATGCAAGATTTACATATGAAATATGAAATGTATATACCAGCAACTATAATTATGTAGTGTTGACAAATTGAGATTTATACATTATACATACAATATACATGTTAGTAGTATTTGAGTTTTATATAATTATGCACCACTTATTTTGATGATTACTTGTGATGTCTTGAAATTTACATATACTTTTTGTGATAATCGGAGATTTACATATACCTTTTGTGATAATAGGAGATTTATATATACCTTTTGTGATAATCAGAGATTTACATATACCTTTTGTGATATAGGAGATTTACATATACCTTTTGTGATAATAGGAGATTTACATATACCTTTTGTGATAATAGGAGATTTATATAAACCTTTTGTGATAATAGGAGATTTACATATATCTTTCGTGATATAGGAGATTTACATATACCTTTTGTGATATTAAGAGATTTATATATACCTTTTGTGATAATAGGAGATTTAGGAGATTTATATATACCTTTTGTGATATAGGAGATTTATATATACCTTTTGTGATAATAGGAGATTTACATATACCTTTTGTGATAATCGGAGATTTACATATACCTTTTGTGATAATCGGAGATTTACATATACCTTTTGAGATAATAGGAGATTTACATATACCTTTTGTGATAATAGGAGATTTACATATACCTTTTGTGATATAGGAGATTTACATATACCTTTTGTGATAATCGGAGATTTATATATACCTTTTGTGATAATCGGAGATTTACATATACCTTTTGTGATAATAGAAGATTTATGTATACCTTTTGTGATAATAGGAGATTTATATATTACCTTTTGTGATAATCGGAGATTTATATATTACCTTTTGTGATATAGGAGATTTATATTTACCTTTTGTGATAATCGGAGATTTATATATACCTTTTGTGATAATCGGAGATTTACATATACCTTTTGTGATAATCGGAGATTTACATATACCTTTTGTGATAATAGGAGATTTATATATATCTTTTGTGATATAGGAGATTTATATATGCCTTTTGTGATAATCGGAGATTTACATATACCTTTTGTGATAATAGGAGATTTATATATACCTTTTGTGATAATCGGAGATTTACATATACCTTTTGTGATAATAGGAGATTTACATATACCTTTTGTGATAATAGGAGATTTACATATACCTTTTGTGATAATCGGAGATTTATATATACCTTTTGTGATAATTGGAGATTTATACATACCTTTTGTGATAATAGGAGATTTATATGTACCTTTTCTGACAATCGGAGATTTATATATTACCTTTTGTGATATAGGAGATATTTATATACCTTTTGTGATAATAGGAGATTTATATATACCTTTTATGATAATCGGAGATTTACATATACCTTTTGTGATATAGGAGATTTATATATACCTTTTGTGATATAGGAGATTTACAAATACCTTTTGTGATATAGGAGATTTACATATACCTTTTGTGATAATTGGAGATTTACATATACCTTTTGTGATAATAGGAGATTTACATATACCTAAGAGATTTACATATTTAGATACATGTATTCACATATTTTATAGAAAATTTACATAGTGTTATTGGTCCATTGTTAACATGATATTTGCATACACCTCCAGACTTCAAGACGATGTTTAACCTTGGACTGAGCCATGTTATTTTGGTACTCAAGTACGTTCTTCATGCGCTACCGTCTGTTCTAAATAAAGTATTAGAAAAACAAATTGTGTAGTAAAACTGTTTAAGAATTGCAGCAGCTGAGGTCTTTATTAAGTATTCAAATTTCCCAGCTTGAAACAGTCCAACTTGTCTACAGTGTTCACCGAAGGGAAAAACCCAAACAGAAAACTTGAGAATTGATCACTTACAGATTTACCATTGAAATATTTATTTTGAAATTGAAAACAAAGAAATATGTAACTATGTCATTTTCTTCATTTAATACAGTTTTTATAAGAGAGGCAGTGGTTAATAACACATTTATTACTTAATACAAGTGTTAAGTGTATAATAATAAATAAAGTTACAGATTTATTTTAAGAACACAATGTTATGACTGCTACAGTGCTACTCTATGTTCAATGGACAGAGCCTTGCCTTTCAGTGATTTTAAAAACTAAAAATGTGTGTCTCAACATAAATGCCCCCACTATTGATCTGAAACAAATATTTTTTTGAAAATTTAGTCTGAAGGGGGTGCCATTTATCTTGTGTACAATTTGACAAATATCAAACTTGGCTGGTATTTTACATTTATACAGCTACTCACCAAATAATAATTAAATATAAAGTTCAGATAGACAATTCCAGCCCAAGGGAGATAACTGTTGGTGAGAACACTAAGGTTCAGCTGAGTTCCTACTAAAACAGTTATCTGAGGGGAAGTTTTCTATCTGAACTGAAATTCTTTTTGCCATGGATAATTCTTTTCTTGCACACCAAACAAATTGAATACTTGTTTTAATTTATCATTACATTTTTTAACACAATTTCTATCATTTAAGTTACATCATATCTTTTGATATGTCAAATTGTCACAAGTAGTTCTAACATTGCAGTTTGAGAATGTTATCTCAGCCCCACGATACGATGGGAAAAAATATCTAACCTCAGTAAAAATGCAAACAGCCTCATCTAGTATACAATTTATCTTTAACATGTACTTACTTTATTTTTTTAATGGAGTTTGATGCCATTTTTAACACATTTCAGGGTATATATGACCAATCCAATTTTATTGGTTGAGGAAGATCTCAATTCTCAAGTAACTGGCAGTGAGCAGGACTTGAACTTATGCCCTTAGCTGTGAAAGGTAAGTGATCTGAGACGGCACCTTTAACCTGTATGTATGTATGTATGTATGTATGCAAATACAATGTTGGTATAACGAAGTAACAGTTCTAAGATATTCACCTACCAAGATCTATCCTCTCTATTTCATTGTTCTGTCTCACGTCTGCCATTCTCTGTTCTTCTGGCTCATTCTGAATTATTCATAAAGAAATGTACATTATATTTAGAATGTGAATGAATCTCCAGTTCACATGCATTTACATGTATCTGAAATATACATCTGTTCAATGTTCAATTATATCTAAATTGTTCCTTATTGATTTACTATCACAGCTTTTTTTATAGAATAAAAAACAAGTTAAAATCAATTTGCTTAGTCATTTTTGTTACATTTTCACTATGAAATACAAATTAGAAAAAAAATAGAAAAGAAAAAACACGTCAAACTAACATATAACAATAAAACAGTTTTAATTAACGCTTTAGTTATAAAATGTAAATCAAGTATTCATAAAATCATATCAATATCAACATATAAAAACCAAACAATTTCTAAAAATGTGGTATAATAAATGTCATACCATTAGTCAACAATAGTCATTATTTTTAGCAGAGATTTGCAAGTCTCACATAACTACCAAATATTGACATCAATCCAATGACTACCAAAGAACATAAAGTAGTTTTTTATAAAATGACTATGTTTATTGAGGCATTAAATCCACCAATGGCATTATTTTATAAGCAAGTCATATACTGAAATCCTGAGATGACAATTTTTACTACAAAAATTAGCGATGTTGCTATGATAACAGTTACTGTTATTTTCAACTTTGTCCTCAATTCAATAGCGCCATGACCACAATGGCTACAGATAAGAAATCAACTTCACTACAACAGTTTCAAATGAGAAATTCAACTTGACTACAACAGCTTCACATGAGAAATTCAACTTGACCACAATGGTGTCAGATGAGAAATTCAACTTGACCACAACGGCTCAGATGAGAAATCAACTTGATGACAATGGCATCAGATGAGAAATCAACTTGACCACAATGGCACCAGATGAGAAATTCAACTTGACCATAATGGTGCCAGATGAGAAATTCAACTTGATCACAATGGCGCAAGATGAGAAATCAACTTGACCACAAAAGCGCCAGATGAACTTCAACTTGTGATAATGAAACACCAAATTTTATTTTTTTAAATTTAAACTAACTTTAAATCAAATTTGTATATTATAAATGTCCATGCAAGTAGCTGTGACCAGGTTCAACATATACCAACCATTTCAATGGCCAATGCCTTGTTAGCCACACAGACACTTCATTAATGTATTCTGCATACTGATCAAACCATATTCTATAATCTTCTCCAGGGTGAACTCATCAGTGATGTGGTCGAAGTGACATTGCATCTTTGTCTAAAATTTACAAACAAGCCAAACCACTTGTGAATAACAATCTCACAAACACAGATACTTTTTAACTGCACACATATGACACATGTCTGCACACATACGATACATGTCTACACACATACGACACATGTCTGCACACATACGATACATGTCTGCACACATACGATACACATCTGCACACATACGATACATTTCTGCACACATACAGTACATATCTGCACACATACGATACATGTCTGCACACATACGATACATGTCTGCACACATACTATACATAAGTATATATATTTTTAATGGGGATTAATACCATTTTAAAACATTACATGTTATAAATGATAGCCTGTTAAAAATCTAATGGCGAGTGACTGTAGAACAAGTGTAGGCAGAACCACCATCCATCCATTAATAACTTAACTAAAAATGTGTCTTAATCAAAAGCCAATTTTTTACAGAAAATTAGGCAAAAACTTGTGTAAAAGTTGACCAACAATGGCAAATATCCAACTTGTCTTATATATAATAATTATACAGCTATTAATTAAATACATAAACACCTTCAGATGTTATTGATAGGAAACATATTATTTAGCTTGGACAGATGAAAGCATAAAAACATGCACACATAATGATTGTGTTTGGACTGAACTGGGCTCCAACTCACATCCTCAGTGGTGAGAGGGAAGTGACTATAAGATATTTATACCTTATATTTATACCATATTTATGCCTTATATTTATACCATATTTATGCCTTATATTTATACCATTTAAGCAAGGAGGACCTGGAAGTATGCTATAAGTATATTGCATTCTGTAGTAATTGTATCTGCCTATTGTCAGGGCCTTTTTCCTGGAAATTGGAGAGAGGCCCAAACCCTTGAGATTGGAAAAATACAGCAGGATTCAGGGAAAACTAAGAATATTTTTAAGACTGTAGCAAACTGAAAATAAAGCGTAACACAGTTAAGATAATGTTCAAACCAAATAATTATCCGATATTACAGTAATATGACATATCAGCATAACCTTTAAATTAATGCAAAGCTAAACTTGATTATTCATCCATAACTATCAGTTTTGTACAAGGTTACTGGTAGACCCAATGAATCTGACCTCTATAATAAATTATGTACTATAGACAAGGCAAAATAACCTATAATAAGGTACAATTATTAAGATAGTGTTATGGTTATTTCTGTGTGCACCTCCACACATTGCCCTTTATCTCAAGTTATTTTTAACACTTTTGAAAATATGCTCCAGACAAGCAAAAATAAGCAAAAGGTCTAATTTAAAGTACAAAATTATTCAAGAGAGGGTTCATTCTGCACTTCTGCACATTGCCCACAATCCATGTTCAAAATGTCACTGGATTCCCTCCAGTATTCTACAGTAGTTATGTTCTGGACAAGAAGTTGAATGGATACAGAGGTGGAGGTAGGTGTGTGCGTATACGTTGGACAATGTGGCAACTATATGTGTGTGCGTATACGTCGACCATGTGGCAACTATATGTGTGTGCGTGTACGTCGACCATGTGGCAACTATATGTGTGTGCGTATATGTCGACCATGTGGCAACTATATGTGTGTGCGTGTACGTCGACTATGTGGCAACTAAATGTGTGTGCGTGTACGTCGACCATATGGCAACTATATGTGTGTGCATATACGTCGAACATGTGGCAATTGTTTGTTTGCCCTTCAGGGAGAATAACAAATCAAACAAATTAGCTATTGTGATTTTTTAGGGATTTTAGGTCATTAGATTCAATTGAGTTAGGTGAACATCTGTCATTCAGAGCATGTTTGGTCTCTTTCCTTCTGATGACTAGAGACAATATGTTGAGAGATAATTAAACAAGACACAGACACCAGTTTCACTAAACATCTCAACTAGATTTTTTGAAATAATGTACTTTAACTTCATCCCATATTTTTTATATTGCATGTTATTCTTAAGCTGGTTCCGATTTCAATTATGTGTGGTGATTTAATGTGTAATGAGTTCAAGAAATCATTTAAGTTGTAGGAATCATTTCTGATAATGCCTCCAATATGGCTGCCTGTATGGACAATATGTGTGTAAAACAGCACTTTCAATTTCCCCTCATACTCTTCAGCTGTTTATCTGCGGAGCTTTTGATACTGTGCCATCAATCTCACGTACACTAACTGTAGCAAGAAAGTTGGTGTAATATTTTCATCAGTCTGCTAGTCAGGAGCTGAAAGTTCGGCAGAAACAGAATGATCTGTCTGAAAATGCTTTGATTCTGGACTGCCCAACAATACATGTAAAACTTTTGTTTTACTTTTTAAACAACACAAAATCTGAATATATTTATGTTCATGTAAATATTCACCCCGCAGCAGTTACCTCCCCTTACACATTTAGCTGTCTTGAAACCTTGGCACATATTAGAATGGTGGAAAAAGTCATTTATAGAGTGAAATAGCCCTGCGCCCGTCGTGGGCTTGTCAATTTTTTATCTGGGCTAGAGCTGGTTTTATAAAATATTGCTCAACAGGCCCCTCTAGAAAAACTGGGCCCCATTAAAAAATATCCCAGTTAAGCCCGAGATACAGTCTTGATTTGTCAATTAACATACCTTAAATTAGTAATAATCCTCCTAGCCACATTCCTACCCAATGAATTAATCATCGACCACATGTTATTAGTTGGCACTGTTTTTGCACATGACATGTCATAAATGTTAGTGGGAGGAGTTTAACTCTTGGTATCAACCACTCACTATCTGTTCTTCACAGAACAGAAGTACTATATAACAGATGTGGTTATTCAAAGAAAATTTCACAAAATTTCAAAATTGCATTTTCATGAGCGACATGTCAGCCATTTGTTTGGGGAGTTATTTAAACATTTATGGTACATACTAGTAATTAACTGTAAATACAATTCCTGTACAAAATATGACGCCTGTAAAATTGGCGTAAACCAGGCGTAATTTCATAGAAATCCTGGTGTAAATTTCGTTCATTTGAAGTACAGTAGAACTTCGGTCGCTCAAACTCGATGCGACTTGACAAAGATAGTACAAGTCAGTGGAATTTCGAGTCAAGCCTGGTACAACAATCATCGTACATGTACATAGTGTACAAGTACATATTTGTGAGCGTGTTATTGAATCCCATGTGTACGCTTTGAACAGATGATGTAAATGATGTGTATTTCTTGTTTATGTAGTAAGTCCAATATACCAGAAAAGATAATTTCCAAATATAATTATTTGTATTACACTATAATCACTTAATTTACCTTTTATCATCATAATTTTATTTAGTCATGTATAAATAGCTATATCTAGTTTTCGGTGTACGTGATAATGTAAATGAAATGATAATCTCACTCCGGTTTTACCGGGTCGGTCACTAAGTTGCTCAGCTGTTTCTTCTTCAGGAAAATTTATTTTTAAATGTGACATTGTGCAATGAGACTGAATTTACCATGTCTAAGATTTATATTGTAAAATTGTTATGTGACACTCTTTACTTTCAATGTTTGCAATATAAATTGATTTTATTTTGATTTCATCATCAATTCCAAATAAACATCAAATTAAGAATCAAATTTACTTAATTAATGCAACATGCGGTATACAATTAAAGCAAACGTGTATCCAATTATAAACACACTCGCCAAATTATCATAACAAACTTCTCACTCTTTAAGACAGTGGGAATATTATAGAATTATATTATAGAAATTACTTCACATCTTTGAAAGCAGGAACAAACATGGCAAACTTCTCCAATTTTCTTTATATTTGATCAGCTGTTTGACCGAAAGGTGCGAAAAAAACACAGGTAAGTGTGTTGGTGGGACCTTATTTTTAGTTTGACTGTTCCACCTATCAGTGTTTTAGCCATCGGTGGTAGAACAATATCAATCAAATAAGAATTTTGCAGGGACCTGGTAAGTTGTTCAAACGATCGATGGTGTTTCAGCCAACTGAGTTCGAGCTATCGAAGTTCTACTGTATGTAAACCAAGCGCAAAATAAGACATAAACCGGGGGTAACTTTCACGAAATATGCAAATGAGCTAAAAACCAGGCTTAAAAAGAACCAGGCATAAAACGTTAGAAACCAGGCTTAAAAATAAATGGGCCTAAAAATAACCAGGCGTAAAAAGAACCAGGCATAAAATGTCAGAAATCAGGCGTAAAAATTACCAGGCATTAAAAGAACCAGGTGTAAACAAGGAATGTGTCTCTGGACATGAATGTCCTTGCTGTAAGCTTTAATACAAGCTTGAGTGCATATGGCTTCTTATTCTTTACCACAAATGTCAATAGAACAGTGTGTGAACAAAATATAAAAATTTGTATGTAACTAATTCTTACCAATTACATCCTAAAATATAATACTATAATAATAAACAACAAAGTCATTTGGTCAAATAAGCTTTGAAGTCTGTGACCTGGCTTCTGTTTCATCATTAACAATATCATTACCAACATCATCAACACCACCATCATCATCAACAGCAACATCAACACCATCATCATTAACACCACCATCATCATCACCATCATCATAATCATCATCAACACCATTTTATCATCATCAGTAACAACAATTTCAGCACCATTATCATCAACACCACCACCATCATCATAATTTTGTCAAGTTTTACTTAAATACTTAAAAACATAACCTATTTTTACTGGTTATGTAAATATTGTTTAACTAATGTTAATGAAACAGTGAGTGAATGCAGTTTTTCTGGAGTCAAGTCTAATATCTGGATTAACTGTATGCTTTTCTTTAATTTAAATTTTGAAGTATTTAAGTATATATTTAAATATATTGGTGAAACAAAAGCCAGGAGCTAGGAACATTAATGAACTTCTATCAAATCTAACAAATATAATATAATTTTTATTTGTCAACATTTTGTTATACATGTTTCATTAAATATTCATTTCTTTGAAAAATAGGTTGGTCCCTACTGATGTTCAGTGGTCATTAAGTTGATGTAACTTAGTTATATTTTTGTCAAAGTTACATATTCTTATAATAATGTAGCTGCTGTGAATCAGTAATCAGGGGGACTGGTGAGTATATAGTTATATATAGGTAAGCAACATCAGGGGGACTGGTGGGAATATAGTTATTTATAGGTAAGCAACATCAGGGGGACTGGTGGGTATATAGTTATATATAGGTAAGCAATATCAGGGGGACTGGTGGGTATATAGTTATATATAGGTAAGCAATATCAGGGGGACTGGTGGGTATATAGTTATATATAGGTAAGCAATATCAGGGGGACAGGTGGGTATATAGTTATTTATAGGTAAGCAATATCAGGGGGACAAGTGGGTATATAGTTATATATAGGTAAGCAATATCAGGGGGATTTGTGGGTATATAGTTATATATAGGTAAGCAATATCAGGGGGACAGGTGGGTATATAGTTATATATAGGTAAGCAATATCAGGGGGACTGGTGGGTATATTGTTATTAATAGGTAAGCAATATCAGGGGGACAGGTGGGTATATAGTTATATATAGGTAAGCAATATCAGGGGGACTGGTGGGTATATAGTTATATATAGGTAAGCAATATCAGGGGGACTGGTGGGTATATAGTTATTTATAGGTAAGCAATATCAGGGGGACAAGTGGGTATATAGTTATATATAGGTAAGCAATATCAGGGGGATTTGTGGGTATATAGTTATATATAGGTAAGCAATATCAGGGGGACAGGTGGGTATATAGTTATATATAGGTAAGCAATATCAGGGGGACTGGTGGGTATATTGTTATTAATAGGTAAGCAATATCAGGGGGACAGGTGGGTATATAGTTATATATAGGTAAGCAATATCAGGGGGACTGGTGGGTATATAGTTATATATAGGTAAGCAATATCAGGGGGACTGATGGGTATATAATTATATATAGGTAAGCAATATCAGGGGGACTGGTTGGTATATAGTTATATATAGGTAAGCAATATCAGGGGGATTTGTGGATATATAGTTATATATAGGTAAGCAATATCAGGGGGACAGGTGGGTATATAGTTATATATAGGTAAGCAATATCAGCGGGACAGGTGGGTATATAGTTATATACAGGTAAGCAATATCAGGGGGACTGGTGGGTATATAGTTATATACAAGTAAGCAATATCAGGGGGACAGGTGGGTATATAGTTATATATAGGTAAGCAATATCAGGGGGACTGGTTGGTATATAGTTATTTATAGGTAAGCAATATCAGGGGGACTGGTGGGTATATAGTTATATATAAGTAAGCAATATCAGGGGGACTGGTGGGTATATAGTTATATATAAGTAAGCAATATCAGGGGACAGGTGGGTATATAGTTATATATAAGTAAGCAATATCAGAGGGACTGGTGGGTATATAGTTATATATAAGTAAGCAATATCAGGGGGACAGGTGGGTATATAGTTATATATAAGTAAGCAATATCAGGGGGGCTGGTGGGTATATAGTTATATATAAGTAAGCAATATCAGGGGACAGGTGGGTATATAGTTATATATAAGTAAGCAATATCAGGGGGACTGGTGGGTATATAGTTATATATAAGAAAGCAATATCAGGGGACAGGTGGGTATATAGTTATATATAAGTAAGCAATATCAGGGGACAGGTGGGTATATAGTTATATATAAGTAAGCAATATCAGAGGGACAGGTGGGTATATAGTTATATATAAGTAAGCAATATCAGGGGACAGGTGGGTATATAGTTATATATAAGTAAGCAATATCAGGGGGACAGGTGGGTATATAGTTATATATAAGAAAGCAATATCAGGGGGACAGGTGGGTATATAGTTATATATAAGTAAGCAATATCAGGGGGGCTGGTGGGTATATAGTTATATATAAGTAAGCAATATCAGGGGACAGGTGGGTATATAGTTATATATAAGTAAGCAATATCAGGGGACAGGTGGGTATATAGTTATATATAAGAAAGCAATATCAGGGGGACTGGTGGGTATATAGTTATATATAAGTAAGCAATATCAGGGGGACAGGTGGGTATATAGTTATATATAAGTAAGCAATATCAGGGGGGCTGGTGGGTATATAGTTATATATAAGAAAGCAATATCAGGGGGACTGGTGGGTATATAGTTATATATAAGAAAGCAATATCAGGGGGACAGATGGGTATATAGTTATATATAAGTAAGCAATATCAGGGGGACAGGTGGGTATATAGTTATATATAAGTAAGCAATATCAGGGGGACTGGTGGGTATATAGTTATATATAAGTAAGCAATATCAGGGGGACAGGTGGGTATATAGTTATATATAAGTAAGCAATATCAGGGGGACAGGTGGGTATATAGTTATATATAAGAAAGCAATATCAGGGGGACAGGTGGGTATATAGTTATATATAAGTAAGCAATATCAGGGGGGCTGGTGGGTATATAGTTATATATAAGTAAGCAATATCAGGGGACAGGTGGGTATATAGTTATATATAAGTAAGCAATATCAGGGGACAGGTGGGTATATAGTTATATATAAGAAAGCAATATCAGGGGGACTGGTGGGTATATAGTTATATATAAGTAAGCAATATCAGGGGGACTGGTGGGTTTATAGTTATATATAAGAAAGCAATATCAGGGGGACTGGTGGGTATATAGTTATATATAAGAAAGCAATATCAGGGGGACTGGTGGGTATATAGTTATATACAAGTAAGCAATATCAGGGGGACAGGTGGGTATATAGTTATATATAAGTAAGCAATATCAGGGGACAGGTGGGTATATAGTTATATATAAGTAAGCAATATCAGGGGGACTGGTGGGTATATAGTTATATATAAGAAAGCAATATCAGGGGACAGGTGGGTATATAGTTATATATAAGTAAGCAATATCAGGGGACAGGTGGGTATATAGTTATATATAAGTAAGCAATATCAGGGGACAGGTGGGTATATAGTTATATATAAGTAAGCAATATCAGGGGGACAGGTGGGTATATAGTTATATATAAGTAAGCAATATCAGGGGGACAGGTGGGTATATAGTTATATATAAGTAAGCAATATCAGGGGGACAGGTGGGTATATAGTTATATATAAGAAAGCAATATCAGGGGGACAGGTGGGTATATAGTTATATATAAGTAAGCAATGTCAGGGGGGCTGGTGGGTATATAGTTATATATAAGTAAGCAATATCAGGGGACAGGTGGGTATATAGTTATATATAAGTAAGCAATATCAGGGGACAGGTGGGTATATAGTTATATATAAGAAAGCAATATCAGGGGGACTGGTGGGTATATAGTTATATATAAGTAAGCAATATCAGGGGGACTGGTGGGTATATAGTTATATATAAGAAAGCAATATCAGGGGGACAGGTGGGTATATAGTTATATATAAGAAAGCAATATCAGGGGGACTGGTGGGTATATAGTTATATATAAGTAAGCAATATCAGGGGACAGGTGGGTATATAGTTATATATAAGAAAGCAATATCAGGGGGACTGGTGGGTATATAGTTATATATAAGTAAGCAATATCAGGGGGACTGGTGGGTATATAGTTATATATAAGTAAGCAATATCAGGGGACAGGTGGGTATATAGTTATATATAAGTAAGCAATATCAGGGGGACTGGTGGGTATATAGTTATATATAAGAAAGCAATATCAGGGGACAGGTGTGTATATAGTTATATATAAGTCAGCAATATCAGGGGACAGGTGGGTATATAGTTATATATAAGTAAGCAATATCAGGGGACAGGTGGGTATATAGTTATATATAAGTAAGCAATATCAGGGGGACAGGTGGGTATATAGTTATATATAAGTAAGCAATATCAGGGGGACTGGTGGGTATATAGTTATATATAAGAAAGCAATATCAGGGGGACTGGTGGGTATATAGTTATATATAAGTAAGCAATATCAGGGGGACTGGTGGGTATATAGTTATATATAAGAAAGCAATATCAGGGGACAGGTGGGTATATAGTTATATATAAGTAAGCAATATCAGGGGACTGGTGGGTATATAGTTATATATAAGTAAGCAATATCAGGGGACTGGTGGGTATATAGTTATATATAAGTAAGCAATATCAGGGGACAGGTGGGTATATAGTTATATATAAGTAAGCAATATCAGGGGGACAGGTGGGTATATAGTTATATATAAGTAAGCAATATCAGGGGGACTGGTGGGTATATAGTTATATATAAGAAAGCAATATCAGGGGGACTGGTGGGTATATAGTTATATATAAGTAAGCAATATCAGGGGGACTGGTGGGTATATAGTTATATATAAGTAAGCAATATCAGGGGGACTGGTGGGTATATAGTTATATATAAGAAAGCAATATCAGGGGACAGGTGGGTATATAGTTATATATAAGTAAGCAATATCAGGGGACAGGTGGGTATATAGTTATATATAAGTAAGCAATATCAGGGGACAGGTGGGTATATAGTTATATATAAGTAAGCAATATCAGGGGGACAGGTGGGTATATAGTTATATATAAGTAAGCAATATCAGGGGGACTGGTGGGTATATAGTTATATATAAGAAAGCAATATCAGGGGGACTGGTGGGTATATAGTTATATATAAGTAAGCAATATCAGGGGGACTGGTGGGTATATAGTTATATATAAGTAAGCAATATCAGGGGGACTGGTGGGTATATAGTTATATATAAGTAAGCAATATCAGGGGGACTGGTGGGTATATAGTTATTTATAGGTAAGCAATATCAGGGGGACTGGTGGGTATATAGTTATATATAAGAAAGCAATATCAGGGGGACAGGTGGGTATATAGTTATATATAAGTAAGCAATATCAGGGGGACTGGTGGGTATATAGTTATATATAAGAAAGCAATATCAGGGGGACAGGTGGGTATATAGTTATATATAAGTAAGCAATATCAGGGGGACAGGTGGGTATATAGTTATATATAAGTAAGCAATATAAGGGGGACTTGTGGGTATATAACTATATATAAGTAAGCAATATCAGGGGGACTGAGATTTTACTATTTGTAAGATGTATATTGACATAACATGATATCCAATAACAATTTATGACCATTTTGCATTTCAAATATAAATTTGACATCAGATCCATGAAAAGATAAAATTTATATTGTGTAAGATTGCATTTTAAAGCATTATAAACCCGTAACATATCTGTTTGAATATTAAGCATTATTTTTATGCCATCAGGAGCTAACAGACTATCAGTTAACCCAACCTCTTTCATCTGGCAACCAAGAAGGTAAACTAGTAGTTTATAGTATATAGTTTATAATAACGATTGATGAAAGTATAGGGCTTATTTAGACCGCTCTCAAGTTGGCATCCTGAGTAGAACCAGTACTTAGTGTTGTTTCATGAGAGGCATCAGGTCGAACTGGGGGTCAAACCCACAACCTCTGGTTAGAGCAGCCAACACTCTATTACACTATCACCCCCGCTGTACTCGAGCTCACTTATCTTCACACTGGATACTTTCTATTGAAAACTTTAAATGTTACGTGTTGATATTGCTAACAGAAATATTTCATATAAACTTTGTCTTTTATCTTTAGTAATAACTGTGTATTTATTGGTATGACTTGGCAAATGATATACAAAACTAGAACTGGTAGCTACAACAATGAAATACATTTGGAAAGGTAGGGGGTCAGGTGTTAGAATTTCTATCTAAAATATTGGTTGTGTTTGTGACACATGTATGTTTTTACAGTTGAATACACTGAGCAAACCATCTCTGTAAATAAAAAAAACTATAAAAAAAAACCTGAGCCCAAGTCGGGATTGAACCCACGACCTCATGTGTGATAATCCAATGCACTAACCTCTTTACCAATGAGTCCACAACGTCCATGGTGTTACAAGTAATTTAGATATATGAAAAGTAAGAAATTGTGACTCTTACAATAACATTACTGTTTTGCTTCGATCAGTATCAAAATGACAAAAACAAATGTGACATTCCGTGTTATTGCGTGGAAATTTTTAAATCAAATTTACAAATGAAATCAAGTTTTAACTGTTTGACAGTTAAACATATGGTGACCTTCAGAAAGTATGATTTATATATATGAAAGTTCTGAAAAATACTGGTAAAGAAATCTTTAAAAGATACAATTTGATATTTGCTTATTAATGTTGTTTTTATTTATATATATATATATATATATATATATATATATATAATATAATAAATATTTTAGTAATATTAAGCATAAAATTGTTTATCAGGTTTTAATTCATCAAAAGCTTCAGTCTGAGAATTGAACTCAGACTCAAAATCTTATATTTTACAAATCCTGTAAACATAAACTTATGGTAAGAAATGTGATTTTTTAACATTTAAAATTGCTTGTTTCAGCAAGTAAATATAGAAATGTGTTTGTTTAATTGATATTATCTGGATCTTATTTTTTGTTTTACAGTTTGAGCCAGAGTCCAAATCTCAAGACTAAAATTATTGATGAATTTAGGTCCAGACCTTTGAAAAGAGCCGACAGGTTTAGTAATTAATTTATTTGACTGGTTTAGTTGACAGGATTTGACTCCCCTGTTATAGGATCAGACATAATTTCAGTTTTACCTTGTGTTTCTTCAACATTCCCTCGACCTCAATAAGTTTTTCTTGGAAAGGTGACCCCTTCTGTACTGAGGTCATTCAACATCGACTTAACCTGTGTGGAATTGAAATAATGTTATCAAGGACATTCAAACAAGTTTGGAGTTCTATTTACAAACTCTACTTCATAGACTAATAACAAAATAAATGTGATAGTTATGAATGTCCTATCCCACATCTGTAACTACAAATGTTGATAGTTATGAATGTCCTATCACTCTGTAACTACAAATGTTGATAGTTATGAATGCCCTATCACACATCTGTAACTACAAATGTTGATAGTAATGAATGCCCTATCCCACATCTGTAACTACAAATGTTGATAGTTATGAATGTCCTATCACTCTGTAACTACAAATGTTGATAGTTATGAATGCCCTATCACACATCTGTAACTACAAATGTTGATAGTTATGAATGCCCTATCACACATCTGTAACTACAAATGTTGATAGTTATGAATGCCCTATCCCACATCTGTAACTACAAATGTTGATATTATGAATGTCCTATCACTCTGTAACTACAAATGTTGATAGTTATGAATGCCCTATCACACATCTGTAACTACAAATGTTGATAGTAATGAATGCCCTATCACACATCTGTAACTACAAATGTTGATAGTTATGAATGCCCTATCACACATCTGTAACTACAAATGTTGATAGTTATGAATGCCCTATCCCACATCTGTAACTACAAATGTTGATAGTTATGAATGTCCTATCACTCTGTAACTACAAATGTTGATAGTTATGAATGCCCTATCACACATCTGTTACTACAAATGTTGATAACTCTCAGGTTTATTATGTTTCCCTTGTGAATAAATTTGTGTTAGCCATTATACGAAGTAGCTATAGGTCTCACTTGACGGTTACAAGATTACTGCGCTTGAGAAATTAGAGCTGTGTAAATTGGGGTTATGTTCCAGACAAGGATTCTGACAGACGGACAGAAGCTATATTCTAACCCTTCAGGGAACATAATAAATTAAGATATGAAGGTTTCATGAACTCTTCCTGACTGACTTCTACAGTAAGATCAGATTTCATCAATTTGAAGTATTATTTTCAGCATTACCAAAATAATAATAAAAAATAATGAAATTGAAGTAATTATGAACTTACATCCTCTGGAAGAGCAACCTCATATGTCTCCAAGACTGATCATGCAGTGGTGGGAACCTCTGTTGTGGTAAGCCCGCTGTTTAGATTCCCACAAATCCAAGCTATTTCCTAATTCATCCAAGGTTGGTGGAGACTTACTTATACTGTGATGAAAATAAAACTTTTGTTAACAATCTGTAAACCTTTATTGACCATTGTTAGTTGTGTTACCAATTGACCAACATAAGATTGACAATCGCTACAGCCACTGGCCACTTGGTGTTGCTTGTCCAAGTAAAATTGTGGCACTTGAAGCAATATTGATCACTGAATGGATTATCGACTTGTTTGACTAACAGCACTCATCAGGTCAATTGTTTTAAAATTAAAATGCGTGGACATCTTACTCCCAATCAGGGTTGATACTTTACTCCCAATCAGGGGTGGTATCTTACTCCCAATCAGGGGTGGTATCTAACTCCAAATCAGGGGTGGTATAATCTTGTAAAATATCTACTTGTCAGTAGATGACATTTACTTTTCCGTTCAAGACCATTTACCTTAAAACAAAACAATTGGCAAAAAAACTTTTACTTTAGCTGATAGAATTCAATAAATGGAAATTCCTTTTTGCAATGCCATGAATCTAAATGATTTCAAATAACTTATTTTGGTGGAAACACAACATGAGCCATTTTTGCATACTTCATCTTTCCCTTTTTAAACTGTAACTGAGAATATTACTTGCCCATGGGAAAGTAAAGTCACATGACCATATTTGAAAATGTACACTACAGATAACTCGGCCAGCCCTGCCAATATATATTGTGTTACGTTGAATTGTATGAACTTCTTCCACCAGACAAAATGGCAGCTGTATAGTCAATTTTCACTGTTATCATGTAAAAAAAAATCAAAGTTATATGTTTATTGATTATTAAAAAAATGCTGTTATTTATCAATAAAAAAAATCACCTATATAACAAATTTATAATTAATTGAATAACAAATATGATGTCAACATCAATAGTTATTTAACACCTACAACTAATTTGTAAAATGTTTCAATGTTTAATATTTATATTAAGGTAAATTGTTGTAAATTCATGTTTTTCCTATTCTAATGTGGTTGGTGTTAACAGTCCTTATTTATAACATTTTTTTTTCATATTTTACAGGAAAAAATGTCATTACTTTACCATTAAAAAACAAATAAAAGCATAAAAGACACACCACCCCACATCCTCAAATGAAAGATGTTTTGTATAATCTAAAAACCTTCATTAATATTATTGCTGCAATTGGATGCAGAAATATCACAAATGAAGGACAGGAAACTTGCATCTCTGTATTAAAGTTGATAAAATAGCACACGAAAAATTGATATTTTGTCAAATTAATCACTCAGATTTCACAGGAAATGGATTTCATATACATAAAATGTTTATCTAATCATAAGTATTTTAACAATTTCAAATATAATTCACTGGGAATGGTCTCATTTTATAGAGAATTTCATTTTGCTAAGAAAATTCCGATTTGTATTTCTGAGATGAAATCAAGATTTGACAGGAATACATGACATGAGCGTTAATAGCATCTCGATCAGTTGCTTTTCTTCTTCTATATAAGTTCTTGATGAAAATAATCCGTAACCTCCTTAATGCGGTTTGACAAGTAATTTGTCATTTGACAAGTTTTCCACTTTGGATGTTTGGGGATTTCCTAGATTAAAATTTGATATTTAAGAAGTTAACTAAAAATCACCTTGATTCAAAGCATACACTTTCAATTTCTGAAGAGACAAGCATTTGAGAGAACTGCTGAAGAGACAAGCATTTTAGAGAACTGTTGAAGGGACAAGCATTTGAGAGAACTGCTGAAGAGACAAGTGTTTGAGAGAACTGTTGAAGAGACAAGTGTTTGAGAGAACTGCTGAAGAGATAAGCATTTGAGAGAACTGCTGAAGAGATAAGCATTTGACAGAACTGCTGAAGAGATAAGCATTCGAGAGAACTGCTGAAGAGACAAGCATTTTGAGAGAACTGCTGAAGAGACAAGCATTTGAGAGAACTGTTGAAGAGACAAGCGTTTGAGAGAACTGCTGAAGAGACAAGCATTTGAGAGAACTGCTGAAGAGACAAGCATTTGAGAGAACTGCTGAAGAGACAAGTGTTTGAGAGAACTGTTGAAGAGACAAGCATTTGAGAGAACTGCTGAAGAGATAAGCATTTGAGAGAACTGCTGAAGAGATAAGCATTTGAGAGAACTGCTGAAGAGATAAGCATTTGAGAGAACTGCTGAAGAGACAAGCATTTGAGAGAACTGTTGAAGAGACAAGCGTTTGAGAGAACTGCTGAAGAGACAAGCATTTGAGAGAACTGCTGAAGAGATAAGCATTTGAGAGAACTGCTGAAGAGACAAGCACTTGAGAGAACTGCTGAAGAGATAAGCATTTGAGAGAACTGCTGAAGAGACAAGCACTTGAGAGAACTGCTGAAGAGACAAGCATTTGAGAGAACTGTTGAAGAGACAAGCGTTTTGAGAGAACTGCTGAAGAGACAAGCATTGAAGAGACAAGCATTTGAAAGAACTGCTGAAGAGACAAGCGTTTGAGAGAACTGCTGAAGGGACAAGCGTTTGAGAGAAATGCTGAAGGTACAAGCATTTGTGAGAACTGCTGAAGAGACAAGCATTTAAGAGAACTGCTAAAGAGACAAGCGTTTTGACAGAACTGCTGAAGAGACAAGCATTTGAGAGAACTGCTGAAGGTACAAGCGTTTGAGAAAACTGCTGAAGGTAGAAACATTTGTGAGAATTGCTGAAGAGACAAGCTTTTGAGAGAACTGCTGAAGAGACAGCATTTGAGTGAACTGCTGATGAGACAAGCGTTTGAGAGAGAACTGCTGAAGAGACAAGCATTTGAGAGAACTGCTGAAGAGACAAGCATTTGAGAGAACTGCTGAAGAGACAAGTGTTTAATAGAACTGCTGAAGGGACAAGCATTTGAGAGAACTGCTGAAGAGACAAGCATTTGAGAGAACTGCTGAAAAAACAAGCATTTGAGAGAACTGCTGAAGGTACAAGCGTTTGAGAGAACTGCTGAAGAGACAAGCATTTGAGAGAACTGCTGAAGAGACAAGCATTTGAGAGAACTGCTGAAGAGACAAGCGTTTTGAGAGAACTGCTGAAAAGACAAGCATTTGAGAGAACTGCTGAAAAGACAAGCATTTGAGAGAACTGCTGAAGAGACAAGCATTTGAGAGAACTGCTGAAGAGACAAGCATTTAAGAGAACTGCTGAAGAGACAAGCATTTGAGAGAACTGCTGAAGGTACAAAGGTTTGAGAGAACTGCTGAAGGTATAAACATTTGAGAGAACTGCTGAAGAGACAAGCGTTTGAGAGAACTGCTGAAGAGACAAGTGTTTAATAGAACTGCTGAAGAGACAAGCATTTGAGAGAACTGCTGAAGAGACAAGCATTTGAGAGAACTGCTGAAGAGACAAGCATTTAAGAGAACTGCTGAAGAGACAAGCATTTGAGAGAACTGCTGAAGGTACAAAGGTTTGAGAGAACTGCTGAAGGTATAAACATTTGAGAGAACTGCTGAAGAGACAAGCGTTTGAGAGAACTGCTGAAGAGACAAGCATTTGAGAGAACTGCTGAAGAGACAAGCATTTGAGAGAACTGCTGAAGAGAAAAGCATTAGAGAGAACTGCTGAAGAGACAAGCAATAGAGAGAACTGCTGAAGAGACAAGCATTCTAGAGAACTGCTGAAGAGACAAGCATTTGAGAGAACTGCTGAAGAGACAAGCATTTGGGAGAACTATTATTAAGACTTTATTTTTTGATTTATTAAACCTCAGTTAAAAAGATAACTTTGAAGGCACCAACTGTGTGAATAGTTGCTCTTTATTGATACCTAATCTTGTATTCAGATTCCATTAAAAATCTTGTTCATTAAACGATAGTTTACATACAGCATTCTCCTTTGATCAAGAGTTCATTAAGTTCCTTCATCCTGGTTGTGGCAATCTCACTGATTTGTTCTGCCATTCTGTGACATGAGACAGGATGGAGTATTTCAATGGAGAGCAATCTAGCAGCACAAACTGGATGTTCAGGATTGCCTCTTGTGTTTGTACATTGTTGACAATTTCAGTGTATCACATAAACTCATTAATAACATATACCAGAGCAACAGATAAGTTAGTACTGTATACCTTCATCATTATAATTTCAAATGGGTAACATCCCTCAAAATGAACCAGGTAATATAAAGCTCCTGATATTTAGTTCTTCTAGTTTGTACAATACACTTGGTAATCAACCCATTCAAAGTCTGTGTAAGCAAGGCAGTAATGCAGTTAAAAGTGTTTGCTGCTAAACACTAGATGTTGTAGGTTTGATCCCCAGTGAGGCAGTAATGCAGTTTATAGTGTTTGCTGCTAACACTACATGTTGTAGGTTTGATCCCCAGTGAGGCAGCAATGCAGTTTATAGTGTTCGCCGCTAACACTAAAGGTTGTAGGTTTGATTCCCAGTGAGGCAGTAGTGCAGTTAATAGTGTTTGCTGCTAACACTAGAGGTTGTAGGTTTGATTCCCAGTGAGGCAGTAATGCAGTTAATAGTGTTTTTTGCGAACAATAGATGTTGTAGGTTTGATCCCCATTGAGGCAGTAATGCAGTTTATAGTGTTTGTTGCTAACAATAGATGTTGTAGGTTTGATCCCCAGCGAGGTAGTAACGCAGTTTATAGTGTTTGCTGCTAACACCAGAGGTTGCAGGTTTGATCCCAAGTGAGGCAGTAATGAAGTTTATAGTGTTTGTCGCTAACACTAGAGGTTGTAGGTTTGATCCCATTTGAGGCAGTAATGCAGTTTATAATGTTTGTTGCTAACACTAAATGTTGTAGGTTTGATCCCCAGCGAGGCAGTAATGCAGTTTATAGTGTTTGCCGCTAACACTAGAGGTTGTAGGTTTGATCCCATTTGAGGCAGTTATGCAGTTTATAGTGTTTGCTGCTAACACTAGAGGTTGTAGGTTTGATCCCCATTGAGGCAGTAATGCAGTTTATAGTGTTTGCTGCTAACACTAGAGGTTGTAGGTTTGATCCCCAGCAAGGCAGTAATGCAGTTAATAGTGTTTGCTGCTAACATTAAAGGTTGCAGATTTGATCCCCTGTGAGGCAGTAATGCAATTAATAGCGTTTGCTGCTAATACTAAAGGGTGTAGGTTTGATCCCAAGCGAGACAGTAACGCAGTTTATAGTGTTTGCTGCTAACACTAAAGGTTGACGGTTTGATCCTCAGTGAGGCAGTAATGCAGTTAATAGTTTTTACTGCAAAGACTAGAGGTTGTAGGTTTGATCCCCAGTGAGGCAGTAATGCAGTTTATAGTGTTTGCCGCTAACACTAGAGGTTGTAGGTTTGATCCCCAGCAAGGCAGTAATGCAGTTTATAGCGTTTTCTGCTAACAATAGATGTTGTAGGTTGAATCTCAAGTGAGGCAGTAATGCAGTTTATAGTGTTTGCTGCTAACACAAGATGTTGTAGGATTGATCCCCAGTGAGGCAGTAATGCAGTTTATAGTGTTTGCTGCTAACACTAGAGGTTGCAGGTTTGATCCTCAGTGAGGCAGTTATGAAGTTTATAGTGTTTGTTGCTAACACTAAATGTTGTAGGTTTGATCCCCAGCGAGGCAGTAATGCAGTTTATAGTGTTTGCCGCTAACACTAGAGGTTGTAGGTTTGATCCCCATTGAGGCAGTTATGCAGTTTATAGTGTTTGCTGCTAACACTAGAGGTTGTAGGTTTGATCCTCAGTGAGGCAGTAATGCAGTTTATAGTGTTTGCTGCTAACACTAGATGTTGTAGGTTTGATCCCCAGCGAGACAGTTTTGTAGTTTATAGTGTTTGCTGTTAACACTAGAGGTTGTAGGTTTGATCCCCACCAAGGCAGTAATGCAGTTTATAGTGTTTGCTGCTAACACTAGAGGTTGTCATTCATAGAGATTCCCAAATGAAGGAAGTGAAACCTACATTTTACTGTTTGTCAACCTCTGCACTATCAAAATATGATGAGAAAAGTAGGGGTCATGTCATATAAGAGATTTTTTTTTCTGCTCAGTGTGTACACTGGTGACAAAGTGAAAGTAGACTTCCAAAATCATGAATTCATACCCCAATTTCCAAGCATCATTTTTTTTTTTCTAAATTCACAATTCAAAAATGACAATGCTATCAAAATGTTCAAAATACATCAATAATGCCATTCAAATAAAAACATGAGCATTAAAATAAGGAAAATGCATTTTTAAAGAAGAAAAATTGAGGATTATTTATAACCGCCATTATGCGACTACCCCACTGAAGCACTTCCTTTTCGCAATGGTGGCACTATGCCTCCTGGTCGAAGTCCAACTGCAGAGAAATTCATGGAAGGACCCGGAAATGAGTATTTATCATGACAGTGTAATTCTACTGCATGCACCGTAATATGAAAGCAAAAACACAACTGACATACCCACAGGAGCTTGGGGAGTGGATAATAACATTTGATTGGGGTAGGGGTACTCTGGCATATATAAAGAGACAAGGAAAAAAAACAAACATTTACCCTTTCCCCGATCAAAATTAGAATTTCTAAGTCAATAGGCCATCAATTTTAACAAAGCCGGTCTCGTTCTATCGCTGAATGATAAATCTTCAAGATCGATCCAGTTAGTAAAACAAAAATGATGTTTAAATGTAAATGTTTGGCATTAACAGTATATTTTTTGTCCACCAACAATTATGGCAACATAAGTAGCATGTTCAGATATTTTCGACTTTATTTTTTTCAAATTGGCCACGCCCCAGAGCGTGCCATTCTGATTGGAGTCGCTGATGCGCTTATGAGTCAATACTGAAAACGTAAGTGTCTCCATGACTTGGATCGGAAGACGTTTAAAATAAGCAAATTTTAACCAATCAGACACATCCCCTGTATTTGCTCCATACGATAATGAGGTCATATCCATTGCCATAAATGTTGAGGATAAAAAATAGGCCCTTTTTTTGGGAACTCGGTGCGGCATCTTCTTCAAATGGCCGAGTTATGCATAAACTTCTTTACCATCTTGAAGATAAATCATCCAGCTATAGAACGAGACCTGGTTTGTTAAAATTTATTTATTATCCACTCCCCAAGCTCCTGTGGACATACCACCAGTTAGTAACCTCTTCTCACACCACCTTTCTGTCTCCTTTGTTGCTGCACCCACCTTCAACTTGTTCATCCACCTTATCCAAGTTATCTTAAAATAGGTTACTTTTATCCTAATCAAGTTGTCAGTATTTATTATTATGTCAGAAAGCAGTTGTGAGTTGTCATAGTACCATGAAATTGTATTTTTCAGGCCAGGTTGGTTCATGTAGTTTTGAAAAAAAAACACACTTTGTGTAGCACATGAGCCTGTGATACAGCATTGGACCATGGATCAGAGAGGCAGGGGTTAGATCACCTGCCATGTGTAGAACATGAGCCTGTGGTACAGCACTGGATCATGGATCAGAGGGACAGGGGTTAGATCACCTGCCATGTGTAGCACATGAGCCTGTGGTACAGCATTGGACCATGGATCGGAGGGGCAGGAGTTAGATCACCTGCCATGTGTAGCACATGAGCCTGTGGTACAGCATTGGACCATGGATCGGAGGGGCAGAGGTTAGATCACCTGCCAGGTGTAGCACATGAGCCTGTGGTACAGCATTGGACCATGGATCGGAGGGGCAGGGGTTAGATCACCTGCCAGGTGTAGCACATGAGCCTGTGGTACAACATTGGACTATGGATCAGAAGGACAGATGTTAGATCACCTGGCATGTGTAGCACATTAGCCTGTGGTACAGCACTGGACCATGGATCGAAGGGACAGCGGTTAGATCACCAGCCATGTGTAGCACATGAGCCTGTGGTACAACATTGGACTATGGATCAGAGGGACAGAGGTTAGATCACCTGCCATGTGTAGCACATGAGCCTGTGGTACAGCATTGGACCATGAATCGGAGGGACAGGGGTTAGATCACCTGCCATGTGTAGCAAATGAGCCTGTGGTACAACATTGGACTATGGATCAGAGGGACAGGGGTTAGATCACCTGCCATGTGTAGCACATGAGCCTGTGGTACAGCATTGGACCATGGATCGGAAAGGCAGGGGTTAGATCACCTGCCATGTGTAGCACATAAGCCTGTGGTACAGCATTGGACCATGGATCGGAGGGACAGGGGTTAGATCACCTGCCATGTGTAGCACATGAGCCTGTGGTACAGCATTGGACCATGGATCTGAGGGACAGGGGTTAGATCACCTGCCATGTGTAGCACATGAGCCTGTGGTACAGCATTGGACCATGGATCAGAGGGACAGGGGTTAGATCACCTGCCATGTGTAGCACATGAGCCTGTGGTACAGCATTGGACCATGGATCGAATGGACAGCGGTTGGATCACCTGGCATGTGTAGCACATGAGCCTGTGGTACAGCATTGGACCATGGATCGGAGGGGCAGGGGTTAGATCACCTGGCATGTGTAGCACATGAGCCTGTGGTACAGCATTGGACCATGGATCGAAGGGACAGCGGTTAGATCACCTGGCATGTGTACCACATGAGCCAGTGGTACAGCATTGGACCATGGATCAGAGGGACAGAGGTTAGATCACCTGCCATGCGTAGCACATGAGCCTGTGGTACAGCACTGGACCATGAATCGGAGGGACAGGGGTTAGATCACCTGCCATGTGTAGCACATGAGCCTGTGGTACAGCATTGGACCATGGATCAGAGGAGCAGGGGTTAGATCACCTGCCACGTGTAGCACATGAGCCTGTGGTACAGCATTGGACCATGGATCGGAGGGACAGGGGTTAGATCACCTGCCATTTGTAGCAAATGAGCCTGTGGTACAGCATTGGACCATGGATCAGTGGGACAGGGGTTAGATCACCTGCCATGTGTAGCACATGAGCCTGTGGTACAGCATTGGACCATGGATCGGAGGGGCAGGGGTTAGATCACCTGGCATGTGTAGCACATGAGCCTGTGGTACAGCATTGGACCATGGATCAGAGAAACAGGGGTTAGATCACCTGCCACGTGTAGCACATGAGCCTGTGGTACAGCATTGGACCATGGATCGGAGGGGCAGGGGTTAGATCACCTGCTATGTGTAGCACATGAGCCTGTGGTACAGCATTGGACCATGGATCAGAGGAGCAGGGGTTAGATCACCTGCCATGTGTAGCACATGAGCCTGTGGTGCATTGGACCATGGATCGGAGGGGCGGGGGTTAGATCACCTGCCATGTGTAGCACATGAGCCTGTGGTACAGCATTGGACCATGGATCAGAGGAGCAGGGGTTAGATCACCTGCCATGTGTAGCACATGAGCCTGTGGTACAGCATTGGACCATGGATCAGAGGAACAGGGGTTAGATCACCTGCCACGTGTAGCACATGAGCCTGTGGTACAGCATTGGACCATGGATCGGAGGGGCAGGGGTTAGATCACCTGCCATGTGTAGCACATGAGCTTGTGGTACAGCATTGGACCATGGATCGGAGGGGCAGGGGTTAGATCACCTGCCATGTGTAGCACATGAGCCTGTGGTACAGCACTGGACCATGAATCGGAGGGACAGGGGTTAGATCACCTGCCATGTGTAGCACATGAGCCTGTGGTACAGCATTGGACCATGGATCAGAGGAGCAGGGGTTAGATC
Organism: Panopea generosa; assembly: GCA_029582155.1. Taxonomy (NCBI): domain Eukaryota; kingdom Metazoa; phylum Mollusca; class Bivalvia; order Adapedonta; family Hiatellidae; genus Panopea; species Panopea generosa. Next base: position 1,090,316 of record JAPMAH010000026.1, on the reverse strand, counting down.
ACCTGCCACGTGTAGCACATGAGCCTGTGGTACAGCATTGGACCATGGATCGGAGGGACAGGGGTTAGATCACCTGCCATGTGTAGCAAATGAGCCTGTGGTACAGCATTGGACCATGGATCAGTGGGACAGGGGTTAGATCACCTGCCATGTGTAGCACATGAGCCTGTGGTACAGCATTGGACCATGGATCGGAGGGGCAGGGGTTAGATCACCTGGCATGTGTAGCACATGAGCCTGTGGTACAGCATTGGACCATGGATCAGAGAAACAGGGGTTAGATCACCTGCCACGTGTAGCACATGAGCCTGTGGTACAGCATTGGACCATGGATCGGAGGGGCAGGGGTTAGATCACCTGCCATGTGTAGCACATGAGCCTGTGGTACAGCATTGGACCATGGATCAGAGGAGCAGGGGTTAGATCACCTGCCATGTGTAGCACATGAGCCTGTGGTGCATTGGACCATGGATCGGAGGGGCGGGGGTTAGATCACCTGCCATGTGTAGCACATGAGCCTGTGGTACAGCATTGGACCATGGATCAGAGGAGCAGGGGTTAGATCACCTGCCATGTGTAGCACATGAGCCTGTGGTACAGCATTGGACCATGGATCAGAGGAACAGGGGTTAGATCACCTGCCACGTGTAGCACATGAGCCTGTGGTACAGCATTGGACCATGGATCGGAGGGGCAGGGGTTAGATCACCTGCCATGTGTAGCACATGAGCTTGTGGTACAGCATTGGACCATGGATCGGAGGAGCAGGGGTTAGATCACCTGCCATGTGTAGCACATGAGCCTGTGGTACAGCATTGGACCATGGATCGGAGGGGCAGGGGTTAGATCACCTGCCATGTGTAGCACATGAGCCTGTGGTACAGCATTGGACCATGGATCGGAGGGACAGGGGTTAGATCAACTGCAATGTGTAGCACATGAGCCTGTGGTACAGCATTGGACCATGGATCGGAGGGGCAGGGGTTAGATCACCTGCCATGTGTAGCACATGAGCCTGTGGTACAGCATTGGACCATGGATCAGTGGGACAGGGGTTAGATCACCTGACATGTGTAGCACATGAGCCTGTGGTGCAGCATTGGACCATGGATCAGTGGGACAGGGGTTAGATTACCTGACATGTGTAGCACATGAGCCTGTGGTACAGCATTTGACCATGGATCGGTGGGACAGGGGTTAGATCACCTGCCATGTGTAGCACATGAGCCTGTGGTACAGCATCGGACCATGGATCGGAGGGACAAGGGTTAGATCACCTGCCATGTGTAGCACATGAGCCTGTGGTACAGCATCGGACCATGGATCGGAGGGACAGGGGTTAGATCACTTGCCATGTGTAGCACATGAGCCTGTGGTACAGCACTGGACCATGGATCAGAGGGATAGGGGTTAGATCACCTGCCATGTGTAGCACATGAGCCTGTGGTACAGCACTGGACCATGAATTGGAGGGACAGGGGTTAGATCACCTGCCACGTGTAGCACATGAGCCTGTGGTACAGCATTGGACCATGGATCAGAGGGGCAGGGGTTAGATCACCTGCCATGTGTAGCACATGAGCCTGTGGTACAGCATTGGACCATGGATCGGAGGGACAGGGGTTAGATCACCTGCCATGTGTAGCACATGAGCCTGTGGTACAAATTGGACCATGGATCAGAGGGGCAGGGGTTAGATCACCTGCCATGTGTAGCACATGAGCCTGTGGTACAGCAATGGACCATGGATCGGAGGGACAGGGGTTAGATCACCTGCCATTGTTAGCACATGAGCCTGTGGTACAGCATTGGACCATGGATTGGAGGGGCAGGGGTTAGATCACCTGCCATGTGTAGCACATGAGCCTGTGGTACAGCAATGGACCATGGATCGGAGGGACAAGGGTTAGATCACCTGGCATGTGTAGCACATGAGCCTGTGGTACAACATTGGACCATGGATCAGAGGGGCAGGGGTTAGATCACCTGGCATGTGTAGCACATGAGCCTGTGGTACAGCATTGGACCATGGATCAGAGGGACAGGGGTTAGATCACCTGATTTGTATTAAAATTAGATTACTTTTTAGCTGACAATTTTGTAAGTTAGATTTTTATTTGCTTTGATTTTTCATCAGTCTCAATCAAATTGGACTTCAAATAGTTCAGCACGCTATCCCTCCAACAGCTTTTGTTGAAATGAATATTTATCTTTGAAAAGCAAAAATATATGTTTATCAATAAAAATAAATGCATTTACACAATAAACATATGTTAAGGCTAGTTGTCAAAACCGGGTCCTGTTAGCTTAGCAGCTAACTTATAATCCAGGAGTTGAGTGTTTGAATCTCCACCCGGCCATACTGTCCATGATTACTGCTATTCAACATTGCCTCTCATTTCACGCAGCTGATTAAAGCTGGAAAATTATCAGTTACTTCTGGATATGGGTGTACTGAGTATATAACTGTCCAAATCCAGAGAAAGACATTAACTGGTTGCTGGTTAGCCCTCAATAGCATGAAAATGATGCTAACAATTCAAATCAAAAACTGGTTTTCCAAAGGAAATGTCAAACTTAAACTGAAACTTTCAAGAAAATTATGATACAATCTGGTTTGAAGTCAAGCATATAATTCTAAATATAAAAATATAGTAAACATGTACAGCATAGTATAAAGTATATAAATACTTTGAAATTTTATAATTACCTCCTGTCTTAGTTTGCGTTTTAAGTAGTCTTTCTTCACCATTCTGAGAAAAACGCCAACTTCCTTTCAGACATGACGGATCTGCCACGTCTTAGATTTGTACTGAAATGAATTGGAAGAGTGTCATTAAAAAAACTACCAGCCATATTATTTTACATTACACCATATTTAATAATTACCCTATGTATTTCCTTCTGTTGATAAACTGTCTGGCTGATAAACATAAGTTTATCATGTCAATGCAAGTTTATCAGGTACATGCCATCAATATGTATAATTATACATTTTCATCTGCAGGGAATCTCTACAAGCTATAACAAAAGTTTGATGCTGATTTTCAATTTTACAAAGAAAGACAAATTAGAAATATCGACATGATAAAGAGAATACCCATGTTAGTATCTAACTTTTCATAGAATAGAATGAATGAATGAATGAATAGGGTTTTACGGCGTACCAACACATTATAGGTTATTCAACGCCAAGGCCTAAATTAAAATATTTTTTGTTTCCCCTCCCACTACCGACCCAAAAAAAATCAGCCCGACCCAAAATATTTTATTGCCGAAACCGAAATTATATTTTTTTTATTTAGTATAGTACGAACTGGGACGAAAACGCTTTGTTTCGAATCCGCTTGAGTACGAAACTGATCATTTGTGTAAAATAATAGAGATTAATTTTAAAGATTAATCTTGGTTATCCTGGTAACAATTTCGGTATATTTTCGGACACGCTTTACGGAAGCAAGTTGTATTTTAAAGACGCTAGTTTCTCTATAGTAACTAATCCTCGCGAGATCGGACGTGAACTGGTCGGGTATATAAGGCCATGTGACCGCCATGTCGCCCTCGCACTTTCATATTGCACAGGTAAAAGCAAAACATCAATATCGTATATAGCTATGCCGGGGAGGGGTAAAGATGTTATGAGGATACAGGTAGTTACACGGGCAGCTGTATAACGGCGGAAACCCTCAATGGTTGAATGGAACGGACGTAGATAAAGGTAACGTCATCGATTTTGAACAAATTATTCAGGCATCTAAAATTTTACCTCAGAGGGAGACTGGGAAAAATGGCAAAACTAACACGAGTAATGTGCATGATAACCTGCCTAAAGATTTCAACACTGATAGTGACATGCCGGATTCGAACCTACCCGGCGTTATCAGACACGTGGGTCAACAGACAGACCCGAATAGCAATATTTTTACAGGAATGAATCAATTACCGAACCTTGATAACGTTAGTTCACATGGCTATTTTGCACGCATAGCACAAGATGATATCGCCTTACACGTTCCTTCTACGCTAAAACAGAAAATATGTAAAGGCGAATATCTAAATTTGGCTTTACTTTTAAAGGGTGCGGTGGAACTGGCCGAATTTACTTCAGGTAGTACTTGGAGATTATCACAAAACGGTATTATAGAAAGCCGCCCGAGTGAGTGTAAAGATGATATCGGCTCGATTGAACGCTGGACAGACGCGTTTATAATTTACATGTCTATTTATTTGGCGACACATCCGAACAAAATTCACGAGTTGCTGCAATATCTTTATGTAATCCGTGAATGTTCCTCCCGTCATGGGGGGAAATTCTGGAAAGTGTACGATCTGTAGTTTCGCATGCGCCAAGCTCTTACGCCAGCCTCGTGGGCTGCGATTAATCACGACCTTTGGATAAGGTGCATGCCGCTCAGTAATGAGCCTGTTGCTAATCACGTGGAACAAAAACCGTATGCCGCTAAAATTTGTATAGCTTTCAATAAGGGTGCGTGTCGGTGGCAAAACTGCAAATTCAGGCATGTCTGTTTCCATTGTGGCCGTTTTCATGCCTTGCTTCACTGTAACACGGGCGCTAAATCCCACACAGCACCGTACGCCCCACAAACAGAAAATATAGGGGACAAAGCGAATTAAGCCCCGCCAGTTTTCAGTACTAGTTCTATTCGTGGCCGGGGAATGTGGCGAGGGCAGCGTGGCTACCCCCGTGGTCAACGAGGCTCGAGCAGAAGTTAAAAACACACCCATGTTATCTAACAACGTCAAGCTTGCTTTTTCACCAATCAATATACAAGCCTTACAACTTTGGTTAAGTAATTATGAGTCATCGGATGCCACTATTCTTTTGAACGGTTTTAAACATGGCTTTAAATTAAACTACACGGGTCCACGTGAAACCCGCTTGTCAAAAAAAAAAAAAAAAAAAAAAAAAAAAAAAAAAAAATCTCAAATCTATTAAGCAACTACCAGAAATCGCTCAAGAAAAAAAAATACAGAAAGAGATCGACGCGGGCCGGTTTGCAGGCCCTTTCAACGACAGCCCTATTAAAAACATACAAATTTCACCTATAAGCATTGTTCCCAAGAAAAATCCAGGGGAATATAGACTTATACATCACCTATCATACCCGGAGGGCATGTCTATCAATGATTTCATCGACCCCAAATTATGCTCGGTTAAGTACACAGAATTCGACCAGGCGATTCAAATAATTCATGATCTTGGGGTAAACTGTTTTTTATTTAAGATGGACATTAAAAACCCGTTTAGATTATTGCCAATACACCCCGAAGATTACGAGCTGTTAGGGTTTTCTCTTAACAGTAAAATTTATCTTGATAAATCACTACCTTTTGGCGGTAGCATATCTCCGAGCCTTTTTGAAAAAAAAAAAAAAAAATCAACTTTCCTCGAATTCTGTGTCAAGACTAACATGAAATCAGGCGGTCTAATTCATTACTTAGATGATTTTTTAGGAGGCGAAAAAAGCCATGCAAGTTGTTATGCTCTGATGCAAGTATTTACAACGATTATGCAAGACTTGGGTGTACCGCTAGCAGATGAGAAAACCGAAGGTCCGACTCAAGTTCTTGTTTTCTTGGGCTTAGAACTGGATTCTCAGAAAATGGAGGTTCGAATCCCGCTAGCGAAAATTACTGAAGTAATTAAAAAAATTCAATACACTCTGTCAAAAAAGTCGGTAACATTAAAAGAAATGCAGTCGCTCATAGGGTCACTAAAATTTTGTTGTCGCGCAATAACTGTAGGAAGACCGTTTTGTAGACGGCTTATTAATTCCATCTGCGGCGTGACACGTTCATACCATCACGTTCGCGTGAGCAAAGAAATAAAACTAGATCTAGAAATGTGGCTACATTTTTTCAGAAATTATAACGGCATCTCCGTATTTCATGACAAGTTTTGGGTGTCAAATGACGACGAGCAATTGTACACCGAAAGCGCCGGCGGCATAAGCTTTGGAATTTGGTTTAAGGGACATTGGTGTAATGCGAGGTGGCCATTAAAGTGGCAAGAGAACGGCATAACAAAAAATATTACCGCGTTAGAATTGTTTCCTATCGTCGTAGCGGTTTTTATATGAGCGAGCAGTTGCGTAACAAGAAAATACGCTTTCATTGTGATAATCAAGCTGTAGTTCACATCTTAAATACCATGACTTCAAAGTCATCGCCGGTAGTAACCTTACTAAGAATACTCTCACTGCAGAGTTTGCGTTTTAATTGCTTGATTAAAGCCTCGCATATCCCTGGGGCAAAAAATGAAATAAGTGATGCGTTATCTCGCTTTCAGCTCTCCCGGTTCAGAATGTTAGAGCCGGAAGCAGACTCGAACCCAACACCAGGGCCACGCCAACTTTGGGATATCTTCACAATAGATACAAGCAACTGGTTCGTGCAGGGATAGCCAGAAATACGGCATTCACTTACAACACGGCATTAAACGCTTTTCAATCATTCCGTACACTTTATAATTTGCCAGATGCGTGGCCGGCGCCTATGAAAGATATCACCCTTTTCATTGTTTTCATTTTCGAAAAAACCTAAATCGCCAAAAAAAATAAAAAAATAAAAAAATTTCAACATATATATCAGGACTGTCATTTTCTCATAAAATTAATAGTTGGTATGATATCTCAGAATCATTTATCAAAAAACTACTAAAACTCCTGGTTTCTATCGGAACGACAGCGTACACTTATCAGACGTTGGCATTGACTATTATTTAGACGCAGTTAGGGAGTATCTGTTAAAGATTTTAGAATAAGAATTTTGGGGAAATAAAAATAATATTTTATTTTGTGGCGGAAAATTCTTACGTTTGGATGCGATCGGGGGCATAACGAAATATTACTTATGTATTGGCATATTTCAAATTCATTCTTTTGCATGCCTATGGGTCTTTCAACATACCATAGCAGTCATCTGTGATATGGAGGAGACTCATGCGGCTAAAAATTAGTTTTTTGGGAGTGGTTTTCGGAGCATGTAAGAACTGGCCAGAGAGCGATAAGGGCTAGGCGTTCTTATATTGTCTCACCCGTTTATGTAAGACTACTTTATATTGAAACAGGAAGTAGGCGAAGTTGCGCTGTTACCTGGTTGTATTATGGTGTCAAAGGGGCACCTGGTTGTAATATGGTGTCAAAGGGGCACCTGGTTGTATTATGGTGTCAAAGAGGCACCTGGTTGTATTATGGTGTCAAAGGGGCACCTGATTGTATTATGGTGTCAAAGGGGCACCTGCTTTTATTTGGTACTAAGGGGGTAACAGATATTATGGTACCAATGGGGTACTTGTTGCTATAATGGTACCAATGGGGTACCTGGTTTGGTTTTTGGTACACCAAAGGGGTGTGTGGCTATCATACTTAAGCGCAACAAAGTTTTGGTTATATATGCCCTCGGTCGCTTCCTTGCGTGAGTCTTTAGCTTCAATAACAGTTATCTGTTGAAGTCACAACGGACATGACCATGCGCTCCACTTATACTGAAACAAACTAAGTGATTTGATTTAATTTGGGAATACTTGATTATGTAATATTGTGAAAATAAAATATGGTAACACTTTTCGACTTTATATCAATTGAATCTTAGAGAAATCCTAAGTCCCCCGTTTGGTTGTTTGGTCCGAGATTGAATCCTAGAATAACATTTCCTCAAATAAAATTTATAGTGTTTCTATTTAAAGTCTTTAAAAAAATAGTGCCCAATCGAACATACGGGCCATGCGTGATCAAGAGAGGTCATCGCCCAGTCGCATTATGTAATGTGCTAGAATTTTCCATGATTTGCACGGGAATCTAAAAATAAATCGGGATCAGAAAGCAGTCTATTTTTGTGTATTTGGAAATGTGCATCCCGTGTGACTTTTGACAGGAGTAATAAAACCATGTTTACACGCGAGCTGACTTTCAGCACACTTTTAAAGTTGTGTTTTCACAGCTGACACAAATTCATGGGTATTTAACGTCTCACACCACTATTACATTTCACATAGGGCTCCATTGTAACATTTATGTCCAAAACAGAGTGAAAAATTAAATTCAGCAGCATGTGTCTGGGCTCAAATTCTTCACTGGTTCAAGATATGCAATTATAAAGGAAAAAAAGTATACCTTGACCAGGTTGTTTTTTTTTTAAATTCGTTGCTTTTGTGAAACCTATCAATTTCCAGAGTAATAATATGTCAACTATTCGCCGTAGATGCGGTTCGAACCAACAATTCTGAAATGACACAGAATTGTCCAGAAAGCTGGTATCAGCATCAAATTTTCAGTGGTGATTTCTAAAATACTGACCATTTAACTCATGCTAGCAAAAAGCAAACCATTGCAGTACAAAGCTCTGAAAAAAGAAAAAAAAGAGAACTAAAGTTTTTTTTTCTACCTCCTTCATCTGTAGGTCCTGAGTACTCAAGGGAGATAATTGTGGTGTGAGTCCATCACGGTGTCGTACTGACCGAACAGGGGCCAATAAATCACTTGGTATCGGTAAGATTTGTAAATCTTTTTGCCAATTAAGAAAGATCAAATAAAAATCCCACTGTGTTTAAAAGACTGAACTTTTTTTTTTCAATCGGGTATTTAATTAGAAACATATGCGCATACTCGCAAATAGATTTATACATTGTAAGATTGATAAATTATCACTTTACAAGCAAATTGATTGTATTATCAAAACAAATAAAATACTTACCATATTAAAATGAAGTTTTCTCGCTAGTAACGTAATTGGTGGGATAATTTTTCATAAAGATTCATATTATTTCCATAGCATACACATAAAAAACAACCATAATGCATGTATTAAATCCTGCATATGTTTTATATACGACGTCTACAAGAGTGCTATAAAATTACCCTAAATTTGGAACTGTCTGTTAAGTTTTAAATGTCACATTTCAGTTACGTCAGCATGTACAAATAAAACACGAAAAAAGTTGAAAAGACTTAGGTCATACATGTCAAATGATGAAACAGACATTGAAATGAGCATCAGATTTATTTATAAGCAACTTTGTTTCCACTGTCTACGGAATTTTACTGTCACATGATGTCACCAATAAACACTAGAATAAGATTTGTGTTGTTTTTTTATCATATAGATCTAGTTTGCATATATATACATTTAAATTTTATTTCATTAAAAAATAAAACAAATATGTAGATATAGATCTAGTTTTTATTGCTGTACATGTTTCTTTTTTTTATTTCTGGAAATGATATAAACCAAAAAAGTAAATTTTATACATAAATTTTTACTTCTTCTTATTTTCTATTCCTATATTTCATTTAATACTTGCCTTACCATTTTAAACTTTACACTGTGACAAAGAGAATTAATTTCTCTAGAAAGTTTCCATATACACAAAGAGCATAAAATGAAGTCTTAATATTGGAAACATGTGTTAAAGTAGCAAGGTGTCAAATTATCAACATGTTCCTAATACCTTCATGGGGACAGTGTAATCTGGCTATCATTACCTGAGCGTGACAGATACTGAGATAAGGAGTACACAGTATTGGTTAGCATGGTTGATATGATAAAACCTATATGAGGCAAAGGGCTAAGTGAATTATTAAACGGTTCAAATGGAAATGTTCTTATTGCTTGTACCATAAGTTTATTTAAGACAGACATTGTGTAGGTTGGTACACTCCTTCGAGTTAAACTATATATCTTGACCATCATTTTGAAAAAAAAAAAAAATAAAAAAAATATTTTGCCTACCTACCTACCCATACTAAAACTACCACGGTTGCGGGAGGGGAAACAAAAAAATATTTTAAATCTGGCCCAACAGGAAGGAAGATTCCAGGTTCAATCTACATGTACAAAAACAACAAATTAACATACAGATTTAAAAAAATACATCAACAAATGAATATGCAGAATGAACCTAGAAACTTGTTACCTGCAGAACTGCAGAGTTTCAGCAAATTCTATCGTATTACTCAATTTGTCGCTTCTTACAACACGCATAAGCCACAGTGGTCCTATTCTTGCCATCATTCATGACTCCCTGGAACCACATAGGTGTTGATAATTAAACCGCAAAAGTGAACATGACAAAAAATGATAAAATGAACATGAATGTCGGACCGGAATTGTTTGCGATAGTCACAACGTTTGGAAAAATAGTTGACCACAGAGTACAGATCTGTGCACCATCAACGTAATTTGAACTAAATAATTAATATAAGATTTCATACCAATTATATATCTTTGGCTTATCCATTAATTTGATAATTTCCTCAATATTACTACTTTCGCATTCCAACAACATGCTTCAATTTTCAAAAAGAAATGATATAAACATGTCACTTTCAATGACTTGAAATCATGTATGTTTCACCCTAACAATATCCCTTAGATGTTAGCCGACGCATGGTGACGTCACAGTCATAAAATACATGCAATGGAATTGTGCTCTTTGTTTGTGTTTACTTAAAATAAGTATTTAGATTCCATTTTAATATTTTTCATTAGTTGCAAACGTTTTTTTTAATGAATTGATAATAATATTAGATGACAGAATTGAAAGCAGTAGTATGCAAATTTATATATATTCATATATAGTTAAGCGAGAATAATACTGCTATTGGCTAATCTGTTTAAACGTCATATTCAATAAAAAGTGTTTAAATGTGGCATCGACTTGAGATGAAGCGAGGCTATACCTGGTATACACGATACTTCCGGTTAATATCCTGAATATATTTTTTGCATGAAAATTGTCTTCCGTTTGGTATGTATTCCTAAAATAAGGGTTGTGTTAGAACAGCATCAAAATAGTTGAGTGTGCTGTCCCTCCAACAGCTCTTGTTATATTTCATTTTAACTAATACAATATATTTTGCATGCAGATCCTTTGATAATATTTATAGTTAATCTTTGTGTTGAGCGCTTTTCTGCATATGTTTAGTACTGGTTCTAAGACTTTCCTAAGTTGTAATAACTTGTTTCACAACCAAAGGATTTTTTACTGATTTATTAAATATTTAGCATCATATTTTTTCCATGGTGGGCCAACAGATGATCAGTTAACCTAACTACTGTTTCCTGAGATCCTGAAAGGTTAACCAGAACTCGAGCACACCCCATCTCCACAATTAACTGATAACTTTCCCATTTGGATCAGCGGTGACAGACAAATTATGAGACACAATGCTGTATATCGATCATTTTAGTGGCTGTTGCCGGGCGGGGATTCAAATTCACGACCCCTTGATTGATAGTCAAACACGTAAATGCCTGAGCTAATTGGGCCCGGAACAACCGAAGGAAAATATAAAAGTTTAAATTAATCTTGCTATTCCTTCTATATTTATCAACTGGTTATGGTAAAACTTGTTAACAAATACAAGTATGAAATTCTGTTGTGCATACTGTCATCACTAGTAGCACTACTGGCATTTGTCCAAACTCACGTCAACAACGTTAAAGACACAGTTGGGGCAATTGTGTCAATTAACAATTTGTTCTTTTTTTCTCTCTACAAATTATCAAGCTAAAAATATATTTAAACAAATTATTAAAGTTCATACCTTCAAATTGGGTAAGTCTATCTTCACCTATAAATTCATCAACCGGTTTCTCTGTCCCAATTTAACCTGCAAAAAGCAATTCATATAATGTTTGAAATAAAAAATTTGGTGCATTTTTATTTTTCTCTCGGAATTTGCTTGTGTGTGAAGTTGTATTGAGGGAAATGGTGAGAGCTTGTGATATTCCTCTATGTATGCTGCACAACTGGGATTTTATAGTAAAGTTAATAAAGAGTAATTATCAGCCTAATTTCAAATGACATAATTAGCTTATTATTTTTTATGTTTTGTATTATTACTATCATTTTTGAGTAATAACGTATATTCCCTAATTAACACCCCCCGGGGTGTTACATTTTACAAGGTGGGGGCGTTTATAAAAGATAAAAAAAAGCAAATTTAACAACAGTTAAAAATACAATAAAACCAAAAAAGCCATGGAAAAAACCTTAAATCCTGTTTAAATCCCCGAAAAAGTGGTTCAGAATTATTTGAGAGTGAATGAAATAATCGACATAAGATGAAAAAAAGCTGAAAATCTGTATGAAATTACTAGTCTGCGTACTGGAATATCCGAATTTATGGTCAGTGTGCTCTTCACTTTAAATCACTTGGACGCTTGCTCTTATCAACGTGGAACAATGAGCTTTCAGCGTACACAGACTTACCGCATTTTCCGACGTTTTGTAATGTTTTAATCGGCAGACGGTATTTTTACTAGTATAAAACAGCAAATATGGGGAAGTATTTGTTTAACCAAAAGTGGTTAAGTGGTCACCCAAGAAATATACAATGGGTTAAAGAGTTCAAAGGTAATAAACACTCCGCTTATTGTTGTCTGTGTAACAAAATAATCGATCAGGGAAAGATGGGGGAATACGCAATCAAATCGCATATACGTTTTATTTTTTAATTTTCAAGAAAAATAGGTGGGGGGCATTTATTAGAGTGGGGGGGGGGGGGGGGGGGGTTATAAGGGAATATACGGTATGCATATTTTTCTGATGATATTTATTTTTAACTGGTGATGGTGGGAGCTTTTACTTTTCACTTGTATGTATTTGTTTATTCCAGAAATAAAACTAATATTTGCCATAATTACAACTTTGTCAGTGTTCCATAAAATACATAAATTTGTGGTGAATGAAGTATTACCTTTCATCTTTCATTAAGGTCTTCCTCATGTACTACAGCATCAGGCACACACTGCAGATGACATCATCTACCTATATTATAAATATGTGTATACACTTACAATGCATAGTTGATAAACATATATAATTGTGCATATATCATGGCATATATTTACGGAAACAAAAAACAAAAAAGCCATTCATGACAATGACCTAGATCTGTAGAATATAGTTGGTCAACGCTGGATACTGCTTAATGACGTGACAATATTCACGAAGGTGCTAACAACTTGATCAATGCCTTTTAAAGAAGTATATCAGTATATAACATTTTATATTATACTTGTATAAATGATGCTTCTATTTGCAAGTATTTCTTGTTTTTCAAGATACTATTTGAAGGTGTTAATATGACTTAATATTTGCAGCATTTTTGAAGTAGGAAGCCATTATTATATTGCCTTGCAAATCAAGGAAGCTGAAATAAACATGTAGAAGATAACATTTGTTTACGGGTAATCCATATTTATTCGAATTTTCTCTATTCATGTGCCTATAAATGATTGGGTGCCTTTGACTAGAGCACAGTGGACATATTTTTCATAAGGAATTATAGCACAAATCAAAAAGGGTTAAGCAGGAGGTAATGTAATGGGTGTTGGGCAAATACTCAAGCTTATGGGTTCCATCCTCATCTTTACATTTCGG